>RXID01010965.1:35000-97500 GCA_005019695.1 Trichopus zeylanicus subsp. travancoricus | reverse complement strand
TAGTAGTAGTAATAGTAGTGTTAGTTCTCACTAGTAGTAGTAGTATTACTAGTAATAACACTAGAACTTGTTGTTGGAGTAGTAGCGCTAGTAGTAGTTGTACTAGTAGTAGTAGAAGCAGTAGTAGTAATAGTAGTAGCAGTAACCTAAGAAGTAGTAGTAGTAGGAGTAATAGTTGTCATAGTTGTAGAAGTAGTAGTAGTATTTGGAGTAGTGGTAGTTGTTGTAGTCGTAATAGTAGTAGGAGAAGTAGTAGTAGTAGTAGAAGAAGTAGTTGCAGAAGTTGTGTAGTAGTAGTAGTAGTAGTAGTAGTCATAGAGGTAGTAGTAGTAGTAGCAGGAGGAGTAGTAGTAGTAGTAGTAGTAGTAGTAGTAGTAGTAGTAGTCATTGTAGAAGTAGTAGTAGCAGTAATAGAAGCAGGAGTAGTAGCATTATTAGTTGTCATTATAGTAGTAGTTGGAGCAGTTGTAGTAGTAGTAGTAGTAATAGTAGCAGCTATAGTAGTAGTAGTAGTATTAGTAGTCATTGTACTAGTAGTAGTAGTAGTAGTACTAGTAGTATTGGCAGAAGAAGTAGTAGTAGTAGTAATAATAATAATAATAATAACAATTGTAGTAGTTGTAGTAATAGCAGCAGTAGTTGTAGAAATAGTAATAATAGTCGTAGTAGCAGAAGTACTAGTAAAAGTAGTACTAGTAGTGGTAGTAGTAGTAGTAGCAGTAGTAGCAGTAGTTGTTGTAATAGCAGTTGTAGTAGTAATAGTTGTAGTAATAATAATAGTAGTAGTAGTAGTCATAGGTGTAGAAGTAGCAGTAAGAGCTAGATTAGGAGTAGTAGTAATAGTAGTAGCAGTAGTACTAGTAGCATTAGTACAAGCAGTAGTACAAGTAGGGCTATGAGTAGGAGTAGTAGTAGCAATAATAGCAGTAGGAATAGTAGTAGTGCTGGCAGAAGTAGGAGTAGGAGTAGTTGTAATAGTAGTAGTTGTTGTCGTTGTAGTAGATGTAGTATTAGTAGTAGTAGTTGTAGTAATAGTAGTATTAGCTGTAGTAGTAGTAGTAGTTGTTGTTGTAATAAGAGTAGGAGTAGGAGTAATAGTAATTGGAGCAATGGTAGTAGTGGTAGTAGTAGGAGTAGTAGTAGGAGTAGTAGTTGGAGTAGTTGTAGTTGTAGCTACAGTAATAGTGCTAGCAGTAGCAATGGTAGTCGTAGCAATAGTTGAAGTGGTAGCTATAGTAGTAGTAGTAGTAATAGTAGCTGTAGTAGTTGTTGTTGTTATAGTTGTCGGAGGAGTTGTAGAAGTAGGTGTTGGAGTAGGAGGGGCAATACGAGTTGTAGTAGCAGTAGTAGTACTAGTAGGAGTAGTAGTAGTAGGATTTGCAGGAGTAGGAGTAGTAGTAGTAGTTCTAGTAGTAGTGGTGGTAGGAGGAATAGTAGTACCAGTAATCGTAGGAGTAGGACTACGAGTGGTAATAGGAGTAGTAGTAGTAGTAGCAATAGTAGTAGTAGTAGGAGTGGCCGCAATAGCAGTAGTTGGAGTAGCAGGAGTAGTAGGCAAAGTAGCAGTAGCAACAATAGTAACAGTAGTGGTAGTAGTTGTAGCAGGAGTGCTAGTAGGAGTACTAGTAGTAGCAGTAGGAGTACTAGTAGTAGCGGTATTAGAAGTAGTAGAACTAGTAGTAGTAGTAGTAGCAGCAGAAGTCACTGTAGTAGTGGTAGATGTAGTACTATTTGGAATAGTAGTAGAACTAGGAGTTGGAGTTGGTGTAGTAGTAGCAGAAGTGATAGTAGTAGTAGTAGCATTAGTCACCATAGTAGTAGTAGTTGTTGTTGTTGTTCTAATAGTCGGAGTGGTAGGAGTAGCAGTAGCTGTCATAGTTGTAGTATGAGTAATTATAGTAGTTGTAGTAGTTGTCGTAGTAGTAGCAGTAGTAGTAGTATTAGTAGTAGTAGTAGTAATAGTAGTAGTAGTCACAGTTGTAGTATTAGTAGAGGTGGTAGCGGTAGTAGTAGTAGCAGTAGTAGTAGCTGCATTTGTAGTAGTAGTAGTAGCAGTAAAAGTTGCAGTGGTGGTAGCAGTAGTAGAAGTAGCAGATGTAGTAGTAGAAGTAGCAGTAATAGTAATTATTGTTGTAGTAGTAGTAGTAATAGCAGTAGAAGTAGTAGTAGCAATACTAGTAGTAATAGCAGCATTCTTTATAGTAGTAGTAGTATTTGTAGTAATAGGTGTAATAGTAGTAGTATTAGTAGCAGCAAAAGATGTAGTAGTAGTAGTACTGGTAGTACTAGTATTAGCAGTAACAACAGTAGAAGTAGTTGTCGCAGTAGTAGTTATAGTAGTAGTAGTAGTTGTAGTAGTAGTTGAAGTACTGGTAGTAGTTGTAGTAGAACTACTACTAGTAGCAGTAGTAGCAGAAATAGTAGTAGAAATAGAAGTCGTAGTAGTAGGAGTTGCAGCCGCAGCAGCAGCAGCAGTAGTTATTCTAGTAGTTGTAGTAGTAGAAGTAGTAGCAATACTAGTAGTAGTAGTAGTAGTAGTAGTAGTTGTGGGATTTGTAGCTGTAGTAGGTGTAGTTGTTGGAGTACTACTAGTAGCAGTAATAGGAGTAGGAGTAGTTGTAGTTGTTGTTGTTATGGAAGTACTAGTACTAGTAGTAGTAGTAGTAGTAGTAGTGGTAGTAGTAGTAGTAGTAGTAGTAGTAGTAGTAGTAGTAGAAGTAGCAGTTGTAGAAGTACTAGTAGCGGAAGTAGTAGTAGCACTAGTAGTAGTAGCAGTAGTTGTAGTAGTAATAGTAGGAGACATAATAGGAGTCAGAGTTGGAGTTGGAGACATAATAGTAGTAGGTGTTGTAGTAGTTGTAGTACCACTAGCAGGAGCAGCAGTCATAGCAATTGTAGAAGTAGGAATAGCAGTAGTAGTAGTAGTAATAGAAATAGTAGTGGTAGTACTAGTAGTAATAGTAGTAGTAATAGTAGCAGTTGTGGAAGTAGTAGTAGTAGTGGGTGCAACTGTAGTGGCACCAGAAATTGCATTTGTAGTAGTAACAATAGTAGCAGTAGTAGTAGTTATTGTAGTTGTAGTAATAGTAGTATTAGTCAAAGTTGTAGTAGGAGTAATCCTTGGAGTTGTAGTTGTTGGAGTAGTGGTAACAGCAGTTGATGTACCAGTAGCAATCGTTGTAGTAGTTGTAGGAGTAGTAGTAGCAGCGGCAGCAACAGTAGTTGTAGCAGTATTAGTAGGTGTAGTAGTTATCGTATTAGTAGTAGCAGTTGTAGTTGGAATAGCAGTTGCTGTGGGAATTGTGGTTGTAGTAGTAGTAGCCGTAGTGGTAGTAGTAGTAATAGTAGCATCAATTGTAGTAATAGTAGTAGTAGTAGTAGTAGTAGCAACAACAACAGCAGTAGTAGTAGTAGGAGTTGTAGTGTTATGAGTAGTGGAAGTAGCAGTAGTAGTAGTTGTTGTTGTACTCGTAGCAGTACTTGTAGTAGTTGTTGTAGTAGGTGTAGTAGTAGCAATAGGAGTCGGAGTCGTAATAGTGATAGTAGTAGTAGTAGGAGTAGTAGTGTTGGTAGGAGTTGGAGTAGGAGTAGTAGTTGGAGTTGTAGTTGTTGTAGTGGTAGGAGTTGTAGTAATAGTAGCAGTAGTAGTAGCAGTGGTAGTAGTAGTAGTAATAGTAGTAGTACTACAAGTAGGAGTAGGTGTAATAGTAGTGTAGTAGTAGTAGAAGTAGTTATTGTTGTAGGAGTAGTAGTTGTTGTTGTAATAGTAGTAGCAGTTGTTGTGGTAGTAGAAGTAGCAGTAGTAGGAATTGGAGTAGGAGTTGTAGTTGTTGTTGTTGTAGTAGTAGTAGTAGGAGTAGTAGTAGTAGCCATAGTTTTAGGAGTAGGGGCAGTAGTAGGAGTAGTAGTAGGAGTTCGTGTAGGAGTAGGAGTATTATAATAGTAGTAGTAGTTGTGGTAGTAGTGTTAGTATTATTAGTAGTAGTACTAGTAGTAGTAGGAGTAGTGGTAGTAGCAATTGTACTAGTAATAGAAGTAGTAGTAGAAGTAGTAGTAGTTGTTGTTGTTGTAGTAATAGTAATAGTTGTAGTTGTTATTGTTGTAGTAGTAGTAGTTTTAGTAGTAGTAGTAGTAGTAGTTGGAGTAGGGGTAGTAGGAGCCGTAGGAGTGGTAGAAGCAGTAGGAGTTGGAGTTGGAGCGGTAGTAGCATAAGTAGTTGTAGTAGTTGTAGTAGCAATAGTAGCAGCAGCAGTAGTAGTAGTAGTAGTAGTAGTAGTAGTCATAGTAGTAGTAGAAGTAGTAGCAACAGCTGTAGTAATACATATAGCAACAGCAGCAATAGTAGTAATAGTAGTAGTAGTAGTAGTAGTAGTAGTAGTAGTCAGACTAGTAGGAGTAGTTGTTGTAGTAGCAGCAACAATAGCAGTTGTAGTATTAGTAGTAGTTGTTGTTGTTATTATTGTATTAGTAGTAGTAGTACAGTTGTGGTAGCAGTAGTAGTAGCATTAGTAGTTGTAGTAGTACAAGTAGCAGCAGCAGTTGTAGTAGTTGCAGTATTACAAGTAGCAGTTGTAGTAGTACTACTAGTAGTAGTTAGAGTAGTAGAAGTAGTAGTTGCAATAGTAGCAGTAGTAAATGTTGCAATAGTTATAGTAGTAGAAGTAGTAGGAGCAGTAGTAGTAGTACCAATAGCTGCAACTGTAGTAGTGGTAGTATTAGTGGTAGCAATACTAGTAGTACTAGCTGTAGTAGTACTGGAGTAGTATTCCCAGTAGGTGTAGCTGTAGTTGTCGCAACAATAGTAGCAGTTGTGGCAGTAGTCGTAGTAGTAGTAATAATAGTAGTATTAGCAGTTGTCGTAGTAGCAGTAGTTGAACTAGTTGGAGTAGTAGTCGGAGTAGGTGTTGGAGTAGAAGTAGGAGTAGTAGTAGTTATAGTTGTTGTTGTTGTTGTTCTAGTAGTTGTTGTAGTAGTAGTAACCTATAGTAGTAGAACTAGTGGTAGTAGTGGTAGTAGTTTTTGTTGTTGTTGTTGTTATTGTTGTACTAGTAGTTGTGGAAGTGGTAGCAGTGGTAGTAGTATGAGTTGGAGTAGGAATCGTAGTAGGGGTAGTAGTAGTTGGAGTATGAGTCAAAGAAGGCATAGCAGTAGTTGGAGGAGCTGTAGTACCAGTAGGCATTGGAGTACGAGGGGTAGTAGTAGTTGTTATAAGAGTAATAGGAGTAGAAGTAGTGGCAATAGTAGGAGTAGGAATAGGAATAGTAGTAGTTGTAGTTGTAGTAGCAGTAGTAGGAGCTGCAACAGAAGCATCTGTAGTTGGAATAGTAGTAGTAGGAGCAACAGTAATAGTAATAGTAGTTGCAGGAGTTGTATTAGTACTAGTAGTAGTGGATGTAACTTTTATGTAGTAGCAGCAACACCAGCAGTAGTCTTAGAAGTAGTAGTAGTAGTATTAATAGTGGAAGCAGTAGTCGTAGTACTAGCAAGAGTACTAGTACAAGTAGAAGTAGTAGTAGTAGTATTAGTACTAGTAGTAGCAGCAACAGTAGCAACAAAAGTAGTAATGGTAGTGGTAGTAGTATAAATTATTAGTAGTAGAAGTACTAATAGGAGTAGTAGTAGGAGTTATTATTGTTGTAGTAGTAGCAGTAGTAGTCATAGTTGTAGCAATAGCTGTAGTTATTGTTATAGTAGCAGCAGTTCTAGTAGTAGTAGCAATGGCAGTTGCAACAGCAGCAGCAGCAGCAGTAGCAGTAGTAGTATTACATGAAGTAGAACAAGTAGTAGTAGTTGTTGTTGTTGTAGTTGTAATAGTAGAAGCAGTATCCGCACTAGCAGTAGTTCTTGTAGTTGGAGAAGTAGTAGGAGCAGCAGCAGTAGTAGTAGCAACAACAATAGTAATAGTCGTAGTTGATGTTGTAGTAGGAGTAATGGTAGTAGTAGTAGGCCAGTAGTAGCCACAACAGTAGTAGCCGTAATAGTTGTAGTAGTAGTAGTAGTAGTTGTTGTTGTTGTTGTTGTTGCAGCGGTAGCGACAGCAGCAATCGAAGTAATAGTTGTAGTAGTAGTCGTACTAGTAGTAGCAGCAGTAGTAGCAGCTATTGTCGTAGTAGCAGTAAGAGCAGTAGTAGTAGCCATAATAGCGGTACAAGTAGCAATAGTAGCAGTAGTGGCGGTGGTGGTGTTGGTGGTGGTAGTAGTAGTAGCCATAGCAGTAGAAGCAGTAGTACCAATAGTAGTACTAATAGTAGAAGTAGTGGCAGTAGGAACATTAGGAGCTGTATTAGCAGCAGTGGCAGGAGTAGAAGTCCTAGTAGCAATTGCAGCTATAGGATAGCAGTAGCTGCAGTAGCAGGAGAAGCAGGATTGGAAGTAGTAGTGGCGTGAGTAGCATTAGCAGCAGGAGTAGTACTAGCAGCACGAGTAGTAATAGTAGTAGAAGTAGTTGTAGCATTAGTAGCAGTAGTAGAAATAGTGGCAGTAGTAGTAGTTCTTGTTGTGGTGGTAGCAGCAGCAGCAGCAGTAGTAATAGTTGTAGTAGTAGTAGCAGTAGCGGAAGGAGGAGTAGTAGTAGCTATTGTACTCGTAGTACTGTAGTAGTAGTTAAAGTAGTAGTAGTAATACTAGTAGTAGGTGTAGTAATAGTAGTAGTAGTAGTAGTAGTAATAGTAGTAGTAGTAGTAGTAGTAGAGTACTAGTAGAAGTAGTAGAAGCAGTAGTAGCAGCAGCAACACCAACAATAATAGTAGTAGTAGTAGTAGTAGTACTAGTACTAGTACTAGTAGTAGTAGTTAGATTAGTATTAGCAGCAATAATACTAGTAGTAGTAGTAGCAATAGTAGTGTCTAGAATAGTAGTATTAGTACGAGTAGTAGTAGTGGTAGTAGTAGTAGTGGTAAGAGTAGAAGTAGCAGTAGGAGTAGTCATAATTGTAGTAGAAGTAGCAGCAGTAGTAGTAGTCGTAGTAGCAGCAATAGTACTAGTGGTAGTGGTAGTATTAGTAGAAGTGTAGTAGTACTAGTAGTAGTAGTAGGAGTTATCATAGAAGTTGTAGGAGTGTTAGGATAAGTAGCTAGTCGTAGAAGTTATAGGACTGTTAGGAGTTGTTGTAGCCATAGGAGTAGTAGTAGTTGTTATTGCTGTTGCATTAGTATTAGTAGTAATAGTAGTTGGAGTAGTAGTAGTAGCAATTGTAATAGTAATAGAAGTAGAAGTAGTAGTAGTAGCAGTAGTAGCAGTAGTAGTCGTAGTACTTGATAAAGTTTTTGTTATTGTTATAGTAGTAGTAGTGGTATTAATAGTATTATTAGTATTAGTAGGAGTTGGAGTAGGAGTAGTACTAGTAGTAGGAGTAGTATTAGAAGTATAAGTTATCGTAGGAGTTGCAATAGCAGTAGGAGGAGAGTAGTAGGAGTAGTAGTACTAGCAGCAGTAGGAGTAGGAGTAGGAACAATAACAACAGCAGCAGTAATAGTAGTAGCAATAGTGGTAGTAGTAGTTATTATTGTTGTTGTAGTAGTAGTAGGAGGAGTGTTTGGAGTATTTTTATTAGTACGAGTAGTAGTACTTGTAGAAGTGGAATTAGGAGTAGTTGTAGTAGTAGTGGTAGTAGTAGTAATAGCAGTAGTAGTGGTGGTGGTGGTGGTGGTGGTGGTGGTAGTTGTAGTAGTCATTATAGGAGTGTAGTAGGAATAGTAATAGTAGTGGGAGTAGTAGTAGTTGAAGTTGTAGGTGTGTTAGGAGTAGTAGTTATAGTTGGTGCAGTAATATTAGTAGTAGTAGTTGTGGGAGTAGTAGTAGGAGTGTTAGGAGTAGTAGTAGCAGGAGTAGTAGTATTAGTTTTAGGAGTAGTAGTATAGTATGAGTAGTAGTAGTTGTTGTTGTCATAGTAGTAGTACTAGTAGTAGTAGTAGCAATAGTTGGGGTAGGAGTGTGAGTCGGAGTAGTAGTAGGGTTTGTCATAGTAGTAGTAGTAGCAGTAGTAGGGGTAGGAGTAGTAGTTGTAGTGGTTGTAGTGGAAGTGCTAGTAATAGTAGTAGTAGTATTAGTAGTGGTAGAAGTGGCAGTTACAAAAGTACCAGCAGCAGCAACATTGGTAGTAGCACTGGTGGTAGTAGTAGTAGTAGTTGCACTAGTAAGAGCAGTAGGTGTAGTAGTAGTAACGGTAGTTGTAGCACTGGTATTAATAGCAGTTGCTATAGTAGTAGTAATGGTAGTAGTAGATGTAGTAGTTGTTGTAGTAGTCGAAGTTGCAGTAGTAGTAGGAGTAGCAGTAACAGTAAGAGTACTAGTTGAAGTAGTAATAGTAGTAGCAGCAGTAGTTTTAGTAGTAGAAGTAGTTATAGTGCTAGTAGTTGTAGTAGCAGCAGTAGCTACAGTAGTAGTAATATTAGTATTAGTGGTAATGGTAATAGCAGCAGCAGCTACAGCGGCTGTAGTAGTAGTAGTAGTCGGAGTTGCAATAAGAGTGCTAGTGGGGGTTGTAGTTGCCAGAGAAGTGGTAGCTGTAGCAGTAGTAGTTGTAGTAGTAGTAGGAGTTCGAGTTGGAGTAGGAATTGTGGCAGTCGTAGTAGTTGTAGTGTTCAGAGTAGTAGTAGCTGTAGTAGGAGCAGGAGTTGGAATAGTAGTAGACGTGGTAGTAGTAGTAGTAGAAGTAGTAGTAGTAGTAATATTAGTAGTTGTAGTAATAGTTTTTCTTGTAGTAGTAACAGTAGGAGTAGTAGTAGTAGTATTACTAGTAGCTGTAGTAGTAGCAATAGTAGTAGTAGTAATAATAGTAGTAATAGTAGTAGTACTTCCAGTAGTTGTAGTAGCAGGAGTTGTAGTTGTTGTAGTAGTAGCAGCAGTACTAGTAATTGTAATAGCAGTAGGAGTTGGAGTAGGACTAGTAGTGGGAGTTGTAGTTGTTGGAGTATTTATAGCAGCAATACTAGTAGCGTAGTAGCTGTAGGAACTGGAGTAGGAGTAGGAATAGTATAGTCGTATTAGCAGTTGTAGTAGGCGTCGTAGGAGTTGCATTAGTAGCAGCAGCAACAGCAGTAGTAGGAGTTTGGATTGTACCTAAGGTAGTAGTTGTAGTCATTTGTAGAGTAGTAGTAGCTGTAGTAGGAATAGTAGTAGTTGTATTAGTAGTTGTTCTTGTAGTAGTAGCAGTAGTAACATTAGTAGTAGTAGTAGTAGTTGTTGTTGTTGTTGTTGTTGTAGTAGTAGTTGTTGTTGGAGTAGTAGTTGTAATAAGAGTATCGTAGGAGTTGTAGTTGTTGGAGTAGTGGTAGTAGCAGTACTAGTAGTTGTAGTAGGAGTAGGAGTTAGAGTAGGAGTAGGAGTAGTTGCAGTCGTTGTTGTAGAAGCAGGAGTAGTAGTAGTAGTAGTAGCAGTAGTAGGCATAGGAGTTGAAAGTTTAGTTGACGTAGTTGTAGTAGTTCTTGTAGTTGTAGTTGTCGGAGTAATAGTAGTACTATAGTAGTAATAGTTGCAGCAGTAGTAATGGTAGTAGCAGCAGCAGTAGTGGTAGTAGGAGGAGGAGGAGGAGTAGTAGTAGCAGCAACAACAACAATAGTAACAGCAGTAGTAACAATAGTATTAGATGTAGTAGTAGCAGTAGAATTATTAGTAGTAGTAGCAGTAGTAGTAGCTGGGTAGTCGTAATAGTAGTAGTAGAAGTACTAATAGTAGTAGTTGTACTAGTAGTAGTAGTAGTCATAGCAGTAGTAGTAGTCTTAGTAGTAGTAGTAGTAGTAGCAGTAGTAGTAGTAGTAGGAATTGGAATAGTATTAGGAGTAGTAGCAGTTGTAGTGATAGTGGCAGTAGTAGTAGGAACAGTAGTCGTAGTTCAGTTGTAGTTGTAGTAGTGTTAGAAGTGGTAGTAGTAGACTAGTAGTAGTAGGAGTAGTAGCAGCTGCAGTGGTAGCAGTAGTTGTAGTAGCAGCCGTAATTACAGTTGTAGTAGTAGTAGTAGTAATAGCAGCAGCCACAGTTGTCGCAGTAGTAGTAGCAGGGTTAGGCGTAGTAGTAGTTGTTGTAGTAGTAATAATAGTAATAGTAGTTGTAATAACAATAGTAGTAGGAGTATTAGGATTAGTACTAGTATTAGTAGAAGTAATAGTAATAATAGTAGTAGTAGTAGTACTGGCAGTCAGTGTAGGAGTAGTAGTAGTTGTATTAGGGTTAGTGTTAGTACTATTGCTCCTTCTGCAAATGCTACTACTACTACTGCTACTGCTGCTACTGCTGCCAATACCACTACTCCTACTCCTACGACTAATGCTACTACTACTATTAAAATTTCTACTACTACTACTACTACTACTTCTACTACTATTGCTTCTGTTACTATTATGCTACCACTACGGCAACTACTACTACTAGTACTCCAGCTACTACTACTACTTCAAGTACTATTATTTTTAGTAATGATACTCCCACTACTACTGTGACAACTACTACTTCAGCTACCTCTACTACAACTACTACTCCTACTACTGCCACTACTGCTCCTACAACAACAACTACTACTCCAACTACTACTGCTACTCCTACTACTACGATTGCTGCTACTACTACATCCACTAATATCGCACCAACTACTACTACTACTGCTACTAGTACTCCCACTGCTACTACTACTACTATAACTGCTACTCCTGCTCCTACTACTTCTACTACTATTACAATAACTACTGCAGCTCCAGCTACTTCAACTACTACACCTACTGCTTCTACTACTACAACCTCTGCTGCGACTACTGCCACTCATACTCCTGCTACTACTACATCCACTACTGCTTCTACTACTATTGCTTTTGCTACTATTACTGCTACCACTACGACAACTACTACTACTAGTGCTCCAGCTACTGCTACTACTACAAGTACTATTATTTTTTGTAATGATACTCCCACTACTACTGTGACAACTACTACTTCAACTATCTCTACTACAACTGCTACTTCTACTACTGCCACTACTGCTCCTACAACAACAACTACCACTCCTACTACTGCTACTAATGCTACTCCTACTACTACGATTGCTGCTGTTACTACATCCACTAATATAGCACCAACTACTACTACTGCTGCTACTAGTAGTCCCACTGCTACTGCTACTACTATAACTGCTACTCCTGCTCCTACTACTTCTACTACTATTACAACAACTACTGCAGCACCTGCTACTTCAACTACTACTCCTACTGCTTCTACTACTACAACCTCTGCTGCTACTACTGCCACTCCTACTCCTGCTACTACTACATCCACTACTGCTTCTACTACTATTGCTTCTGCTATTATTACTGCTATCACTACGGCAACTACTACTACTAGCACTCCAGCTACTACTACTACTACAAGTACTATTATTTTTAGTAATGATACTCCCACTACTACTGTGACAACTACTACTTCAACGATCTCTACTACAACTGCTACTCCTACTACTACCACTACTGCTCCTACAACAACAGCTACTACTCCTACTCCTACTGCTACTATTGCTACTCCTACTACTACGATTGCTGCTACTACTACATTGACTAATATCGCACCAACTACTACTACAACAGCTACTAGTACTCCCACTGCTACTAGTACTCCCATTGCTACTGCTACTCCTGTTCCTACTACTTCTACTACTATTACAACAACTACTGCAGCTCCTGCTACTTCAACTACTACTCCTACTGCTTCTACTACTACAACCTCTGCTGCTACTACTGCCACTCCTTCTCCTGCCACTACTACATCCATTAATATCACACCAACTACTACTAATACTGCTACTGGTACTCCCACTACTACTATTACTACTACAACTACTACTCCTACTCCTACTACTTCTACTACTACTACCACTAACAGTACAGCTCCTGCTACTGCAACTACTACTCCTACTACTACTACAACTACAACCACTCTTGCTACTACTGATTCTTCAACTACTACTGCCACTACTACTACTTCTACTACTACTACCGCTATTGTTACTCCTACTACTACTACTGCTCATAGTATTACTACTACTACCACAGGTACTATTCCGCTACTACACCTACTTTTACTACCACTACTGCTGCTGCTACTACTACTTCTACTACAACTACTGCTGTGGTTACTCCTACTACTACTACTACTTCCTTTGTAGCAACTATTGATGCTATTACTACTACTACTACTACTACGACTTCTGCTACTACTCCTACTACTCCTATGGATGGCACAACTACTACTGCTACTACTACCACTTCTGCTACTACTTCTACTACTGCTACTGCGGCTACTGCAACTACTACAACTACTCCTCCTTCTGCTGCTCGTGCCGCTTCTATAACAACTATAACAATTACTACTTCTACTTCAACTACAACAACAACTACTACTATAACTACTACTACTATTACTAATACTACTACTTCCATTACTGATGTTGCTACTACTACTACTACTGCAAGGTCTCCAACTCCTAATACCTCTGCTACTATTACTACTAATACTACTACTAATACTACTACTATTACTACTATTACTCCTAATAATACTACTAGCATTACTACTGCAACTGCTGCTATTAGTACTATGGCTACAACTACTACTCATCTACTACTACCACTTCAAGTGCTACCACTACAACTACTTCTATTACTACTACTAGTGCTGTTGTGGCGAGTACTACTATTACTACTAATACTACTACTACTATTACAACTACTGCTACTAGTACTACGGCTATAACTACAACTACTTCTCTACTACTACCAATTCAAGTACTACCACTACAACTACTGCTATTACTACTGCTAGTGCTGCTACGATGACTACAACTATTACTACTAATGCTACTACTACTATTACTATTACTGCTACTGCTACTACTACAACTACTGCTACTACTAATCCTACTACTACCCTTGCTGCTGCTGCTGTTACTGCAACTACTACTACTATTACAACTACTATACAACTACTACTACTACTGTTACAACTACTACTACTACTATTGCTACTGCTGCTACTACTACTATTACTACTACTATACAACTATTATTACTACTACTACTACTGCAACTACTGCTACTGCTACTACTACCACTACAACAACAACAACAACAATTACAACAACAACAACTACTACAACTACTATAGCTGCTGCTACAACCGCTACTACTACTACATTTGCTGCTATGATTGCTTGTACTACTGCTGCTACTGCTACTACTACTATGTCTACTACAGCAACTACTAATACTACTACCGCTACTGCTACAACTACTGCTACAATCACTATTCCTACTATAATTACCACTGCTAGTACTACTGTTACTCCAACTAATACTATTGCCATTGCTAGTACTACTGCTACTACTGCTACTACTGGTATTACTACTACTACTATTGCTTCTACTACAACTACTCCTCCTCCTCCTCCTCCTCCTCCTCCTCCTACTACTACTACTACAAATACTACCTCTAGTTCTATTACTACTTCTACTACTATTGCAGTTTCTGCTATTACTACAACTATGACTACCACTACTCCTATGGCTACTACAACTGCTACAACTACAGCTACTGCAACTAATACTAGTGCCACTGCAACTGCAACTATTGCTTCTGCTACTACTAATGCGACTATTACTACTACTACCACTGCTACTACGAATATTACTACTTGAACTTCTACTAGTTCTGCTACTACTACTACGTTTGCTTCTAATATTACTACTGCTACCACCTTTGCTACTACTACAACTGCTACTCCCACTAGTACTACTGTTGCTACTACTACTACAGCTACTACTCGTATTGCTACTATGAATTTTGATACTACTGCTACTACTACAACAACTACTACTTCTTCTGCTACAACTGTTAATGCTACTACTACAAATACTACTGCAACGACTGCTACTACTGCTACTACTTCTACCGCTACTATGACTGCTATGCTATGAATGCTACTAATGTTACTACTATAATAACTACTACTACCACTGATGCTACTGATGCTACAACTACTGCTACTACTTCTGCTACGGCGATAACTACTGCTACTTCTGCCACTAATGCTACTAGTACTACTACTGCTACAACAACAACAATAACTATCCCACTACTATTACTACTACACTACAATTTCTACAACTACTAGTAATACTACTGCAATTATTGCTACTACTAATACTTCTCCTCCTCCTCCTACAACTACTAATACTAACTGTTACTACTACTACTAGCACTGCTAAAACTATTATTGCTACTACTACTACTACTATTACTACTACTACTACTATTGCGACTGTTGCTGCTACTATTGCTGCTACAACTGTTACTACAACCACTACTATTGTTGCTACTACTACTGCTACTACTACTAATACTATTACAACAACAACAACTACTATTATTACTTGTACCACTACTACTGCTGCTACAACAACTACTATTGCTACAACTACTACTTGTACTACTACTCCTACTGCTACAACTACTACTATTACTACTACTAATAGTACAACTAATACTACTACTACTCCTACTTTTGCTACTAATACTACTACTACAACTAATACTACTACTACTACCACTTTTGCTACTACTATTGCTACTACTACTACTACTACTACTACTACTACTACTACTACTACTACTACTACAACTACTTCTAGCTAAATGCTACTACTACAACTACTTCTACTACTGTAACTATTGGTACAACAACAATGACTACTACTACGACTACTACGCCTACTACTGCTACTACTACTTCTCCTAGTGCAACTATAGGTACTACTACTCCGCCTACTACTCCTACTACTATTGCTACTACTACTACCACTTCTCCTACAATGACTATTAATGCAACAACTACCGGTGCAACTACTCCTCATGCTGCAACTAGTACAGCTACTACTACTGTTGCTACTACTAGTACTACTACTACTGTTACAACCTCAGTTACAACTTCTTCTACTACTACTGCTGCTACTGCTACTGCTAATACCAGTAGTACTACTACTACTACTACTATTACTGCTACTGTAACTATCATTGCTACTTTTGCTTCTACTGCTAGTACTACTACTACAACTACTGCTATTGCTACTACTACTACTAATACTGCTACTACTACTACTACTACTACTACTACGACTGCAACTACTACTATTGGTGCTGCAACTACTACTAATACTACCACTACTACTACTACAGGTACTGCTGCTGCTACTACTACTACTACTGCATCTTCTACTACTACTGCTACAACTACTACTACGGTTGCTGCTACTATTTTTGCTACTGCGACTACTAATTCTTCCACTGCCACTACTACTACTACTTCTGCTACTACTACTGCTCCTACTACTCCTACTACTCCTTCAACTACTACTAATACTACTACTACCACTGCTACTAGTATTACAACTTACCACTACTACTGCTCTTACTACTGCTATAGCTACCCCTACAACTACTTCTTTTATTAATACAACTGCTACGGCTACTACTATTGCTACTACTACTACTACTCCTTCCACTACAACAACTACTACTACTGTTATTGCTATTAGTACTACTACTACAACTACTAGTACTACTACTTCTACTACAAGTTCTACTACCACTACTAGTGCTACTCCTACCACTACAACTACTGATATTGTGACTACTACTACTACTACTACTACTACTACTACTACTACTATCACTACTAGTACTACTGCTCCTCCTCCTCCTCCTACTCCTGCTCCTGCTACTACTAATACTACTCCTACTACTACTACTACTGCTACTATGACTACTACTACAACTACTACTACTACTACTACTACGAATATGACTACTACTACTACTACAACTACCACAACAACTGCCACCGCAACTTCTACCACTACTACTACTGATATTGCTGCTGCTGCTACTACTACCACCACCACCACCACCACTACTACTGCTACTACTACAGTTACCACAACTACTACTACATCTACTACAATAACTACTAATACTACAACTACTACTGCTACAACTACTATTACTACTACTATTGCTACTGACACTACTACTCCTACGACTACTACTGCTACTACTACTGCTACCCATGCTCCAATTACTAATGCTGCCCCTACTACTACTACTCCTCCTCCTACACCTAAAATTACTACTACTACTACTACTACTACTATTACTACTACTTCTGCTACTACCATTACTTCTAATACACTACAACTACAACAACTACTACTAATACTATTTCTACTACTACTACTACTATTGCCACTACTCGTACTTTTACTAGACTACTACAACAAGTTCTATAACTACTATTGCTACTACTTGTACTACTACACCAGCTACAACTACTACTACTAGCCCAACGTCTACTACTACCACCACTACCACTACTACTTCCATTACTACTACCACTACTACTACTAATACTACTACTACTACTACTGTTGTTGTTGCTGCTGCTGCTACTACTGCTGCTACTACTATTATTACTATGACCACAACAACAACAACAACTACTGCTACCACTACTACCACAACTACTACTACAACTACTACAGCTACTATTACTACTACTACTACTTCACATTCCACTCCAACTACTGCTACTACTACTCTTGCTACTACTACTGCTAATGCTGCTTCTACTACTATTGCTACTACTGCTGCTGCTTCCACTATTTACTTCTACTACTGCTACTACTACTACTGCTACTACTAAAACTACTGCAGTTGCTCCAACTGCTACTAGTATGGCTACTACTACTGCTGCTGCTTGTACTACTGCTAGTTCTATGGCTACTGCTACGACTACTGATACTATTGCTAAAGCTACTACTACTTGTACTATTACTGCTGCTGCTAATACTACTACAATTACTATTGCTCCTACTACTAAAATTGCTACTAGTACTATCCCTACTACTGCTAAACCCGCTACTGCTCCTATGACTGCTGCTACCACAACGACTGCTACCACTACTAGTACGATAACTACTACTACTGCTACCACTATTACTACTACCACTAGTAACACTGGTATTGCTACTGCTACAACCATTACTACTTCTACTACTACTACTGCTACTATTGCTCCAACAACTACTACAACTACTACAGCTTCCGCTGCTTCTACAGCTGCTACTACAACTACTACTGCTCCTACTATTAATACTGCTATAATAACTACCACCACTACTACTACTACTACAAATGCACCTACTACTGCTATTACTAATGCCGCTGCTACTACAACTATTGTTGTTAGTATTGCTACTACTACAATAATAACTACTACTGCTATTACTACTACCTATACTACTACTTCTACTACATCTGCTAATTCTACATCTACTACTTCTGCTAATAGTACTATTACTGCTACTTCTACTACTAGTACTACTGGAACTACTGCTACAATTGCTGCTACTACAAAAACTACTACTACAACAACTACTACTGCGACAACTACTACTAGTACTACTGGTACTACTGCTACTATTGTGACTATTGCTACTACTGCTACTATTGCTAATATTGCTACTACAGTTACTACCACTAATACTTCTACTATGGCTACTATCACTACTACTGCTACTACTGCAAGTACCACGACTACGACTTCTACTTCTACTACTCCTTCTGCTATAACTAGTACTACTACTTCTACTACTACTACTGCTAATGCCACTACTACAACTACTGATACTACTATAGCTACTACTACTGCTATTATTGATACTGCTACTACTACTACTATAAATACTACCACTACTATTGCTGCAACTGCTACTACTATTGCTTCTCTCACTAATACTACTACTACAACTAGTACTACTACCACCACTTCTACTACAACAACAACAACAACTACTACTACTACTACTACTACTACTACTGTGGCTACTACTACTTGACATCTCAAACTACTATTACTATTGCTACTCGTATTGCTACTGCCACTATTACTACTACTACTACTCGACATCTCAAACTACTACTACTATTGCTACTGCCACTATTGCTACTACTACTACTACTACTTCTACCGCTGCTTCTACTACTACTGCTACTACTACTACTACTAATAATAGTACAGCTACTGCTACCACTACTGCTACTACAACTACAACTACCATACCTACTACTTCCACTATTACAATAACAACAGCTACAACAACAACTACTACTACTGCTACCACAACAACAACTACTACTACAACTTCCCTTACTACTACAACTTGTACTAATACTTCTACTACTTTGCCTACTACCACCACTACTGCTACTACTTTTACTACAACTACTACTGCTACTGTTACTAGTACTACTGCCACTACTATAACTACTATTATTAGTACTACTATTGCTTTTACCAACTACTACTTCTCCTATAATTACAACTACTCCTACTCCTCCTACTACTATAGCTACAACTATTATTGCTACCACTATAACTACTATTGCTACTACTGTCACTGCTAGTGTCGTTGCTATTGCTACAACTACTATTGCTTCTACTGTGACTACTCTTCTTCTCCACCTTCTACTACTACTACTACAATTGCTAATACTACTATTCTTCTCTAACTATTATGACTACTGCTACTACTTTGACAAATACGACTACTACTACTACTGCTGTTGCTACTGTTGCTGTTGTGCTACTACTAATACTACTATTACTACTGGCAATACTACTACTCTACTGCTAGTACTACTACTACTACTAGTACTACTACTACTTCTACTACTACTACTACTAGTGCTATGCTACTACTACTTTTATTTATACTACTATTACTATTACTCCTCCTCCTACTATTACTAATACTTCTATTATAACTACTACTCCTACTACTACTACTACCACAAATACGACTCCTACTGCTTCTGCTACTCCTACTAAGTCTACTAGTACTGCTACTATAACTACTAGGCCAACTACTACTGCTATAATTCCTACTACTACGGCTGCTACTACTAGCACAACAATAACTACAATTACAACAACAACAACTACTACTACTACTATCACTACGAAGGCTACTACTTCTACTATTACTACTACTCCTACAACTCCTACTACTACTACTACTACTACTACTACTACTACTACTACTACTACTACTACTAATGCTTCTACTTCTACTCCTACTACTACTACTACTACTACTACTACTACTACTACTACTACTAATGCTACTACTTCTACTACTATTCCTACTACTACTACTAATGCTACTACTACCACTGCTACTCCTACTACTACTACAACTACTACACCTACTCCTACTCCTACTACTACTCTTGCTATTGCTATAATAACTTTCACTACAACTATGACCACTACTACTACTACTACTGCTCAGTCATGGTGGTAGCTGTAGTACCAATAGTTATAGTAGTGGAAGTAGCAGCAACTGTAGTAGTTGTTGTAGTTATAGCAACAACCATCATTGTAGTAGTGGTAGTAGTAGTAGCAAAAGCAATAGGTGCAATAGCAGTAGTAATAGCAGTAGTAGTAGTGATAATAGCAATAGTAGGAGTAGTAGCAGTGGTAATAGTAGTTGTAGTAATAGTAGTATTAGCAGTAGTAGTAGCAGTAGTATTAGTTGCAATTGGAGAAGTTGTATTGTAGTAGTAATAGTTGTAGTACTAGTAGTGGCAGTAGTTATAGCAATAGTAGTACTAGTAGCATTAGTGGCAGAAAGAGCAGTAGTTATAGCAGTAGTAGAAGTAGTAGAAGTAATATAGCATTAGTAGCATTAGTAGCAGCAGTAGCAGTAGTAGCAGTTATAGAAGTAATAATAGCATTAGGAGCTGAAGTAGTAGCCATAGTAATGGTGGCAGTAGTAGCAGTAGTTATAGTCATAGCAGTAGTAGCAGCAATGCTAGTAGTGGTGGTAGTAGTAATAGTTGTAGTAGAAGAAGAAGAAGTATTAGTAGTAACAATAGTATTAATAACCATTGGAGCAATGCTAGTAGTAGTAGTGGTAGTACTAGCAATAGTAATGATAGACGGAGTAGCAATTTTAGTAGTAGCAGACGTGGTAGCACTAGTAATAGTAGTAGCAAAAGTAGTAGAAGTTCTAGTAGTAATATTAATTTTAGGAGTGGTAGTAGCAGGAGTACTAGTACCACCAGTAGTTGTAGTAGCACCAGTAGCAGCAGTAGTAGCAGTAGCTACAACAATAGTAGTAGCCGTAGGAGTAGTGGTAATAGTATTTGTAGTAGTAGTTATTGTTGTTGTTGCAATAGTAGCAGTAGTACTAGAACTAGTAGTAGTAGTAGTAGTAATTTCAATGGCAGTCAAATTAGCGATAGCAGTAGTGGCAGTAGCAGCAGCAGTAGCAGTAGTAGTAGTTATTGTTATTATTATGGCAGCAACAGCAACACTAGTGGCAGCAGCAGCAGTAGTAGTTGTAGTAGCAGCAGCAGCAGCAGTAGTAGTAGTAGTTGTTGTTGTTGTTTTTGTATAGTAGTGGTAGTAGCATAATAGTAGTAGTAATAGCAGTTGTAGTAGAAGTAATAGTAGTGGTAGAAGCAGCAATAGTAGTTGTAGTGGTAGTAGAAGAAGTCGCAATAGTAGTAGCATTAGTAACCGTAGTAGCGGTAGCAGTAGTACTAATAGTCATAGCAGTAGCAGCAGCAGCAGTAGAAGTAGTAATAGAGCTCGAAGTAGTAGTAGTAGTGGTGGTAGTAGTAGTAGAAGTGGTAGCTGTAGTAGTAATAGTAGTAGTAGTAGTAATATGAGTAGTAGCAGTAGTAGTAGTAGCGGCAACAGTATTAGTTGGTGTAGCAGTAGTAGTACTAGTGGTAGTAATAGCCACGGTAACTATAGTATGAGAAGTAGTAGTAATAGCAGTAATAGCAGGAACAGCCACTGTAGCATTAGTAGTTATTGTAGTAGTCGTTGTAGTAGCAGCAGCAGTTGTGTTAGTAGTAGCAATAGCAGCAGCAACTGTAGCAGTTATAGTAGTTGTAGCGGCAGCTGTAGTAGTAGCAGTGGTAGTAGTTGTAGCGGCAACATTAGTTGCAGTAGTTGTTGTAGTAGCAGTAGTAGTGATAATAGTAGTAGTAGGTGTAGTAGTAGTAGTAGTTATTATTGTTGTAGCAGTTGTAGCAATAGTAGTAGTTGTGCCAGTAGCAGTAGCAGCAACAGTAGCAGTAGTAGTGGTAATAGTAGTAGTAGTAGCAATAACTACAATAGCAGCAGCAGTAGTAGTTGAATTAGTACTAGTAGCTATAGTAGTAGTGATAGTAGTAATAGTAGTAGTACTAGTAGTAGCATTAGTAGTAATAGTACTAGTAGCCATAGCAGCACTAGCAGTAGTAATAGTAGTAGTTGCGATGGTAGTAATAGTAGTGGCAGGTAGAAGAAGTAGCGGTAGTTGTAGCCATAATAGTAGAAATCGACCTTCCTAACGC
This sequence comes from Trichopus zeylanicus subsp. travancoricus, assembly GCA_005019695.1. NCBI lineage: Eukaryota > Viridiplantae > Streptophyta > Magnoliopsida > Dioscoreales > Dioscoreaceae > Trichopus > Trichopus zeylanicus. The sequence goes on along the minus strand of RXID01010965.1, from coordinate 76,059 downwards.
CGGCGATGCTCGCCGAAGTGTTCGAGGTCGCGGAAGCTCTTTTTCAAGGAGGAAAGTAGCAACAAGAAATAAGGAGAAGATATGGAGAAACTCTCGGATTCTTATTGCTAAATTCACACGATGCTTACAATACTTGGATTATTTTTCGATGATTTTTTGATGATTATTTACAATGGAGGCGTGCCCCTTATATAGAGGGCACGGTGATGTAAGCTCTCACATCAGCTGGTGGTATGAGCTAAGTGCTTACATCAGCATAATAGTTACCTATACTAGGGTAGGCCTATAGCCTTTACATAAGACTCCAAGGGAAGTCTTGTCCTAGGCATAGCCCTCTTATCCTAAGGCGTAGCCTTTACAAAAGACTCCAAAAGAGATCTTATCCTAAGGCGTAGCCTTTATATCCTAAGGCATAGCTTTTACAGAAGACTCCAAAAGACGTCGCTGTCATAGGCTGGTAGCTCGTCCTTTGGCTAGGCTCGTCCTCTTGCTAGGCTTTGACTTCTTATTGCATAGCTATAGCTGCTACGTACTGTACAATAGGATCCTACGTTCCTGTATTAGCTACTATACTTCCCACCACGCTCCGCCTGCTACGGGTCAGTGGTAGCTATACATCCCACCACGCTCCATCTGCTACGGGTTAGTGGCATTGTACAGTGGGGTGCCGGCTGCTGGGACCAGGGCCTCTTCCAGATTGTCCACAGATGTGGCCTTCTCCGCTTGCTCAGGGGTAGTATGAAAGGTAACCGTATTACCTTGTATACGTACTCCCCCATGCATAGTTTGCAGGAAGTTGCATCCAATAATGAATTGGATTCCATTCCCGGGCTTCATTTGGAAACTGTATGTGCAGGGTATTTGGAAACTGCTAGCTCCGATGTGCATCTTTCCCTGCTTGAGTCTCTTGTTCGTCATTTGTTGAGAGTTGACGCCGTTGACTTGTATGATGCAATTAGTTGGCGCCAGTGCTTCAGGCGGTACCGATGCTTCATCAATACAGCACGCGGTAGCTCCTGTGTCTAGTATTGCTTGTACTTGGAACCTGGGAAGATTTGGTATTTCAAGTACAATAAGCATACTGTAGAGCATGTTGTTTACCATTCTTGGTTCTGAGCTGAGCTGGGTTGCTCTGTCTATTGCACTTGCTTGGAATAGAACATTGGTATGTTCTTGTTCTTCCGCTGGTCCTGATTTTTCTTTCTTTTCATTATAGTGTTTGTGCAGGTCTGCTTCTAACTCCAGTGCTCTCCCTTCGACTTCTTTCATCAGTCGCTCAATTTCTCCTTCGCACCATGCAATATAATATCGTTGCTCCTGTATAAGCTTGCATTTGGGGCAATGGGTTTTCACCTTTTGCATTATTTGGTACATGCAGTATGTACCCCTTTGTGGGCGATTTTCTTCTCCAGTGCTGCTAATCCTTTCGCTTACTGTTGCGTTGGAGTGTAGATGCTTCGCCTTGGTGTTGTGAGTGTTCTGCAAGCTGCTAGCCGGATTGGTAAAGGCTTCTGGACTGGTGAAGGCTTCTGGGTGTTTGCCCAGCAGTGCTGTTGTCCTTTCGATCAGGAGCCCAATTTCACATTGCCTTTTCATGTCATAATCATTGGACACTAGATCCTTTAGCATCTTCTGAGTGTGGTCATAAATTTCCTGCACAATGAATCCAGCATGCTTTGTGCGGAGTGGCAGCTGCTTGTTTTGTGGGAGGTAATGAACTACACATTTGTGCATGATAGATTCTATAGGGATTATATCAGTGTGGAAACTATAAAAGAGTTCCCTAGTATCCCTGAATCTCCTTGTACTCCCATCAATCAGGCGTGCTTCTTCCAGGCGATATAACCATTGCCCAGTAAAGCATATTTTTCCATCCTTGTCTTGGAAAATCTTCTTGATAATCATGACATAAGGCTTTTCATTCATTGTGTTAGGGAAAAGCATTACCTCATCAGCCAGATTGTAGGTTTCTTTATTTAAGTTGAAGCAATGCAGAACTTTCTTTTTCCTCTGCTTTTTCCCCTGGCATTTATCCCTCTCTTCTTGTGGTCGAAGGTGATATGCCTCTTTGACCTCTCCGTGGCTGACTTCCTTCAGACGGAGTATTTCAGCTTCTGTTGCTGTAGCGTCCTGCGGGCCATTTACTTCATTGTTGATAGAGGAGTTGGCAGGTTTCTTTCCTTTAGCCGATCCTTCATCATCGTTCCAGCCAGTAGCTTCGCTGGCCTTGGGAAAGGGCAAGTAGAATGATGGGGGTGGTGAGTATCGGACATAATAATCAAACTTACCACTGGGTTCCCCTAGGGTATCCCATTCCTCCTTGCCAAAGGCATGGATGCCTCCTTTATCTGGAAGGGGGTTAAACACAGCCCCTTCTGGAATGTCGGATTCTGTGACCTTTCTCGGTCCTCCTTGTTCTTGATTCGTCATAGCAGGTGTAAGAGTATTCTTCTTCTTTTTCCTGGCCTTTTTCAGATTTACAGTGTCCGGATCTTGCGGTGTTTCTTGTAGCCGGTTGATTTCTAGCATAAATAGCATAGTCATTTGATTTAGCATACCACGAGGGTTTGTTACCTCTTCAGAGTTGGTCATGCTTGGTTCTTCCCTTCTTAGCTTCGCTTGTGGTGGCTCCTTTTCACCTAGAGGTTCCGTCCCTTCATTTGGCAGGTTATGCTCTTCACTGTCTTCTGAAGAAGGTACAGATTCCTTGTTCACTTCTGACTCTTCTTTATAGTAGCCCACCTCCTTCTCCAGCCGTTCAATTTCCCCTTCAAACCTTTCTTGCATCAGCCTCTGGATAGGGAACGGTTCTGGTGGAGCTGGTGTAAATGGGACCGCTGTTTTAAAGTAATAGGGTCCACATAGGTTACAGGTAGTAACCTTGCATTTGGGGCAATGAATCCTTGCCCGCTGCATTGTTTGGATCTTGCAGCACACGCACTTTTCTTCTCGTGGCTGCACGAAGTCATTATGCTGCCAAGAATGAGAACATTTTCCTTGGAAGTAAGGCAGTGTTACCTGAGGGCGATACCCTCCTTCTCGTTCTCCAAGAACACAAACTGCTTTCTCCTGCTCCGGTGGGACGAGGGAGCTGTGCAGACTTTGGGTTGATAAAGAGGAGTGACGGTCCTTTTTGCGTTGCGCTTCTTGAAGTTCTTGTAAATACTGTGCATTAAAAGGGATCTCTACATAGTTGGTGTTGTAAGAAGGCCTGTAATAAGAAGAGGTTAGAGGGTAATTGTCTCCTCTGTTGAAGTACTCCTCCTCCGGAGCCTTGTACTCATCAGGTTGTTGGTAGCTTTGCTGGTCCTGATAACACCAATTGTAGTAGTCTTCCCATGGGGTAGGCAGGTAGTAAGCCATCAGCCTTCAAGCTTTTGCACTTCCTCAGCTAGTATCTGATAAGGATCCCGAAAGACCCTTAGTTTGCCTCGTGCCTCCTGAGGCCTTCGCGTGCGCCTCTCGTGCTGTTGGAGAAGCTTGTCCAGCCGTTCAAGGCTGTCGCCTGGTTCTCTTCGCTGGGGTTGTTGCCTGAACGCTTCAAGTACGAGTCCTCGGGCCTCTTGTTTTGAAAGGTGCCTGCTGTCTAGGACTGCAGTTGTTAAAGTCTTCAGGGAAATCTCGAGCCTCGAGATCTCTTGTGTGCAAGCTTGATGCAGTTCAAAGAGTTGTTTTAAATTCTTTAAGTTCACTCTTGATGCAATACAAGTTTTGTCGTGAATAACAGACAAGTTATGAGCTAGTTGATTGGTGGAAACTTTTGTTACTAAAGCAAGGTCAAGATACTCAAGGCTAGAGGTTCGGGAACGTTCATACCCCTCCTGAATGGATTTTTCCCATGCTTCAGACATATGGGCTAAAAAGTTCACAGTTACTACAATTTCCCAAAGGATAAATTCCAGTATTAGGTTAAACATGACAATTCCTTACTAGATTAAAGCAATGCTTCAGGATCATACAGGTGTGCCCTTGGGCTTACTCACGGCCACTCGCCTTCACTGCCAAGTTAGGACCTGTCCTTTTTCCTTACACAGAGCTCTTCATCCAGTCAGTAAAAACCATGCCTAATTCTAATCCGCAAATTACCACAAAGGAAAAGATAGCACTTATGAATTCTTAACACAAAATCTGAACACAGTAGTGTAAATCAGGATTTGGGTAATTACGACCCTTACCTCGCACTCTTGGCACCTTGACCTCTTGGGGGTTCTACTCCGCCATATCTTTAGCTAGCTCTGATACCATGAAATCAACCTTCCTAACGCCGGCGATGCTCGCCGAAGTTCCGAGGTCGCGGAAGCTCTTTTTCAAGGAGGAAAGTAGCAACAAGAAATAAGGAGAAGATATGGAGAAACTCTCGGATTCTTATTGCAACTTCTCTGCGATTATTTTTCGATGATTTTTCGATGATCATTTACAATGGAGGCGTGCCCCTTATATAGAGGGCACGGTGATGTAAGCGCTCACATCAGCTGGTGGTATGAGCTAAGCGCTTACATCAGCATAATAGTTACCTATACTAGGGTAGGCCTATAGCCTTTACATAAGACTCCAAGGGAAGTCTTGTCCTAGGCATAGCCCTCTTATCCTAAGGCGTAGCCTTTACAAAAGACTCCAAAAGAGATCTTATCCTAAGGCGTAGCTGCTACTGTACTGTACAACAGGATTCTACTTTCCTGTATTAGCTACTATACTTCCACAGTACAGTAGCAGCTAGAGCTACGAAATAAGAAGTCAAAGCCTAGCAAGAGGACGAGCCTAGCCAAAGGACGAGCTACCAGCCTATGACAGCGACGTCTTTTGGAGTCTTCTGTAAAGGCTATGCCTTAGGATATAAAGGCTACGCCTTAGGATAAGATCTCTTTTGGAGTCTTTGTAAAGGCTAGCTTAGGATATAAAGGCTATGCCTAGGACAAGACTTCCCTTGGAGTCTTATGTAAAGGCTATAGGCCTACCCTAGCATAGGTTACTATTATGCTGATGTAAGCGCTTAGCTCATACCACCAGCTGATGTGAGCGCTTACATCACCGTGCCCTCTATATAAGGGGCACGCCTCCATTGTAAATGATCATCGAAAAATAATCCAAGTATTGTAAGCATCGTGTGAATTTAGCAATAAGAATCCGAGAGTTTCTCCATATCTTCTCCTTATTTCTTGTTGCTACTTTCTTTCTTGAAAAGAGCTTCTGCGACCTCAGAAACTTCGGCGAGCATCGCCGGCGTTAGGAAGGTCGATTACATGGTATCAGAGCTAGCTAAACATATGGCGGAGTAGAACCCCCAAGAGGTCAAGGTGCCAAGAGTGCGAGGTAAGGGTCGTAATTACCCGAATCCTGATTTACACTACTGTGTTCAGATTTTGTGTTAAGAATTCATAAGTGCTATCTTTTCCTTTGTGGTAATTTGCGGATTAGAATTAGGCATGGTTTTTACTGACTGGGTGAAGAGCTGTGTGTAAGGAAAAAGGACAGGTCCTAACTTGGCAGTGAAGGCGAGTGGCCGTGAGTAAGCCCAAGGGCACACCTGTATGATCCTGAAGCGTTGCTTTAATCTAGTAAGGAATTGCCATGTTTAACCTAATACTGGAATTTATCCTTGGGAAATTGTGGTAACTGTGAACTTTTTAGCCCATATGTCTGAAGCATGGGAAAAATCCATTCAGGAGGGGTATGAACGTTCCCGAACCTCTAGCCTTGAGTATCTTGACCTTGCTTTAGTAACAAAAGTTTCCACCAATCAACTAGCTCATAACTTGTCTGTTATTTACGACAAAACCTGTATTGCATCAAGAGTTAACTTAAAGAATTTAAAACAACTCTTTGAACTGCATCAAGCTTGCACACAAGAGATCTCGAGGCTCGAGATTTCTCTGAAGACTTTAACAACTGCAGTCCTAGACAGCAGGCCCCTTTCAAAACAAGAGGCCCGAGGACTCGTACTTGAGGCGTTCAGGCAACAACCCCAGCAAAGAGAACCAGGCGACAGCCTTGAACGGCTGGACAAGCTTCTCCAACAGCACGAGAGGCGCACGCGAAGGCCTCAGGAGGCACGAGGCAAACTAAGGGTCTTTCGGGATCCTTACCAGATACTAGCTGAGGAAGTGCAAAAGCTTGGAGGCGATGGCCCCAGGAACCAACACCCAGTTGGTTTACAAAGGGCTACCTATCCCAGCACCATCTCCGATGTGCGAAGATCAGATTCGGGGATACCGGAGGAGCCACAGGCACCTTCATACGGCTCAACAAACAACCAGGAGAATGGGTAGACTCCTGATGGGGAGAAACACCCCGCAAGACACACTAGAGCAGCAGATCGATCCTCAGGTATAATTAAAACTATCAATGCAGGAGAGAGCTGCCATAGTTCCAGCGGAGGTTCTGTACCACTCCCGGAGGGACGACGTGCACCATCGGGTGTACACACATAGATCGGAGGAGGCAATCCTCTGTGTCGACAGTGACCAGGTAGACCTCCCATTCATACAGGAGGAAAGCTACCATCAACTACGGCAAAGCGGGATGCAGTACATACACCTCGGTGTGCTGCAACTTCGACTCCAGATCCTACACCGACAGGAGGTTGGTACAATGGCTCTGGTCGTCTTCCGTGACAACCGGTGGGAAGGAAACAAAGCACTACTGGCCACGATGGAGGTGGACCTAGCAAAAGGCAGTCAACTGGTATACGTGATACCAAACGTCATGATGACTGTCACGGACTTTTACAAGCACGTACAAGTCTCTATCCTAAGTAAGGGATATGAGAACTGGCAAAGTGGTGAGTCCAATTTATTAATCACTAGAGGCATGGTAGGAAGGCTCTCGAATACCCCAAACGTAGGCTTTGCCTACGAAATTCAAGGAGTCCGTCGACTACCTAGCAAGCCACGGAGTACACGCCCTCCCAGGACGTAGGTACTCAGCAGAGGCGCTGCAAGGACGCAGCTGGACTGTCCGGCCAACGAAGCTCTCCGCACCAACTCAACCTGAGGAGGTCATGAGCAGGAGCCTCCTTGATGGGAGCATCTCTCTGCGGTTCGGAAGCTACAAGCCGGCAGAAATGCCAAGAAGATCCTGCTACCTCCCAAGAGATGAGGAGGCATTCAATGACGAAGAGGAGCTCAGAACTCCTCATATAATTGCTGTCCTGCTGAAGGAAGATGAAGAAGATGAAGAGGAAAGTGACGACGAAAGTTACTTTCATCAGCTCTGCAAAGAGGGGTTCCCTGAAGGAGAAGGAGAGATGGAATATCCAATCAGAGCCCCAAAGTGGGATGTATATCCCGACGAGGACGAAGATCCTCCTGAAGGCAGAAGGGACGTGCTTTCCCAACAACCAGATGAAGTCTGGGACACACTAGGGGAGCCTAGTGGGAAGTACGACTACTATGTCAAATACACTCCCCCGGAGTCATTCTACTATGGCCCCCCCGAACCAACTGGATGGGGAGACGTAGATGACAAGAAAGAGCCTGATGAGGAGGAACCAGCCAGCATACTTTCTTAAAAGCATGAGGAAGAAGGTAACACTTGTCCCCCTCATAGTGCTAATGTTATTGCAGCAGGCATTGAAGAGGAAGTACCGGAGATGGAGTACCCTGCCCTGCGGAAACTAGCCCAAAGGCTATCTGAGAGGTTGTACACAAGTACACTAACCTCGGCAACATCTCCGAGCGGGCCGTACATGCCCCCCACAGATGCTTCAATGGAACCAGGACCCCCAGGTTACCCACCAGCGGCCAACACGACTCCAGCAATATCCAGAATAACAACAGAGTCTGGGCAGCGAAACCAAGGAAGTTTCCAAAGAGGCTTCAACAATGAAAGGTGGACCCTACCGTCCGCACAGCAGAATGAAGGAGCCCTCTTGATAATACCCGAACAGCTCGGGCTATTTGAGGAAACATTTGCAAGATGGGAAACCATCACGAGGAACCATGTTGCCGCACAAGGATTCACTGATGCGCGAGACAAGATTGAATACATGGAAAACCTCCTAGGGGAAATAGCTAGGCTTGCATGGGTACAATGGCGTATGCTATATGGCGAAGTATACCAAGCCATTATTGCAGCCGGAGGAGGAAGGGATGGCACTCAAAACATCCTTTCCCAGATGAGAAGGGTCTTCTCATTGGAGGATCCAGCCCAAGGTTCAACCTTGGCTCAAGACACGGCATACCGGGACTTGGAAAGACTTTCATGTACAAACATGAAAGATATCCTTCTATACATGAATGACTACCTCAGGTTAGCTACCAAAACCGGAAGGTTGTTTATAGGAACGGAGCTATCTGAGAAGTTCTGGTTAAAAATGCCGGGAGACATTGGCCGAAGAATGAAGGCGGCCTTCGATCAGAGGTATCCTGGAGTAAACATCGGGGTAATACCCAGGATACTATTCGCCTACAAATACCTGGAGGAGGAATGCAAAGACGCCGCATTCAAAAGATCCCTCAAGGATCTTTCCTTCTGCAGCAAGATCCCGATCCCAGGCTACTACACCACAGAAAAGAAGTACGGGGTCAGAAAGGCGAAGACATACAAAGGAAAGCCGCACGACACCCACGTGCGCATTGAAAGAAGGAAGCACCTTGTGCGCAATAGACGCTGCAAGTGCTACCTCTGCGGAGACATGGGGCATTTCGCCAGAGAATGCCCTAATGACAGAAAGAACGTAAAACGGGTTGCCATCTTCGAGCAACTAGATGTTCCAGAAAATTATGACTTAATATCTGTGCAGGAAGGAGAGGACCAGAGTGATGCCATATACAGCATCTCAGAAGGGGAGGATCCTCAGAACCTCCACAACTCCCTCCGCCCACTCATACAACATGAAGTCATATATGTCCTACAGGAACTCGAGGAAGGATGCCAACCGCAAAAGGAAGGGTGCACTAAGCATACCAACGGGCAAAGCTCCATTACCCCAACAACAAGTACTTCTCCCCTGGCACAAGAGGAGTACCCAGCAAAGCCCGTAGGAGCGGCGGTTCTAACCACCGGAAGGGGCCCAGAGGAGAAACTACACTACCTCGCATTCAGCCTGGATGGCAAAACCTACCATCTTCATGATGAGGTACTACTGGCGCCCGAATCGATATATGAAAACCCCTATGTAATTATTATCAAGGGGATTTTCCAAAACAAAGGAGTACAGGTGTCCCTCATAGGACAATGGCTGTACCGCCCAAAGGAAGCACTCACAGAAGATGGGAGTCCAAGAGAATCCAGGGATACAAGGAAACTTTTCTATAGTTTCCATACTGAGGTAGTCCCTGCAGAGAGCGTCATGCACAACTGTGTGGTTCACTACATCCCACAGGGTGAGCAAGTACCAAGGCGTACAGAGAACCCGGGATTCATCATACAAGAACTCTACGACCACACCAACGGAATTCTCAAGGACATAGCATGTGCAGACTATGACAAGGAGCAGCAATCTGAAATCAAGCTGCTTATCAAGAAAACCAGGGAGCACCTGACAGGCTCCATGCAAAACAGATGGCCAAAGGCATGCAACACAGAACCCACAGCCGGACGACGGTGGGCACCGACACCAACGCAACTGCGGATACTCAACAGCCTTTTCCGTCAAAGTGACAGGCCCCCTAGAAAGCGACAAACACAGGACCTGACTTGGGCGCTCAGACTACATGGACCAATCTCTGAAGCCAATATCCGCAAATGGTTCATGAACAAGAGAGCGCGCGACAAGCAGACGCCGACAATACCTACCATTGTCCCGTAGCAGGCGGAGCGTGGTGGGAAGTATAGTAGCTAATACAGGAAAGTAGAATCCTGTTGTACAGTACAGTAGCAGCTAGAGCTACGAAATAAGAAGTCAAAGCCTAGCAAGAGGACGAGCCTAGCCAAAGGACGAGCTACCAGCCTATGACAGCGACGTCTTTTGGAGTCTTCTGTAAAGGCTATGCCTTAGGATATAAAGGCTACGCCTTAGGATAAGATCTCTTTTGGAGTCTTTTGTAAAGGCTACGCCTTAGGATATAAAGGCTATGCCTAGGACAAGACTTCCCTTGGAGTCTTATGTAAAGGCTATAGGCCTACCCTAGCATAGGTTACTATTATGCTGATGTAAGCGCTTAGCTCATACCACCAGCTGATGTGAGCGCTTACATCACCGTGCCCTCTATATAAGGGGCACGCCTCCATTGTAAATATCATCTAAAATAATCCAAGTATTGTAAGCATCGTGTGAATTTAGCAATAAGAATCTGAGAGTTTCTCCATATCTTCTCCTTATTTCTTGTTGCTACTTTCCTCCTTGAAAAAGAGCTTCCGCGACCTCGAACACTTCGGCGAGCATCGCCGGCGTTAGGAAGGTCGATTTCAGTAGTAGTTTCAGTAGTAGTTGTAGTACTATTAGTAGTCATTGTAGTAGTAGTAGTAGTATCAGTAGTATCTGAAGTTGGTGAATTTGTAGTAGTAGTAGTTGTAGTTGTAGTTGAAGTAGCAGTAATAGTAGATGTAGCATTGTTGTAGTTGTCACAGTATTAGCAGCTGTAGTAGTAGAAGTGGTAGAAAAAGTAGTAGTAGTGCTAGCAGTGGCAGTCATAACATCCATAGTTAGTAGTAGAAGTAGTAGTAGAAGTCGTAGTAGTAGTAGTAGTAGCAGTAATAGTAATAGCATCAATTGTTGTCGTAAAAGAAATAGTAGTAGAAGTAGTTGCAATTGTAGGAGCAATAGTAGTAGTAGGAGTAACAATAACGGTAGTAGTATTAGATGTAGCTGTAGCAGGAGTAGTAGTAGCAGCAGTAGTAGCAGTAGGAGTAGCTACAGTAGTAGTAGTAGCAGTAGCAGTAATAGTAGGAGTAGTAGTAGTAGCAGGAGTAACAACAGCGATAGTAGTAGTAGAAGTAGTAGTAGTAGTAGTAGTAGTAGTTAGAGTATCAGTAGCTACAGTAGTGGTTGCAGTCGTAGTAGCAATAAGAGTAGTAGTTCTAGTAGCAGGAGCCGCAGTAGTAGTGGTGGTAGTAGTAGAAGCAGTATGAGCAGTAGTAGTAGTTGTAGAAGTTGCTGTAGCAGTGGGGGTACTAGTAGCATTAGTAGTAGTAGTTGGAGCGATATTTGTAGATGTAGTGGTTGCAACAATTGTAGTAGTAGGAGTACAAGTAGGGGCACTAGTAGTAGGAGTAGTAATTATTGTTGTAGGAGCCGCAGTGGTAGTAGTAGGTGTAGCAGTTGTAGTAGTTGTAGCTGAAGTATTAGTAGTCACAAAAGTAGCAGGTGTATCATTACTAAAAATAATAGTAGCTGTGGTGGTAGTAGTAGTAGTTACCATAGTAGTAGCAGTAAAAGTCGAAGAAGTAATAATAGTAGATACAGTAGCAGTAGTAATAGTACAGTAGTAGTAATTATAGTAGTAGCCGAAGTGTTAGTAGTAGGAGCCAAGTTGTGGTACTAGTAGTGCCAGTAGCAATAGTAGTAGCATTTGAAGAAGGAGCAGTAGTAATTATTGTTCTAGTAGTAGAATAAAAAAAAGTAGTAGTAGTAATTGTAGCAGTACTAGTAGTAGCAGTAGTCATAGTAGTTGGGGAAGTCACAGTAGTGGTAGCAACTGTAGTAGCAGCAACATTAGTAGCAGTAGCAGTTGTAGTAGTATTGGTGGTAAAAGTAGTAGCTGAAAAAATAGTAGTAGTAGTGATAGTCATACTAGTTGTTGTTGTAGTAGTAGTAGTAGTCGTCGTAACAATAGTAGCAGTAGTGGTAGTAGTAGTAGCCGCAGAAGTAGGAGTAGTAGTACTTGTAGTAGCATTACTAGCAGTAGAAGCAGTAGTGCCAGTAGTAGCGATCATGGCAGTAGTCACAAAAGTAGAAGTAGTAGTAGCGTTAGTAGTAGTAGTTTTAGTAGTTGGGGTAGTAGTAGTAGTAGTTGTAGCAGTCATAGTAGTAGTAGTAATAGCACTAGAAGTAGTAGCAGCAGTAGCAATAGTAGTAGCAGCAGCAGTAGAAGTAGCACTTTTGTTAGTAGTAGTAGTTGTTGTTATTGTAGTAGCAGTAGTAATAGAAGCAATAGTAGCTGTAGCAGCTGAAGCAGTAGTAGCAGTAGTAGTAGTACCTATAGTAAAAGTAGTAGCAGCACGAGTAGTTATAATAGTAGTAGTAGCAGTAGTAGTATGAGAGTAGTAGTCGTAGTTGTAGTAGTAGTAATAGTAGGAGAAGAAGTCGTAATAGTTGCTGTAGCAATAACTGTATTAGTTTTGATAGTAGTAGGAGTTGTTGTTGTAGTAGAAGTAGCAGTAGTTGTTATAGTAGTAGTAGAAGTATTAGTAGTAATAGTTGTTGTTATAATAGTCATACTTGTCGTAGTACTAGTGGCATTAATAGTAGAACCAGTAGTAGTAGTAGTAGTAGTAGTAGTAGTAATCACAGTAGTAGTAGAAGCAATAGTAGTAGTAGTTGTAGTAGGAGTAGTAGTAGGAGAAGCAATGGAAGTAGTAGTAGTTGTAGAAGTAATAGTAGAAGTAGTAGTAGTAATTGGAGTTGTAATAGTAGGAGTAGCAGTAGCAGTAGTAGCAGTTGAATTAGTAGTAGGAGAAGTAATAATAGTAATAGGCGTTGTAGTTGTAGTAGTAGTAGTTGTAGGTGTAATAGTAGTAGATGTAGTTCGAGCAATAGTAGTGGTATTAGTAGTAATAGGTGTTGTAGTAGTACAAGTAGTAGTAGCAGCAGAAGTAGTAGTAGTAGTAGTAATAATAATAGTAGAAGAAGTAGTAATAGTAGTAGTAGTAGTTGTTGTTGTATTAGTAGTAGTATTGGTAGTTGTAATTGTAGTAGGAGGAGGAGTTCCAGTAGTGGTGGTAGTAGTAGTTATAGTTGCAGTAGTCATAGCAGTAGTAATATTAGTTGTAGTAGCAGTAGGAGAAGTAGTAGTAGCAGTACTAGTAGTAGTATTGTTAGTAGTAGTTGTAGTAGGAGTAGGAGTACTAGTAGTAGTAGTAGTGGTGGTAGTACAAGTAGTAGTAGCATTAGTAGTAATAGTAGCCGGAGTTGTAGTAGTGCTAGTGGTAGTAGTAGTAGCAGTGGTAGCAGCAGTAGAAGTAGTAGTAGTTGTTGTTGTTGTTCTGGTTGTAGTAGTGGTAGCAGCAGCAACAGTAGTAGTAGTTATAGTTGTAGTAGTAGCAGGAGTAGTAGTAGTAGTGGTAGTAGTAGTTGTAGGAGGAGGAGGAGGAGGAGGAGGAGTAGTAGTAGTAGCAGTAGCAGTAGTAGTAGTAGTAGTAGCAGAAATAGTTGTAGTGGTAAAAGTAGTAGCAGGAATAGGAGTAGTTATTGTAGAAGTATTTACAACAGTTGTAGTAGCTACATCAGTAGGACTAGTATTAGTGGTAGTTGTTGTTGTAGTGGTAGTAGTATTAGCAGAAGTTGTAGTAGGAATAGTAGTTGTAGTAGCAGGAGTAGTAATAGTGGAAGTAGTTTTAGCAGCAGTAATAGTTGTTGTGGTTGTTGTAGTAGCAGTAGCACGGGTTGTAGTAGTAGATGCAGTAGTTGTAGCAGGAGTAGTAGTAGTAGTAGTAGTAGTAGTAGCAAGAGTAGTAGTAGCAGCAATAGTTGTAATAGTAAAAGTAGTAGAAGTAGTATTAGTCATAGGATTAGGAGTAGTAGTAGTAGAACTAGTTGCAATAATAGTAGCAGCTATAGCAGCTGGAGTTGTAGTTATTGTAGTAGTAATATTAGGAGATGTTGTAGTAGGTATTGTAGTTGGAGTAGTAGTGGTAGTAGTTGTAGCAGTAGTGGCAGTAGAAGTAGTGGTAGTGATGTAGTAGTAGTAGCATTAGCTGCAATAGTAGTAATAGTAGCAGTAGTAGTTGCAACAGCAGTAGTAGTAGCAGTAGTTGTAATCGTAGTAGTAGTAGTAGTTGCGGTAGTAGCAAGAGTTGTAGTAGTAGTTATTGTCGTAGTAGAAGTTGTAGTCAAAGTAGTCGCAGTAGTAGCGAAACTAAAAGTAGTAGTAACTATAGCAGTAGCCATTGTTGCAGCAATAGTATTGGTGGTAATAATATTAGTAGTTGTTGCAGTAGTACTAGCAGAAGTAGTAGAAGGGGGAGAAGATGTAGTAGTAGTAGTAGTAGTAGAAGAAGAAGAAGAAGAAGAATAAGAAGCAGTAGTAGTAGCAGTATTTGTATCCGTAGTAGTGGTTGGAGTAGTAGTTGGAGCGGTAGTAGCGGTAGTTGCAGTTGTACCAGTAGTAGTTGTAGTGGTAGTAGTTGTAGTTGTACCTGTTGTGGCAGTAGCAATAGCAATAGTAACAGTAGCAATAATAGTATTAATAGCAGTTGTCATAGTAGTAGTAGTGGTATTATGAGTAGTCGTAGTAGTAGTAGTAGCAGAAGAAGTAGTTGTAGTAGTAGTAGTAGTAATAAAAGTAGTTGCAGTAGTAGTAGTAGTAGTAGTGGCAGTAGTAGTAGTAGAAGTAGTAGTAATTGCTCTAGTAATAAAAGTAGCGGTAACAGTAGTAGTAGTAGTTGTACTAGAAGCTGTAGCAATAGTAGAATTAGTAGTAGTAGTGGTACTAGCAGTAGCAGTAGCAAAAGTTGTAGTAGTAGCAGTTGTAGCCACAGTAATAGTAGTAGGAGAAGTGGTAGTAGTTGTTATTGTAGGAAAAGTGGTAGTAGTAGTAGTCATAGTTATTGTAGTAGTACTAGCAGTAGCAATTGTGCTAGCAGTAGTAGTTGTAGTATTAGTAGTAGTCGTAGTAATAATAGTAGAGTAGTAGCAGTAGTAGTGGTAGGAGCAGCCGCAACAACAACCGTAGCAATAGTAATTGTAGTAGTTAAAGTCGTAGAAGTGGTCATCGTAGTAGTTGTAGAAATCATGGTTGTAGTAGCAGCAATAGTAGTTTTCGTTGTTGCAATAGTCGTAGTAGTAGTCATAGTAGTAGTAGTGGTAGTAGTAGTAGTATTAGTAGTAGTAGTAGTAGGAGCAGTAGTAGTAGAAGTAGTAGTAGCAGTTGTTGTTGTAATAGCAGTTGTACTAGTAGTAGTAGTCAGAGTAGGGGTAGAAATAGAAGTGGTAATAGTAGTATTGGTAGTTGTTGTAGTAGTAGCAGCTGTAGCAGTAGAAATTGGAGTAGTAGTTGTTGTAGTAGTAGTAGGAGGAGGAGGAGGAGGAGTAGTAGTAGTAGGTGGAGGAGGAGTAGTAGTAGTAGTGGAAGAAGTTGTAGTTGTACTTGTCATCATGTAGAAGTAGTCTTAGTAGTACTAGTAGTTGTTGTAGTAGTAGTAGGAGTAGGAGTAGTAGTAGTAATAGTAGTAGTAGTAGTAGTAGTTGTTGTTGTTGTTGCAATAGTAGTAGTAGTAATAGCAATTGTAGTAGTTGTAGTAGTAGTAGTCTTAATAGTAGTAGTAGGAGTAGTCTTAGCAGAGTAGTAGTAGTAATAGTTGTAATAGTAGTAGTCTTAATAGTATTAGTAGTAGTAGTAGTAGTCGTAGTAGTAGCAGTAGGAATAGTAGTAGCAGAGTAGTAGTAGTAGTAGGAATAGTTGTAGTAGTTGTAGTAGCAGTTGTAGTAGCAGAAGTGGAAGTAGTAGTAGTAGTAGTAGTAGTAGTAGTAGTGGTAGTAGTAGTAGTCGTGGTAGTGGTTGGACTAGTAGTAGGAATTGGAATAGCATTAGGAGTTGATGTAGTTATAGTGATAGTGGTAGTAGTAGTAGGAGCAGCAGCAGTAGTAATAGTAGTAGGTGTTGAAGTAGCATTAGAAGTCATAGTAGTGGACTCGTAGTAGTAAGTGCAATAGAAGTAGTAGCATTAGCAGTAGCAAAAGCAGAAGCAGCAGTAGTTATAGTAGCAGGAGTAGTAGTAGTGGTAGTAGTAGTAGTATCAGCTGCAACAGTAGTATTAGTAGTAGTTGTGTCAGCAATAATAGTATTGGTGGTAGTAGTAGCAGTTGTACTAGTAATAGAATTAGTAGTGGTAGTTGTAGTAGCAGTAGTAGTAGTTGTAGTAGTAGTAGTAGTAGTTGTAGTAAAAGGAGGAGTAGTAGTTATAGTAGTAAGAGTAGTAAGAGTAGTAATAGTAGTAGTAGTAATAATAATAATAGTAGTAGTTGTTGTGGTAGCAGTAGTAGTTATAGTAGTCAGAGTTGTAGTAGGGGTTGGTGTTCGAGGAGTAGTAGTAGGAGTAGTACTAGTAGGAGTAGTCATAGTAGTACTAGTTGGAGTAGGGGTAATAGTAGTAGTTGTAGTAGTAGCAGTAGCAGTAGCAGTAGTAGTAGCAGTAGTAGCAATTGCAGTAGTAGTAGTAGTAGCTATTGCAGTAGTAGTAGTAGCTGTTGCAGTAGTAGTAGTTGTGGTGGTGGTAGTAGCAGCAGCAGCAGTAGTAGTAGTAGGAAAAGGAGTACGGGTGGTATTAGCAGTAGTAATAGTTGCAATAGTAGTAGTAATCGTATTAGTAGCAGTAGTAGTAGTTGCAATTGCAGTTGTAATAGTTGAAGAAGTAGCAGTAGTCGCAATAGCAGTTGTAATAGTAGAAGAAGCAGAAGGAGTAGTAGTAGCAGTTATAGCAGCAATAGTAGTCGAAATAGGAGTAGTAGTAATAAAAGTAGAAATAGCAACAGTAGCAGCAGCGATAGTAATAGTAGTAGTAGTAGTATTAGCAGCAGTAGTTGTTGTAGTAGTGGTGGTAGTAGTATTAGTAGAAGTTGCAGAAGCAGTAGTAGCTGTAGTAGGAGTTGGGGAGGGAGTGGTAGTAGTAGTCACAGTAGTAGCAGTTGCAATAGTAGCAATAGTAGTACTAGTACTAGTAGTAGGAATAGTAATAGTTGTAGTAGTTGTTGTTGTAGTAGTAGGAGTAGTAGTTGCAATATTAGTGGTAGGAGTTTTAGGAGTAGTAGTAGCAGCAGCAGCACTAGTAGTAATATTAGTAGAGGTTGCAGAAATAGTAGGAGCTTTAGGAGTTGTGGTAGGAGTAGCAGTAGTAGTAGGAGAAGTAGTAGCAGTAGTAGTACTAGTAGTAGTAGTAGTACTAGTAGTAGCAGCAACAGTAGTAGTAGTAGTAGAAGTATAAGTCATGGTTAGAGTAGTAGTAGTAGTAGTTGGAGTCGGAGTAGGAGTGGCAATAGTCTTAGTTGCAGTAGCAGTAGTAGTACTAGTATTAGTAGTTATAGTAGTGGTAGTAGTAGAAGTAGCAGGAGCAGGAATAGTTGTTGTAGTTGTGGTAGTGGTAGTAATTGTGGTAGTAGTACTAGTAATAGTAGTAGTAGTAGTAGAAGTTGTAGTAGTAGTACAGGTAGTTGTCGTAGTAATAGCAGTAAGAGTAGCAGTACCAATAGTAGTAGCAGTAATAACAGCAGTAGTAGTAGCACTAATAGCAGCAGCAATAGTAATAGCAGTAATACTATTAGCTGAGTTGTAGTGGCAGTCGGTGGAGTTGTAGTTGTAGGAGTAGTAATATTTGTTGTAGTAGTAGTAGTAGTAGTAGTGTTCTTGTTTGTAGTCGTAGTATCTGTAGTAGGACTAGTAATAGTTGTTGTTGTAGTAGTAGTAGTAATAGTAGTATTGGTAGTAGTTGTAGTAGGAGTAGTAGGAGTATTAGTAGTAGTAGTAGAAGAAATAGTAGCTGTAGTACTACTAGTACTACTGCTACCGCTACTACTACTGCTACTATGACTAGTACTAATACTACTACTATTAATGCTACTACTGGTAGAGCTATGGTCGCTACTTCTACTGCTACCACTACAATTGGTGCGACTACCGCTACTACTACTGCTAGTACTACCACTGATGCTACTACTGCTACTACTACTACTATTTCTCCTACTGTTATTGCTACTACTACTACTTCTACTACAACTATGGCTACTCCTACAAATGCGACTACTACTATTGCTGCTGTTACTGCTTGTATTACCACTACTACTATTACTACTACTAGTACGACTACTACTACTACTACTTCTACACTATTACTAGTACTACGACTGTTGCAACTCTTGCTTTGACTACTACTACTACCACTACTATTAATATGGCTACTACTGCTGCTTCTGCTATCACTTCTATGAATAGTACTGCTGCTACTTCTACAACTACTATTAATACTACTACTACTACTACAACTACTTCTGCTATTGCTGCTACAACTACTACTACGGCTGCAATTGCTACTGCTACTACAACTACTACTACGGCTGCAACTACTACTACATTACGAATATTGCTTCTACTAGTAGTTCTACTATAACAACAACTACTACCACCACTACTACTACTACTACTGCTACTGCGACTGCTACTATACTACAGCTACTCCTACTACTAAAACTACTACTATTGCTACTACTACAATGGCTACTACTACAATTGCTACCACAACGATTACTGCAACAACGATAACTGCTACCGCTACTATTACTGCTACTACTACTGCTACTACTGCTACTACTACTCCTATTGCTATTACTACTACTACAGCTCCTACTACTCCTACTACTACTGCTGTTGATACTTCTACTACTAATACAACTACTACTGCTCCTTCTACTACAACTACTACTATTATTTTTACTAATAATACTCCTACAACTACTGCTACTACTATTGCTACTACTGCACAAGTCCTACTACTACTGCTACTGCTGCAACTGCTACTACAATGATTACTACTACTACTACTACTACTACTAACATTGTTCCAACTACCGCAACTACTTCAACTACTACTCCTACTACTACTAATGATACAGCTGTCACTACTACTACTCCAACTACTCCTACTACTACAACCATGAGGACTCCTACTGATACTCCTACCAATACTGGTACTACTAATACTCCTACTACTACTGCTTCTACTGCTACTCCTACTACAACTACTACTGCTCCCACTATTACAACTACTACAACTACACCTCCAACTACTACAAGTGCTACAACTGCTCTTACTACTACTACTACTATAGCTACTACGACTTCTGCTACTACTACTTCCCCTACTACTACTGCCACTGTTGCTATTGTGACTACTACAACTATTACTACTACCACTACTACTACTATGACCACCACTACTGCTATAGCTACTACTACTACTACTGCAACTACTACTCCTATTGCTACTCCTACTACTACTACTGTTCTTGCTACTACTACTACTATCCTGCTACTAGTATTGTTACAACCATAATTGCTACTATAGATACTCCTAGTAGTACTTCTTCCATATCAACTCCTACTACAACTATAATTGCTCCTACTATTACTACTACTACTACAGCTCCTACTACTAGAAGCGATACAAATGCTCCCGCTGCTCCTACTACTGCTACAACTACTACTAATGCTACTACCATGACTACTACTACTAGTACTGCGGCAACTATTGTTACTATTACTACTACTACCAATTGTACTGCTACTACTTCTACAACTACTATGGCTGCTATGAATACTGCTACTACTACTACAAATACTACTACTACTACTACTACCCCGACTACTACTACTATTGCTAACACTGCTATGACTACTACTAGTACTACTATTATTTTT
This sequence comes from Trichopus zeylanicus subsp. travancoricus, assembly GCA_005019695.1. Taxonomy (NCBI): domain Eukaryota; kingdom Viridiplantae; phylum Streptophyta; class Magnoliopsida; order Dioscoreales; family Dioscoreaceae; genus Trichopus; species Trichopus zeylanicus. The sequence continues at coordinate 56,554 of RXID01010965.1, read as the reverse complement.
ACTGCTACTACTACTTCTCCTACTACTACTACTTCTGCTACTACAACTACTGCTACAGCTACTACTACTAGTACTTCTACTACTGCTGCTACCACTACAGCTACTACTGCAACCACTACAACCACTGCAAATTTTATTACTACTGCTACTACTAATATTCCTACAACTTCTACTACTGCCACTATTTGTACTACTTCCCCCACACCTACTATTATTGCTCCTAATACTACTATTACTACTCCAAAATTCTATAACTACAGCCACCATTGCTGCTACTCCTAACACTACTACTACTGTTGCAACTACTACTAATTCTATTAGTAAAGCTTCTAGTGCTACCAATACTATAACTACTACTACTGCTCCTAATATTAGTACTACAACTACTAGTCCTGCTACTACTACTACCATGACTGCTGCTAGTATTCCTACTACTACTACTATTACTAATGATGTTGCTACTACTGCTACAACAACTACTACTATGGTAAACACTGTAGCAACTGAAACTGCTACTTATGGTACTACTATTACTACTGCTACTGCTACTACTTTTGCTACTAGTACGGTTGCCACAACTACTACTAGTACTACCACTACTATTATTATTATTCTTACTACTACTACCACTACTACTACTACTGCTTTGACTACTACTCCTACTACTATTGCTACTTCTGCTATGACAACTACCACTAGTACTACAGCCACTATGGCTACTACTGCTGCCACTACTTTGACTATTACTGCTACTACTACTAAAACTACTACTACTACTTCTAGTAGTGCTATAACTTGTACTGCTGCTCCTACTACTACTACTATTATTGCAAATACTACTACTACTGCTACTACTACTGCAATAACAACAACAACTGCTACAACTATTGCAACTACTCCAACTACTACAACAACAACTACTACCATTATTACTACAACTGCCACTGCTACATCTTCTACTACTACAACTACTACTACTACCACCGCTACTACCACTCTTGTGACTTCAGCTACTACAATGACTACTACAACTACTACTTCAACTACCCTAACTAATAAAACTACTACAACTACTATAATTACTGCTACTACTACTACTATTGCTACTACAACTAGTAAAACTACTTCTACTACTACTACAACTACTACTACAAATGCTATGGCAACTACTGCTATTACTGCTACTACTACTACTACTATTACTACTACAACAACAATAACAATAATAATTACTACTTCTACAACAACTACTACTACTACAATAACTATTACGACTACTACTCCTACTACTCTTGCTGCTTCTATTACTATTACTATTACTATTTCTGCCACTACTACTCTCACAACTACTGCCGTTATTGCTATTACTATTACTACTCCTACTATTATGACTACCTCTACAACTATTGCTACTGGTACTACTATAACTATTACTACATCTACTACTACTGCTACTACTACCATTGCTACAACAACTACTACTCCTACTACTAATACTACTACTTCTACTATAATTATCGCAACTGCTACTGTTACTACTTCAGCTATTGCTATTAGTATTACTACAACTCTTGCGACTATTGCTGCTACTATTATTTTTACTAATGATACTCCTGCTACTATTACTACCACTACTACTTCTTCAACTGCTACTATAACTGGTACACCAACTATGTCTGCTACAAATACTGATCCAACTACTATTATTACTACTACAACTCCTACTACTACTACTGTTACTACCAACACAACTATAGCTCTTGCTACAACAACTACTACAACTACTACTGCTGCTTCTACTTCTATGACTACTACTACTGCTGCTACTCCCACTACTAATACTACTACTACTACTTCCACTATCACCACTACTACTGCTGCTACAACTGCTACAGCAACTCCAACTACTACCACCACCACCACTACTACTAGTACTACTACTACTCTGACTACTAGTGTTGCTATTATTACTACTACAACTACTACTTCTGTTACTTCTATAATTTCTATGACTACTACATCTGCTACTACTACTGCTACTACTACTATTACTACTACCACAACCACAACAACAATAACTTCTACTACTATTACTACTACTACCACCACCACCACCACCACTACTACTGCTGCTGCTACTACTACTACTACTGCTGCTGCTACTACTACTACTACCACTACTACTATTACTACAATAATTACTACTACTGCTAGTACTCCAACTATAATAATAACAACAACTACTACTATTGCTTCTACTACTACTACTACTACTTCTCCTAATACTCCAAATACAACAACAACTACTACGACTACTAGCATTAGTTGCAGTAGCAATAGTAGAAGCAATATCAATAGTACCAATAGCAGTATTAGTAGTAGTAATATCATTAGTAATAGTAATAGTAGTAGTAGCAGTAGTCATAGTAGTCAGGGAAGTAGTTGCAGTAGCAGTAGCAGTAGTAGTAGAAGTAGTAGTAGCAGAAATAATAGCAGTGCTAGTCGTCATTAGAGTTTTAGTAGCAATGGCTATATTAGTACTAGCAGTAGTAGTAGTAGTGGTAGTAGAGCTAATAGTAGTAGTAGTAGTACTAGTAGTAGTTGTACTATAGTAGTATTAAAAGCAGTAGTAGTTGTTGTTGTAGCAGTAGTAGTGGTAGTTGTTGTTCTAGTAGTAGTAGTAGTAGTAGTAGTAGCATTAGTAGTAGTAGTAGCAAAATTAGTACCAGATGTAATTGCAAACGTAGTAGTAGTTGTAGTAGCAATATTAGTAATAGTCATAGTTGTTGTAGTAGTAGCAATACCAGCAGTAGCAATAGTTGAAGCAAAAGTAATAGTAGCACTTGCTATAGTTGTAGTAGTAGTAGTTGTTGCAGTAGTTGTAGTTGTAGCAGAAGTAGTTGTTGTAGTAGCAGTAGTAGTAGTTAATGTAGTAGTAGTAGGAGAAGAAATGGATGGGGTAGTACCTATAGTAGTTGTAGTAGCAGTGGCTGTAGTAATTTTTTTACTAGCTGTATTAGTAGTAGCAATAGTAGTAGTAGCAATAGTACCAGTAGCAGTAATAATTGTCGCAGAAGTAGTTATAACAAATGTAGTAGTAGTAGTGGTAGCAGTAGTACTTGAAGTAGCACTTGTAGGAGTAGGAGCAGTAGGAGTAGTAGCTGCAGTAGTTGTAGCAATCAAAGTAGTAGCAATCATAGATGGAGAAGTAGCAGTAGCAATAGCAGTAGTAGCAGTAGTAGCCGTAATAATAGCATTAGTTGCAGTAGTAGTAGTTGTAGTAGCAGTACTAGTAGTAGTATGTATAGTAGCGATAGCTATATTTGTAGTAGCATAGTGATAGTAGCTATAGCACTAGTAGCAGTAGTAGAAGCCACACCAATAGTAGCCACTATAGTAGTAGCAGCAATAGCACTATTAGTTATAGGGTTGTAGAAGTACTAGTAGTGGTGGTAGTAATAGTAGGAGTAGTTGTAGTATGATTAGTAGAAGTAGCAAAAGCAGTATTAGTAGTAGTAGTTTAAATAGTAATCGTAGTCATAGTAGTAGTAGCAATAGTAGGAGTAGTAGAAGAAGTCGTAGGAGTATGAGATGTAGAAGTAGCAACAGTAGTAGCAGTTATAGATTAGCAACAGTAGCAGTAGTAGTTGTGGCAGTAGTAATAGTAGCAGCAGCAACAGTAATAGTAGCAAGAGTAGCAGTAGTTGCAGCATTAGATGCAACAGTAGTTGTAGTAGTTGTAGTAGTTGTAGTAGGTGAAGTAGTAGTAGTAGTTGTAGTAGTAGTAGTAGTAGTAGCAGTAGCAGCAGAAGTAGTAATAGTTATATTATTATTATTATTATTATTATTATCATTACTAGTAGTAGTAGTAGTAGTAATATTTGTAATATTAGGAGTAGTAGTAGTAGTACTATTAGTGGTAGTAGTAGTGGTAGTAGTGGTAGTAGCAGCAGCAGCAACAGTAGTAGTAGTAAATGGAAAAGTAGTAGGAGTAGTAGCAACTGCAGTAGTAGTAGTAGTAGAAATAGTAATAGCAGTAATAGTAGTAGTAATAGCCGTAATAGTAGCAACAGTAGTAGTTGTTGTAGTAGCCAAAGTAGTACTAGCAGTAGCAGCAATAGCAGTAGTAGCAGTAGTTGCAGTAGTAGCAGTAGTAGTAGTAATAGTACGAGCAACAGTAGTAGCCACTGTTGTAGTAGTTGTAGCGGTAGTAGCAGTAGAAGCGAAAGTCGTAGCTGTAGTACTAGTAGTAGTACTAGTATAAGTAATGGTAGTAGTGCCAATTGTTGTAGTAGTACAAGCCTTAGTAGTAGTAGTAGCAATAGTTGTAGTAGCAGCAGTAGGAGTAAAACTAGGAGGAGTAGGGGTAGTAGTAGCAGCAACAACAATAGTAGTAGTAGAAGAAGTAGTAGTAGTACTAGCAGTAGTAATGGTGACCATAGTTATAGTAGTTGTAGTAGTAGTTGCAGTAGAAGTCATAGTACTAGTAGTTCTTGTAGTAGTAGTAGCCGCAGTGGTAAAAGTAGTAATAGTAGTAGCTATAGCAGAAGTCGTAGTAGTAGCTATAGTAGTAGAAGCAAAAGTAGTAGTAGAAGTTGTAGTAGCAGCAGAGCAGTAGTTGTAGCAAAAGTAACAGTTGCAGTAGTTGTAGAAGTAGAGGTAGTAGTAGTAGTGGCAGAAGTAGGAATAGTTGTAGCAACAACGGTGACAGCAGTAGTAGTAGTAGTGGTAGTGGTGGTAGTATAAGTAGCCACAGTAGTAGTAGTCATAGTAGAAATAGTAGTAGCAGTAGCAGTAGTAGTAATAGTAGTTGTAGTAGTTATAGTGCAAGTAGTAGTTGCATTAGTAGCAGTAGTAGTATTAGTAGCAGTAGAAGTAGCATTAGTAGCAGCAGTAGCATTAGTAGTAGCAGCAGTGGCAGCATTTGCATTAGTAGCAGTAGTAGGAGTAATAGCAATAGCATGAGTCGTTATAGTGGCAATAATAGTAGTAGTAGCTGCAGGAGCTGCAGTAGTAGTGATAGTAGTGTGAGCTAGAGTAGTATTAGTCATAGCAATGGTAGCAGTAGTAGTAATGGATGTAGTTGTAGTGGTTGTAGTATTCGTAGAAGTAGTTGTAGCAGTAGTAGTAATGGTTGTAGTAGTAGTTGTTGTTGTTGTTGTAGTCTTAGCAATTATTGTAGTAGTAGTAGCAATAGTTGTAGCAGTAGTAGTACTAGTTGTAGCCATAATAATGGTAGTAGTAGGAGGGGAAGCAGCAGCAGCAGCAGCAGTAGTATTAGTAGTCGCTATAGTAGTGGTAGCAGAAGCAGTTGTAGTAGTAGTAGTATTAGTAGTAGTAGTAGCAGTAGTAGTTTTTGTTGTTGGTGGTGTTGTAGTAGAAGTTGTATTAGTAGTAGCAATGAGAGTAGGAGTAGTAGTAGTTGTAGCAATAGTAGTATTAGTAGTTGTAGTAGTAGTATTAGTTTCAATAGCAATAGTTGTAGTAGTAGTGGTAGTAGTTGAAGTTGTAATAGTTGTTGTTGTAGTGGTAATATTAAGAAAAATTATAGTTGGAAAAGTAGTATGAGTAGGACTTGGAGTAGGACTAGTAGTAATAGTAGTAGTAGTAGTAGCAGTAGTAGCAGCAGTAGAAACAGTTGTGCTAGTAGTTGGAGGAGGAGTGGTAGTAGAAGTAGTCATCGTAGTAGTAGTAGTAGTAGTAGAAGTAGTAGTAGGAGTAGCAATCATAGTAGTAGGAGTATTATTAGTAGTAAAAGGAGTAGTTGTAGTAGTAGTAGGAGTAGTAGAAATAGTAGAAATAGTAGTTGTTGTAGTAGTAGTATCAATAGCAGTAATAGTAGTAATAGTAGTTGTTGTAGTAGTAGTAGCAGCTGTAGTGGAAGAAGTAGTAGTAGTAGTAATAGTAGTTGTTGTAGTCCCAGTTGTTGTAGTAGTAGTAGTAGTAGCCATAGTAGTAGTAATAGCAGTCATCATAGTAATATTGGTTGTAGTTGTAGTAGTGGTAGTCGAAGTAGTTGTAATAATAGTAGTAGTGGTAGTTGTGGTGGTGGTGGTGGTGGTGGTAGTAGTAGTAGTAGCAGTGGGAGTAGTAGGAGTAGTATTAGTGGTAGTAGAAGTAGGAGGAGTAGTAGTTGTGGTGGTAGTAGTAGTAATATCAGCATTAGTGGTTGTAGTAGCAGTAACAATAGCAGTATTAGTGGTTGTAGTAGCAGCAACCATAGTAGTAGTAGTTATAGCAATCATAGTACTTGAAGTTATGATAGTTATGGTAGTATTAGTTGTTGCAGTAGTTGTAGTAGCAGCAATAGTTGTTGTAGCAGCAGTTGTAGTAGTAAATGTAGTAGTAGTAGGGGAAGAAGTTGATGGGGTAGTAGCTATAGTAGTTATAGTAGTAGTAGCAGTAGTACTTGGAGTAGCACTTGTAGGAGTAGAAGCACTAGGAGTAGTAGCTATAGCAGTTGCAGCAATCTCATAGTAGTAGTCACAGATGGAGAAGTAGCAGCTGCAGTAATATAGTAGCAGTAGTAGCCAAAATGATAGCATTAGTTGTAGTCGTAGTGCTAGTAGCAGTATCTATAGTAGCATAATAGCATAGTGGTAGTAGATGTAGCACTAGTAGCAGCAGTAGAAGCCACACTAGTAGTAGCCACAGCAGTAGTAGCATCAGTAGCACTAGTAGTTGTAGGGGTTGTCATAGTAGCAGTAGCGGTAGCAGCAATAGTAGGAGTAGTAGTAGTACAATTAGCTATAGTGGCAAAAGTAGTATTAGCAGTAGTCGCTTAAGTAGTAGTCATAGTAGTAGTAGTACTAGTAGTAGTAGTGGTAGCAGCAGTAGTACTAGTAGTAGCAGAGGTCGTAGGAGTATGAGATGTAGAAGCAAGAAAAGTAGTAGTAGTAGTAGTATTAGCAATAGTAGCAGTAGTAGTATTAGCAGTAGCAATGGTGGTAGCAGTAGTAGCAAGAGTAGCAATAGTAGTAGCATTAGTAGCAACATTAGATGCAAGAGTAGTGGTAGTAGTAGGTGAAGTAGCAGTAGTTGTAGTAGCTATAACAGCAGTAGTTGTTGTAGTAGTTGTAGTAGCAGTAGGTGTAGCTACAAAAGTAGTAATAGTTGTATTATTGTTATTATTATTATTATTATTAGTAGTAGTAGTAGTAGTAGTAGTAGTATTAGTAATATTAGGAGTCGTAGTAGCAGAAGTAGTAGTGATAGGAGTACTGGTACTATTGGTAGCAGCAACAACAATAACAGTAGTAGTAATAGGAGAAGTAGTAGGAGTAGTAGTAGCAGCAGCAACAGCGGTAGTATTAGAAGTTGTAATAGTAGTAATAGTAGTAATAATAGCTATAATAGTAGCAACAGTAGTATCTGTAGTAGCAGCAGTAGTAATACTGGTAGTAGTAGTAGTAACAGCAGTAGTACTAATAGTATGAGTAGTAGTAGTAGTCACTGCAGTAGTAGCAATAGTGGTAGTAGTAGTAGAATCAGAAGTGGTAGCGGTAATACTAGCAGAAGTACTAGTGTAAGTAATAGTAGTTGTGCCATTTGCTGTAGTAGTAGAAGCCTTAGTAATAGTAGTAGCAGCAGCAGTAGTAGTTACAGTCATTGCAAAAGTTGGAGTAGGGGTAGTAACAGCAGTAGCAACAGCTGCAATAGTAATAATAGTATTAGTAGAAGTAGTTGTAGTTGTGCTAGCAGTAGTAATAGTAGCCATAGTGCTAGTACTTGGAGTAGTAGTAGCAGTAGAAGTCATAGTACTCATAGTAGCTGTAATAGTAGTTGTCACAGTGGTAAAAGTAGTAGTAGTAGGTGCAGCAGTAGTAGTCATAGTAGTAGATATAGTAGTAGTAAAAGTGGTAGTAGAAGTTGTAGTACTAGGAGAAGTATTAGCTGTAGTAGTAACAGAATAGTAGTAGTAATAAAAGTAATAGTTATAGAAGTTGTAGAAGTAGAAGTAGCAGTAGTAGTGGCAGAAGTAATTATAATAGTACCAAGAGCGGTAACAACAATAGTAGTAGTAGCTGTGGTAGTGGTGGTAGTATAAGTTGCCGCTATAGTACGAGTCATAGTAGTTGTTGTAGTAGTAGTAGTAGTACTAGTAGTAGTTGTTGTAGTAGCCATAGTAATAGAAGTAGTAGTAGTAATTGTAGTTGTAGCAGCAGTAGTTGTTATAGCAGAAGTAGCTGCAGCAGTAGCAGTTGTAGTAGTAGTATAAGCAGTAGCAGTAGCAAAAGTAACAATAGTAGTTGTAGCAGCAGTAGCAATAGTAGAGGTAGCAGGAGTAGAAGTAGTAGTAGAGGTAGTACTAGTAGCATTAGCATAGTAGTAGTAGTAGTAGTAGCAGTAGTAGCAGCAGTAGTAGTAGCAGTAGCAGTTCTAGTAGTATGGGTTGAACTAGTAGCAGTGGAAGTAGTAGTAGATGTAGTAGTCATTGTAGTGGTAGTAGAAGTAGTTGAGTAGTAGTAGTAGCAGTACTTGTAGTAGTAGTAGGAGTAATAGTAGAAGTTGTTGTAGTAGTCGTAGGAGTAGTTGTAGTGGTAGTAATAGTAGCTGTAGTAGTAGCAGTACCTGTAGTAATAGTAGGAGGAGTAGTAGTAGAAGTAGCAATAGTAGTAGTAGTAGCAGTAGAAGTTGTTGTAGTTGTAGTATTGATAGTTGTAGTATTCATAGTAGAAGTAGTTGTAGTTGTTTTAGTACTATGAGTTGTTACAGTAGTCGTAGCAGTAGTACTATTACTAGTAGCAGTAGTAGCAGTAGTGGTAGGAGCAGTTGTAGCAGCAGCAGCAGCAGCAGTAGTAGTAGTAGTAATAGTAGTAGTAGCGCTAGCAGTAGCAGCAAATGTAGACATTGTCATACTAGTAGTGTTAGTAGTAGCAGTAGAAGTAATAGTAATAGGAGTAGTAATAGTAGTTGTAAAAGCAGTAGCTATAGTAGTAGTAGTTGTTGTGGTAGTAGTAGAAGTACTAGTAGTAGAAGTAGCTGTAGCAGCTATAGTAGTAGTAGTGGTGGTAGAAGTAGTAGTAGCAGTAGGAGAAGTTGACTTCTAGCAGTAGCCATAGTAGTAGTTGTAGTTTGAGTAGAAGTAGTAGTAGTTGTAGTTGTACTTGGAGGAGAAGTACTAGTAGCAGCTATAGTAGCGACAACAGTCGTAGGAGTAGTAATAGCAATAGTAATAGTAGCAGCAGTTGCAGTAGTCATACTAGTAATAGTTGTTCTAGTGGCTGTAGCAGTAGTAGCAGTAGTAGCGATAACAATAGTAGTACTAGTTGTAGTAGTAGTAGCTATAGGATAAGTAGTCGTAATAATAGTAGTTGCTGTTGTTGTTGTCAAAGTAGTAGTAGTAGTAGTAGTTGTTGTTGTTGTTGTCACAGTAGTAGTAGTAGTAGTAGTAGTAGTAGTAGTGCTAGTAGTAGTAGTAGTTGTTGTTGTTATAGTAGTAGTAATAGTAGAAAAAGTGGTAGTAGTTGCAGGATTAGTAGTAGCAGTAGTAGAAAGAGTAGTAGTAGGAGTAGTAGTAGTAGTGGTAGTAGTAGTAGCAGTAGTAGCAGTAGTAGTAGAAGTAGTAGTAGTCAGAGTTGATGTAGAAGTATTAGGAGTACTATTGCAAAGAGTAACATTAATACCAGTAGTAGTTATTGTAGCTATCGTAGTGGTTGTTGTAGAAGCAAGAATAACATCAGTAGTAATAGTAGTAGTAGCAATAGCGATAGTAGTAGCTGTATTAGTAGAAGTAGTAGTTGTAGTATGTGAAATAATTGTAGTAGCAATAGCAGTCGTAGGAGTAGTTGTAGTAGTAGTTGTTGCTGTTGTTGTTGTTGTTGTTGTAGTAGTAGTAGTAGTAGTAGTAGTAGTAGTAGTAGTAGTAACAGAGAAGCAGTAATGGTGAAGCGATACTAGTAGAAGTAGTAGTAGTAGAAGTAGAAGTTGTAGTAGTAGTATTAGTAATTGTAGTAGTAATAGTAGTAGTTGTAGTAGTACTAGCAGTAGAAGTAGTAGTAGTAGCTGTAGAAGTAGTAGTAGTAGCAGTAGCGGTTCCTGTAGCAACCGAAGTAGTAGCAGTAGTAGCAATAATAATAGAAGTAGCAGTAGTTAGTGGAGTAGTAGTAGTACTAGTAGCTGTTGTAATAGAAGTAGCATTAGTGGTAATAGCTACAATAGCAATTTCTTTAGTAGTAGGAATAGTAGTAAATGGAGCTCTAGTTTCATTGGTAGTAGTCACAGTAGTAGCGGCATCAGTAGTTGTTGTTGTAGAAGTAATAATAGTAGTAGTAGTAGTAGTAGTAGTACTAGTACTGGTAGTAATTGGAGTAGTAGTAGTTGTTGTAGCAGTAGCCGTAGTTGTTGTAGCAGTTGTAGTAGTAGCAGTAGTAGTAGTTGCAGTTGTAGTGATATTAGTTGTAATAGTAGTAGTAGTTGTTGTTGTTGTAGTAGTAGTAGTAGCTGGAGGAGGAGGAGCAGTAGTAATAGCAGAAGGAGTAGAAGTAGTACTAGTAGCAACAGTAGTAGTAATAGAAGTAATTGTAGTAGGAGTAGTAGTTGTAGCAGTCGTAGTTGTTATTATAGTAGGAGGATAAATAGTAGCAAAATTAGTACTAGTAATAGGAGTTGTAGTAGTAGTAGTAGCAGTCGCAGTGGTAGTAGTAATATTCGTGTTAATCGTAGTACTAGTAGTAGTTGTTGTGTTAGTTGTAGTAATAGGAGTAGTAGTAGTTTTAGTAGTAGGAGTTGGAGTAGTAGTAGTTGTAGTTGTAGTATTAGAAGGAGTAGTAGCAATATCAGTAGTAGGAGTAAGAGTAAGAATATTATTAGTCATATCAGTAGTAGAAGTTGTTGTTGTTCTAGTTGTAGTAGTACTAGTAATAGTACTAGGCATAGCAATAGAAGTATTAATAGTAGTAGTAGAGTAGTAGTAGTAGTAGTAGTAGTAGTTGTTGTTGTACTGGTACTAGTAGTAGCACTAGTAGTAGCAGTATTCATAGTAGTTGTAATTGTTGTGGTATGATTAGCAGTAGTAGTAGTTGGAGTGGTTAAGCTTGTAGTAGTAGCGGTAGTGGCAGTACTAGTAGTATTAGTAGAAGTAGTTGTTATAGTAGTAGTTGTAGTAGTAGTAGTAGTAGTAGTAGTAGTAGTAGAAGTTGTAGCAGTAGTTGTGACAGTAGTAGTAGTAGTACTAGTAGTAGTTGAAGCAGTTGTTCTTATTATTATAGTAGTAATAGTGTAGTAGTAGAAGTAGAAGTCGTAGTAGTAATAGCAGAAGTAGTAGTTTCAGGCATAATAGTTGTAGTTGTCATAGTAATAGTAGTAGTGTAGTAGTTGTAGTAGTTGTAGTAGTAGTAGTAGCAGTAGTCATAGTAGTAGTAGTCTTTGTAGTGGTAGTGGTAGTAGTAGTAGTTGGAGTGTTAGGAGTAACAGTAATAGTAGGAGTAGTAATAGTTGCTGGGGTGGTAGTATAGCAATAGTATTATTAGTAGCAGCAGCAACAGTATTAGTAGTAGTCGAAATAGTTGTAGTAGTACTAGTAGTAGTAGGACCAGTGGTGGTAGCAGTAGCAGCTGCAGTAGTAGTAGTAGTAGTTGTAGGAGTAGTAGCGGTAAGAGTAGTAGTAGCAGCAGTAGTAGTAATATTCTCATAAATGGTAATGGTAGCAACGGTAATAGCAATAATAGTAGCAATAGTTGTAGTAGTAGTACTACTTGTAGTAGCAGGAGCAACGACAGCTGCAGATGTAGTAGTGGTAGTAGTCGTAGCCGCTGGAGTAGTTGTAGCAGCAACAGTACTAGCAGCAGTGTTAGTAGTAGTAGTAGTATAAGTAGTAACAGTTGTAGCAGTTGTTGTTGTAGTAGTAGTAGTAGTAGCCGTAGTAGTAGCTTTAGGAGGAACATTAGAAGTTGTTGTACTAGTATTGTTAGTAGTAGTAGTAGTAGTAGTAGAAGTAGTAGTTGAAGTAGCAGTAGTAGTAGTAGTAATAGTTGTAGTAGTAGTAGTGCGAGTGGTATTAGTGGTTGTAGTTGTAGTTGTAGTTGTAGTTGTAGTTGTAGTTGTAGTTGTAGTTGTAGTAGTAGTAGTAGAAGTAGTAGTAGTAGCAGTAGTAGTAGTTTTAATAGTAGTCTTAGTAGTCACAGTAGCTATGGTTATAGTAATAGTGGTAGTAGCGGTAGTCATTATCGTAGGATAAGTTGTCATAGTAGTGGTAGTAGAAGCAACAACAGCAACAACAACAACAACAGTAGCTGTAGTTGTTGTAGTAGTAGTAGTAGTAGTTTGTGCAACCGTAGTAATAGGAGTTTTTATAGTAGTAGTAGCAGCAGTAGTAGCAATAGTAGTAGTAGTAGTAGTAGCAGCAATAGTAGTAGCAATATTAGTAGTAACAGCATTAGTAGCAGTATTTGTAGCAGTGGTAGCGTTGGTTGTAGCAGTAGTAGCAGCAAGAGCGGTAGTAGTAGTAGTTGTACTAGAAGTAGCAACAATCGAAGCAGTAGTAGCAGTGGTATTTGTCATAGTGCTAGAAGTAGCAGAAGTAGCAACAACAAAAGAAGTAATAGTTGTAGTTGCAGCTGCAGTAGCAGTACTAGCAGTAGTAGTAGCCATAGTAGTTGGAGTAGTAGCTATGGTTGTAGTACAGCAATAGTAGTTTTAGTAGTAGTAGCAGCAGAAGTGGTAGTGGTGGAAATAGTAGTAGTAGTACTTGCAGTAGTAGTAGGATTAGTACTAATAGTAGTAGTTGTAGTAGTAGTAGTAGTACAAGTTCAAGTAGAGTTGTAGTTAGAGTAGCGGCAATAGTAGTCGCAGTTGTTGTAGCAGTAGTAGTAGCCGTAGTATTAGTAGTAGCAGGAGTAGTAGTAATACTAGTAGTAGCAGCAGTAGCAGCAGTAGTAGTAGCAATAGTAGTAGTTGTATCAAAAGTAGTAGTAGCAATAGTCATAGTATTACCAGAAGTAGTAGTAGTTGTTATTGTGGGAGAAATAGTACTAGTAGTTGTTGTTGTTGTAGTGGCAGTTATAGTAGTAGTAATGTTAGTTGTAGTAGTAATAATAGTAGTAGTTGCAATAATAATAGTAGTAGTAGTAGCAGTAGTAGCAGAATTAGTACTAGTAGTCAAAGTAGTAGTCATAGTTGTCATTTCTACAGTAGTCCTAGCAGTAGCAGCTATAGCAATAGTAGCGGAAGCTGTAGTACTAGCGGTAGTTGTAGTCGAAGTAGTATCAGTAGCACCATTAGTAGTAGCAGTGGTAGTTGTAGCAAAAGTAGTAGTAGTTGTTGTAATAGAAGTAGTAGCAGTGTAGTTGTAGTAGTAGTACTAGCAGTTTTACAAGTAGTAGGAGAAGTAGTATGAGAAGTAGTAGTAGTAGTAGTAGTAGTAGTAGCAGCAGCATAAGTAGTAGTAGTAGTAGTAGTTTTTGTTGTTGTTGTTGTATTAGTAGTAGTTTTAGTAGTTGTAGCTGTAGTAGCAGTAGTAGTATTAATAGCCGTAGTGGTAGTAGCAGTAGTGGCAGTAGTAGTAGCAGTAGTACTAGCAGTAGTACTAGTAGTAGTTGTAGTAGTTGTAGCCATAGTAGTAGTAGTAGTACTAATAATCGTAGTGGTAGTAGCAGTAGTGACAGAAGTAGTAGTAGTAGTAGTTGCAGCAACAACAATAGTAGTAATAGTAGTATTACTAGTAGTAGTATTAGCAGCATTAGTAGTAGCAGAAGTAGTAGAAATATAAGTGCTAGCAACAACAATACTAGTACTAGTAGTTGTAGCCATAGTAGTAGTAGCAGCAATAGTAGTAGTAGTAGTAGTGGTAGTAGCAGTAGTAGTAACAGTGCAGCAGTAACGATGAAGTGGTACTAGTAGAAGTAGTAGTATTAGTAGAAGTAGTAGTAGTAGTAGTAGTAGTAGTAGTAGTAGTAGTAGTAGTAGTAGTAGAAGTAGGAGTAGTAGGAGTAGCAGTTCCTGTAGTAACCGAAGCAGTAGCAATAGTAGCAGTAATAATAGAAGTAGTACTAGTTAGTGGAGTAGTAGTAGTAATAGTAGTAGAATTAGTGGTAATAGTTGCAGCAGCAATAGCTTTAGTAGTAGGAATAGTAGTAATTGGAGCACTAGTTTCATTGGTAGTAGCCGCAGTAGTAGCAGCAATAGTAGTTGTTGTTGTAGAAGTAATAATAGTAGTAGTAGTAGTAGTAGTAGTACTAGTACTGGTAGTAATTGGAGTAGTAGTTGTTGTTGTAGGAGCAGCCGTAGTAGTTGTATTAGTTATAGTAGTAGCAGTAGTAGTTGTTGTAGTAGTTGTAATATTAGTTGTAATAGTAGTAGTAGTAGTTGTAGTAGTAGTAGTTGTAGTAGCAGTAGTTGTAGCAACAGTAGTAGTAAGAGAGGTAATTATAGTAGGAGTAGTAGTTGTGGTAGTGCTAGTTGTTATTGACCAAGGAGGAGAAGTAGAACTAGAAGTAGAACTTGTAGTTGTAGTTATAGTAGTAGTAGTAGTAGTAGTAGTAGTAGTAGTAGCAATTGTAGTTGTAGTAGTAGTATTTGTGGTCGTACTAGTAGCAGTGGCTGTAATAGAAATTCCAAGAGTAGTAGTAGTGGAAATAGTTGTAGATGTAGTTGTAATAGTGCTAGTAGTGGTAGTTGTACTAGTAACAATTGTAGTAGCGGTAGTAAAAGTAGTACTAGTAGTACTAGTAGTCGTATTATCAGGAACATTAGGAGTAGAAATGGTAGTTGTAGTAGTACTAGTATAAGTAGGAGTAGTAGTAGTAGTAGTAGTAGTAGTAGTAGTAGTAGCCATAGTAGTAGTAGTAGTGGTGGTAGTAGTAGTAGGAGCAGCAACTGTAGTTGTAGTAGCACTCTTAGTAGCAGTAGAAGTAGTAAATGTAGGAGTAGCAGCAGCAGCAGAAGTAGCAGCAATAGCAGCAGCAGTAGTAGTAGTAATTGTAGTAGTAGGTGTAGGTGTAGGAGTTGGAGTAGTAGTAGGAGTAGGGGTACGAGTAGCAAAAAAAAGTAGTAGGAAAAGTAGCTGTAACATTAGAAGAAGTAGTAGTAGGACAAGTAGTAATAGGAGCAAAAGTAGTAGCCGCAACAGTAGAAGTCGCAGTAGTAGTTTTTGTAGTAGTAGTAGTAGTAGTAGTAGTAGTAGAAGGAGTTGAAATTGTAGTAGTAGGAATAATAGTAGTAGCAGTAGTAGTAGCAAAAGCAGTCATAGTAGTAATTTTAGTAGTAGTAGTAGTAGTAGTAGTAGTAGTAGTAGTAGAAGTAGTACTAGTAGTAATAGGAGTTGTAGTAGTAGTAGTAGTAGCAGCAGCAGTAGGAGGAGCAGTAGCTGAAGTAATAGTAATAGTAGTAGTAGTACGAGTAGTAGTAGTTGTACCTGTAGTAATGGTAGTAGTGGTAGTAGTATGAGTAGTAGTATCCGTAGTTGTTGCAACCCCAACAACAACATCAGAAGCTGTAGCAATAGTAGTGGTAATAGTATTAGTCGCCGTAGTAGTAGTAGTCATAGTATTAGTAGTAGCAGCAGTAATAGTAATAGAAGTAGCAGTTGTAGTGGCAGCAATAGTAGTAATATTTATAATAGTAGTTGTAGTAGTAGTAACAATTGTAGTGGTAATAGTAGTAGTAGTAGTGGCAATAGAAGTATTAGCAGAAGCAGTAGCAGCTGCAACAACATTAGTAGTAGTAGTGGTTACCGTTGTAGTGATAGTAGTAGTAGCAGTAATACAAGTAGTAGTAGCAGAAGTAGCACCAGCATCAATAGTCGTAGTAGTAGTAGTAGTAGTAGGAGTAGGAGTAGCAGTCATTGTAGTAGTAGCAGTAGTATTAGTAGCAGTAGAAGTTGCAGCAAATGTAGTACCATAAGTATTATTAGTGGGTAGCAGCAGCAGCAGTAGTAGTAGTAGCAGAAGAAGAAGCTTTTGTAGCAGTAGTAGTGGCAGTAGTAGTAGTGGTGGTGGTTGTGGTAGTAGCAGTAGCGCTAGTAGTTGTTGTAGTAGCAGGAGTTATCGTAGCAATCACAATAGCAGAGCTACAGTCATAGTAGTAGTAATTATAGCAACAGTAGCAATTGTAGTAGCAATGGCAACTATAATAGGTTTAGTAGTAGTAGTAGGAGTAGTAGCAATAGCAATAGTACCAGTAATAGTAGTAGTCGCAACAAAAGTAGCAGCAATACCAATTGTAGTAGGAGCAGCAGCAGCAGTAGTAGTCAAAGTAGTAGTAGTAGCAGTAGTAATAGTTGTAGTCGTAGCAGCAAAAGTAGTATTAGTAGTTCTAGTGGTGGTAGTAGTGGTAGCAGAAGTAACAGTTGTTGTAGTAGATGCAGCAACAGTAGTCGTAGTAGTAGCAGTTGCATGGGTAGCAATAGTAGCAGTAGTAGTAGTAATAGGAGTAGTAGTTGGAGTAGTAGTAGAAGTAGTAATAGTAGTAATAGTAGTAGTAGTAGGAGTAGCAGCAGCAATAGTAGTAGTGGTAATAATAGTAGTTATAGTAGTAATAGTAGTAGTTGTAGAAGTGTATTAGGAGCAATAGTAGTAGTAGCAGTAATAGCGGCAGCAATAGTAGTAGTAGTTGTTGTAGTAATAGCAGTAATAGTAGTAGTTGTATTAGTGATAGTAGTTGTAGTAGTAGTAGCAGCAGTTGTGGTAGCAGCAGCAGCAGCAGCAGTAGTACTAGTAGTACTAGTAGAAGTAGTTGTTGTTGTTGTAGTAGTAGTTGCAGCAATAGTAGTAATATTTGTAGTAAGAGTACTAGTAGTAGGAGTAGTAGTAGAAGTAGTAGCAGTACTAGTTGTAATAGTTGTAGTAGTAGTAGTAGTAGATGTAGTAATAGTCGTAGGAGTAGCAGTCGTAGCTATAGTAGCAGTAGCAATAGTAGTAAGAGCTGAAGTGGTAGTCATAATAGTAGTACTAGTAGTAGCAGGAGTGGTGGTTGTAATAGTAGTAGAAGTAGTAGTAGTAGTAGTAGTAATAGTAGTAGTAGCAGCATTAGTAATAATAATAGTAGTAGCAGTAGTAGTAATAATAATTATAGTAGTAGTAGTAGTAATGATAATAGTAATAGTAATAATAATAGTGAGAGTACTATTAGTAATAGTAGTAATTGTAGTAGGTGTATTAGGAGTAGCAATAGTAGTAGTAGAAATAGTAATTATACTAATAGTAGTAGAAGTAGTAGTAGAAGAAGTAGTATTAGTAGTCGTAGAAGTAGTAGTAGTAGTAGTTGTTGTTGTTGTTGTAGTAGTTGTAGTAGTAGTTGTTGTTGTTGTAGCAGTAGTTGTAGTAGTAGTAGTTGTTGTTGTTGTTGAAGTAGTGGTAGTAACAGTGCTAGTGGCCATAGTACTTGTACTACTAGTAGTAGCAGTAGTAGTAGTAGTAGATGTAGTAGCAGGGGTTGTAGAAGTAGTCCTATTAGTAGCAGCAGTAGTAGTAGTAGTGGTTGTAATAGCTGTACAAGTAGTGGCAGTAGTACTAGCAATAATCATATTAGTAGTCAAAGTAGTACTAGCAATAATCGTAGCAACTGCAGTTGTAGTAGAACTAGTCATGGCTGCAACAATAGTAGTAGTAGTGTTGAAGTAGTAGTAGTAGTAGTAGTAGCCATAGAAGCAGTCGTAGTAGCAGTAGTAGTAGCAGTAATAGTAGAGGTTGCAGTAGTCGTGGTCGCTGTTGTTTTAGTAGTTGTCGAAGTAGTAGTAGTAGTAGTAGCTATAGCAGCAGAAGCAGTTGTAGGAGTAGCAGAAGCAGCAGTAGTTCCAATAGTAGTAGTATTAGGAGTAGTAGCAGTAGTTGTAGTAGTAGTTGTTCTCGCAGCAAAATGGATACTAGCAGCAATAGTTGTTGTTGTAGTAGTAGTAGTAGAAGTAGTAGCCACAATCATTATCGCAGTAGGAGTGGCAGAAGTTGTCGTAGTAGTAGTAGTTGTTGTAATCATTATAGCAGTAGCAGTTGTAGTTATAGTAGTAGTACTAGTAACAAAAGTAGTAGTAGTAGGAAAATAAGTAGTTGTTGCAATAGCAATAGCAGCAGTAATAGTAGCAGCATTAGTAGTAGTAGCAGCAGTTGAATTAGTAGTAGTGCCAACTTCAGTTGCTGTACTTGCAGTAGTAGTAGCTGTAGTAGTAGTTGTTATGGTAGTTGCAGCAGTATCAGTAGCAACAACAGCAGTAGTAGTAGTTATAGCAGTTGTAGCAGTAGTAGTAGCAATAGCAGTGTGAGTAGAACTAGTATTAGTTAAAGCAGTTGTAGTAGTAGTAGTAGTAGTCATAGTAGTTGTAGCAGTTGTGGTAGCAGCAATAGTAGTAGTAGTGGTAGTAGTAGCAGAACTAGTAGTAGCAATAGTAATAGAACTAGTAGTTGCTATAGCAGTAGGAGTAGTAGTAGTAGCAGTAGCCGTAACGGTAGTAGCAGTAGTACTATTAGTAGTCACAGTAGCAATAGCTGTAGTTGTTTGAGAAGTAGTAGTAGTAGAAGTAGTTGTCGGAGTAGTAGAAGTAGCAGTAGTAGAAGTAGTTTTCGCACTAGTAGTAGTAGTTGTTGTTGTTGTAGTACAAGTAGCAATAGTAGCAATTGTAATAGTAGTTGTAGTTGTTGGAAAAGTAGTAGTAGTGGTTGTTGTTGTTGTGGTTGTAGTTGTCGTAGTAGTAGTAGTTGTAGTTGTCGTAGTATAGTCGGAGTTGTAGTAGTAATAGTAGAAGTAACAGTGGTAGTTGTAGCAGAAGTAGCAAAAGTGGTAGTAATAGTAGTTTTAGAAGTAGTAGCGATATAGTTGTAGTAGTGGTAGTAGCAGTAGTAGTAGTAGTAGTGAGAGATCTAGTTGTGGTAGTAGTAGTAGAAGTAGTAGTAGTAGCGACAGCAGGAGAAGCAGCAGGAGTAGTTGATGTTGTTATTATTGTTATTGTTGTTGTTGTAGTAGTAGTAGCAGTAGTTGCAGTAGTACTACTAATAGCTACAGTAGTAGTATCAGAAGTAGCATTAGTAGCGGTAGTTGTACCAGAAGTAGTTGCAGTAGTAAATATAGTAGTAGTAGTAGTAGTAGTAGCAGCAACAACAATATTAGTAGCAGTAGTAGCAGTCATTGTAGTAGCAGCAGCAGTAATAGTAGTAGTAGTAGTACTAGTAGTAGTAGTTATAGAAGTAGAAGCAGTAGTTGTTGTAGTAGCAATAGTACTAGTAGTAGAAGTAGAAGTAGCAGAAGTTGTAGTAGCAACAATAGTAGTAGCAGTAGCTGAAGTAGTAGTTGTTGTAGTAATAGTAGTAGTAGACATAGTAGTTGTAGTAGTAGTGGTTGCAGCTGCAACATTAGTGGCGGTAGTAGTATTGCTACTAGTAGTAGCAGTAGTAGCAGGAGCAGTAGCGGTTGTAGGAAGTTGTAGTAGTAGTGGAAGTAATGGTAGTAGTAGTAGCATAAGTAGTAGCAGTAGCACTAGTAGAAGTTGAACTAGATGCAGCAGCAATAGTAGTAGTAGCAGTAGTGGCAATAGCAATAATAGTTGTAGCAGTAGTATTAGTAGAAGTAGCAAAATTCGTAGTAGCAGTAGTAGTAGAATTAGTAGGGGTAGTAGTAGTAGTAGCTGTAGCAACAGTAGCAGTATTAATAGTCATAATAATAGTTGTAGAAGTAATAGTAGTAGAAGCAGCAGTATTAGGAATGGCAGCCATAGTAGCAGCAGCTGTAGTAGTAATAGTTGTAGTAGCAGCTGTAGTAGTAATAGTAGTCGTACCAGCAGCAGTAGATGCAGTGGTAGTAGTAGTAGTAGTGATAGTAGCGTTAGAAGCAACAGTGGTAGTAGTAGTAGTATTGGTAGTGGTAGTAGTAGTAGTAGTAATGGTAATTGTAGTGAAAGTAATAGTAGTAACAGTAATAGTAGTAGAAGTAGTAGTAGTGGTAGGAGAAGTTATTGTAGTAGTGGCATTTGTAGTAGCAGTAATAATAGTAGTAGTAGTTGCAGAAGCTGTAGTAGTAGTAATAGAAGCAGCAAATGTAGCAGTAGTAGTTGTAATAATAGTAGATGTAGTAGCTGCAGAAGGTATAGTAGTTGCAGTAGTAGCAATAGTAGAAGTAGTAGTGGCAGCCATAGTAGTTGCTGTAATAACAGTAGTAGAAGTACTAGTACAAGTAGTAGTAGTACCTGAATTAGCAGTAGTGTAGCAGTACAAAAAGTAGTAGCCACAGTAGTAGTTGTAGCAGCGACAGTATTTGCAGTAGTAGCAGCAATAGTATTAGTAGTAATAATAGGGATAGTAATAGTAGCAGCAACTATAGCAAAAGTAATAGCAGTAGTAGTAGTAGTGGTATCCGTAGCAGCAGTTGTTGTATTAGTAGTCATAATAGCGGTAGATGTAATAGTTGAAGCAACAAATGTAGCAGTAGAAGTTGTAATAGCAAAAGTAGTAGCAGTTGTTACTGTTGTTATGGTAGTAGTAGACATAATAGTAGTAGTAGCAGCAGCAATAATAGTAGTAGTAGCAGCAGTAATAGTAGTTATATTAGCAAGATAAGTAGTGGGAGTGGTGGTAGTAGTAGTAATAATAGTAACAGTAGTAGTAGTAGTAGTAGCAGTAGTAGTAGGAGTAGCAACAGAAGTAGTAGAAGTAGCAGCAGTAGTTGTAGCGGCATTAGTGGTAAAAAAGCAGTACTAGTAGCAGCAGAAGTAGAAGTAGTAGTAGTAATAATAGTAGTAACAGTAGTAGTAGTAGCAGCAGCAGTAGTAGTCGGAGCAGCAAGAAAAGTAGTAGAAGTAGCAGCAGTAGTTGTAGCAGCATTAGTGGTAAAAAAACAGTACTAGTAGCAGCAGAAGTAGAAGTAGTAGTAGTTGTAGTAGGTACAGCATTAGTTGCCTTAATTGTAGCAGCTGCAGTAGTAGTAGTAGCTGTAGCAGTAGTAGTTGTGGTAGTAGTTGCAGCAGCAACTGCAACAGTAGTAGTTGTAGCAGTAGTAGAAGTAGCAGTAGTAATAGTAGTAGCTGAGTAGTAGTAGCAGTTGTAATAGCAGTA
Source organism: Trichopus zeylanicus subsp. travancoricus (assembly GCA_005019695.1). Taxonomy (NCBI): domain Eukaryota; kingdom Viridiplantae; phylum Streptophyta; class Magnoliopsida; order Dioscoreales; family Dioscoreaceae; genus Trichopus; species Trichopus zeylanicus. Next base: position 35,582 of record RXID01010965.1, on the reverse strand, counting down.
GTAATAGTAGTTATCGTAGTAGTAGTTGTTGTTGTTGTTGTAGTAGTAGGAGTAGCGTTAGTAGTAGTAATAGTAGTGTAGTAGTAGTAGTTAGTAGTGTAGCAGTAGTAGCAGTAGTAGTAGTAGTAGTAAGTAGTAGCAGTCACATAGCCAGCAGCAGCAGCAGCAGCAGTAGTAGTAGTAGTAGTAATTGTAGTAGTAGGAGTAGGAGTAGGTGTAGGAGTGGTAGAAACAGTAGTAGTAGTTGTTGTAGTAGTAGTAGGAGTAGCATTAGTAGTAGTAGTAGTAATAGTAACAGTAGTAGAAGTAGTAGTTGTTGTAGTAGTAGTAGTAGCAGAAGTAGTTGTACAAGTAGTTGATTTAGCAATTGTGTTCGTAGTGGTAGTAGTAGTAGAACTAATAATGGTAGTACAAGGAGTTGAAGTTGTAGTAGCAGTAGTAGTAGAAGTTGTAGCAGTAGCTGTAGTAAAAGTAGTTGTAGTAGTAATAGTAGTAGTAGTAGTAGTAGTAGTAGTAGTAGTAGTAGTAATAATAAAAGTAGTTGTAGTAGTTATACTGGTAGTAATAGTAATACCAGTAGTA
>RXID01010965.1:0-30000 GCA_005019695.1 Trichopus zeylanicus subsp. travancoricus | reverse complement strand
AGTCACAGCAACTGTAGCTGTAGTAGCACTCGTAGTAGCCGCAAATGCAGCTTAAGTAGTAGTGTTGTAGTAGTTGTAGTAGTCGCTGTAAAAGTAGTAGTAGTAGGTGAAATAGCAACACTATCAGTATTTGTTGTAGTTGTAATTGTAGTAGTAGTTGAGGTAGTAGTAGTAGTAGAAGTTGTAGAAACAGTAATAGTAGTAGTAGCAGTTATAGTAGCAAAATCACTAGTTGTAGTTGTAGTAGTAGTAGTTGTTGTTATTTTAGTTCTAGTAGTAGTAGTACTAGCAACTATTGTATCAGTTGTAGTAGCAGTAGTAGTAGGAATAGGAGCAGTAATAGGAGTAGGACTAGTAGTAGAAGTAGTAGTAGTAGTAGTTGTAGTAGTAGTACTAGTAGTGGTAGTAGTAATAGTAACAACAGAAGTAATAGTAGTCATCGTAGTAGTAAGAGTAGTAGTTGGTGTAGCAGTAGAAGTAGTAGTACTAGCAGTAGCAATAGAAGTAGCATTAGTAGTAGCCATTGTAGAAGCAGCAGCAGCATTAGTGGTAGCACTAATGTTAGTAGTAGTAGGAGTAGTAAAAAAAGTAGCAACAACCGCAGTAGTAGTAGCAGCAGAATAAGGAGTAATAGTTGTAAGAGGAGTAGTAGTGGTAGTAGTTATAGTAGGGCTACTAATAGTAGTATTAGTAAAAATTGTAGATGTAGGAGTAGTAGTAATTGTGGTAGTAATAGTAGTTGGTGCAGTAGTAGTAGTAATAGTAGTAGTATTAGTAGTAGTTGTTGTTGTTGTTGTAGTAGTAGTAGTAGTAGTTGTTGTTGTTGTTGTTGTAGTAGTAGTAGTAGTAGTAGTAGTAGTAGCAGTAGCAGCAGTAGCAGTTGTAGTCGTCATATTAGTAGTAGTAGTATTATTAATAGTAGCTGCGACCGTTGTTGTAATAGCAGCAGTAGAAGTAGTCCTATTAGTAGTAGTAGTAGTAATAGTTGTCAGAGTAGCAGTACTGGTAGGAGTTGTAGTAGCAGCAGTCGCAGTGGTGGTAGTAATATTAGTCATAATCGTAGTAGTAGTAGTAATAGTAGTGTTAGTAATAGTAATAGGAGTAGTAGTAGTTGTAGTAGCTGTAGTTGGAGTAGGAGTAGTAGTAGCTGTAGTATGAATAGTAATAGGAGTGGTAGTAGCATGAGTACTAGCATTATCAATAGTAGGAGTAAGAGTAAGAATATTATTAGTCGTATTAGTAGTAGTAGTTGTTGTTGCTGTAGTTGTAGTAGTACTAGTAATAGTAGGAATAGTAGTTGTGGTAGTAGTAGTAGTAGAGTAGCTGTAGTAGTAGTAGTAGTAGCAATAATAGTATTAGTATTCATAGTACTTTAATTGTATTGGTATGATTAGTAGTAGCAGCAGTTGGAGTAGTTAAACTAGTAGTAGTAGTCGTAGTGGCAATACTACTAGTAGTAATTGAAGTAGTTGTTGGAGTAGTAATAGTACTAGCAGTAGTAGTCGTATTAGTAGTAGTAGTAGTAGTAGTAGTAGTAGTAGTAGTTGTTGTAGTCGTGGTAGTAGTAGCAGTAGCAAAAGTAGTAGCAGTAGTTGTCGCAGTTGTAGTAGTAATAGTACTAGTAGTAGTTGTAGCAGTTGCTTTTATTATTGTAGCTGTAGTACTGGGATAGTAGAAGTAGGAGTAGTAGTAATAGCAAAAGTAGTAGTTGTAGTTGCAGTAGTAGTAGTAGTCGTGTAGTAGTTATAGTAGTTGTAGTAGCAGTAGTAGTAGTAGTAATCGTATTAGTAGTAGTTGTAGTAGTTGTAGTAGTTGGAGTGTTAGGAGTAGCAGTAGTAGTAGGCGTAGTTGCAGTAGAAGGGGTCGTAGTATAGCAATAGTAGTATTAGTAGTAGCTGCAGCAGTAGTACTAGTAGTGGAAATAGTACTAGTAGTACTAGTAGTAGTAGGAGGACCAGTGGTTGTAGCAGCAGCAGCAGCAATAGTAGTTGTAGTAGTCGGGGTAATAGTAATAGTAGTAATAGTAGCATCAGTAGTAGCAATAATAGTAGCAGTTGTTGTAGTAGTAGTACTATTTGTAGTAGTGGGAGCAATAGCAGCAGCAGTAGTTGCAGCAGCTGTAGTAGTTCTAGCAATAGCAATACTAGTATAAGTACTTGTAGTAGTGGTAGTAGTAGTAGCAGTAGTAGTAATATAAGTAGTAGCAGTTGTAGCAGTAGTAGTAGTAGCAATAGTAGTGGTAGAAGTGGTAGTAGGAACAATAGAAGTTGTTGTACTAGTAGTGTTAGTAGTAGTAGTTGTTGTAGTAGTAGTAGTAGCAGCAGCAGTAGTAATAGTTATAGTAGTAGTTGTTGTTGTAGTAGTAGTAGTAGTAGTAGTAGTAGTCGTGGTGGTGGTGGTGGTGGTATTAGTAGTTATAGTTGTAATTGTAGTAGTAGAAGTAGTATTAGTAGTAGGGGTAGTTGTAGAAGTAGTTGTTGTTGTAGTACTAGCAGTAGTAGTAGTTTTAGTAGTAGCCTTAGAAGTAGTTGTAGCCATGGTTGTAGCAACAGTAGTAGTAGCGGTAGTAGTTATAGTAGGATAAGTTGTCGTAGTAGTAGTAGTTGTAGCTACAACAGCAATAGCAGCAGCAGTAGTTGTTGTTGTAGTAGTAGTAGTATTAGCAGCAGTAGTAATAGTAGTTGTTGTAGTAGTAGTAGCAACAGTAGTAGTAGTAGTAGCAGCAGTAGTAGCAGTAGCAACAATAGTAGTAATAATGTTAGTAGTAGCAGTAGTAGTAGTAGTAGTATAGCAGTATTAGTAGTAGTAGTAGTTGTACTAGTAGTAGTATAGTATTAGTAGTAGTAGTAGGAGGAGGAGCAGCAATAGTAGTAGTAGTAGCAGTAGCAGCAATAAAAGCAGTAGTAGCAGTAGTATTTGTAATAGAGAAGTTAAGTAGAAACACCAAAAGTAGTAGTAGTAGTAGTAGCAGCAACAATTGTAGTAGCAGTACTAGTAGTAATAGTTGGCATATTAGTTGTTGTAGTAGTAGTAGTAGTAGTAGAGTAGCGGTAGCAGTTGGAGTTGTAGTTCTCGTTGTTGTAGTAGTAGTAGTAATGTTAGTTTTAGTAGTGAAAGTAGGAGTAGTAGTATCATCTGTAGTAGTAACAGCAACAGTAGTAATAGTAATAGTAGTTGTAGTAATAGTAGCAGAAGTAGTAGTAATCGTGGTAGTAACAGCTGTAGTTGTACTAGAAGGCGTGCTAGGACTAGTAGTAGTAATACGAGTAGTAGTAGTACGAGTATTAGAATTAGTAGTAGTAGTAGCTGCCGTAGCATCTGTAGTAGTAGCAGTAGAAGTTGTAGTAGTAGCAGTATTACTAGTTGCAGTAGTAAAAGTAGTAGTAGTAGCAATAAGAGTCGTAGTTGTTATAGTAGTAGTAGTAGTAGTAAAAGTAATATTAGAAGTAATAGCAGTAGTGGTTGTTGTAGTAATAGTATAGTAGTAGCAGTCTTAGTACTTGTAGAAGAAGTAGTCATAGTAGTAGTAGGACGAGGAGGAGGAGGAGTAGTAGTAGTAGCAGTAGTTGGTGTGGTAGTAGTAGTAGCAATTGTACTTGTAGTAGAAGTAGTAATTGTAGCAATAGTAGTAGTAGTTGTTGTATTAGTAGTTGTTCTAGTGGTATTAATATGAGTAGTAGTGGTAGTTGTAGTACCAGAAGCTGCATGAGTAGTAGTAGTAGTAGTTGTTGCTGAAGTGGTAGTAACAATAGTAGTTGGTGTAGTAGTAGTAGTAGTAGTAGTTGTTGTTGTAAAAGTAGAAGCAGTACTAGTATTAATATTAGTATTCGTAGGTGTAGTAGTAATAGTAGTAGTAATAATAGCAGTAGTTGTAGTAGTAGTAGTAGTAGTCGTAGTAATAGTAGTAGTAGGATCAGTAGTATTAAAATTAGTATTAGTAGTTGTAATAGTAGTAGTAGTATTAGTAGTAGTAGTAGTACAAGTTGGAGTAGGAGTAGTAGCAGTAGTAGTAGTAGTATTAGTAGTACTAGTAGTGGTATGAGTTGGAGTAGAAGTAGTAGTAGCTACAGCAGTAGTAGTATTAGGAGTAGTCGTAGTAGAAGTTGTGGTACTAGCAGTCACAGGAGTAGGGGCTAGAGTCGGAATAGTGGTTATTGTAAGAGTTGGGGAAGGAATAGTAGTGGTCGTAATAGCAGTAATAGTAGTTGTTCTTGTTGTTTTAGTTGTAGTGGGACCAGTAGTAGCAGTAGTATTAATTATAGTAGTAGAAGTAGTAGTAGTTGTTGTTGTTGTAGTAGTAGCAGTTGTGGTAGCAGCAGCAATAGTAGTAGTTGCAGTAGTGGTTGTTATAGTGGTAGTAGTAGTAGTACTAGTAGTAGTAATTGTAGTAGTAGTAGTAGTAGTGGTGGTGGTATTCATAGTAGAAGCAGAAGTAGGAGTAAAAGTAGGAATAGTAGTAGTCGTAGTACTAGTAGTAATAGTCGAGTAGTTATTGTTGTTGCTGCTGTTGTTGTTGTTATAGTATTAGTAATAGTAGTAATAGTAGTAGTTGTTGTTGTTGTTCTTGTTGTTATATTAGTAGTAGTAGTTGTTGTTGTAGTTCACATATTAGTAGTAGTAGTAGTAATAGTAGTTGTTGTTGTAGTTCACATATTAGTAGTAGTAGTTGTTGTTGTAGTTGTAGTAGTAGTGGTAGTAGTAGCAATAACAGAAGTAGTAACAGTAGTTGTAGCAGCATCATTAGTAGTAGTACTAGTAGTAGTTATAGCAGTTGTTATTATTGTAGTAGTAGGAGTGTAATAGTAGAAGTTGTAGGAGTAGTAGTAATAGCAGAAGTAGTAGTTGTAGTTGCAGTAGTAGTAGTAGTGTAGTAGTTATAGTAGTTGTAGTAGCAGTAGTAGTTGTAGTGGTAGTGGTAGTTGCTGTAGTAGTAGTAGTTGGAGTATTAGGAGTAGTAGTTGTAGTAGGAGTAGTAGTAGTAGCAGGGATCGTTGTATAACAATAGTAGTATTAGTAGCAGTAGCAGCAGCAATAGTTGTAGTGGAAATAGTAGTAGTTGTAGCAGTTGTTGTTATTATTGTAGTAGTAGCAGTGTAGTTGTAGAAGTTGTAGGAGTAGTAGTAATAGCAGAAGTAGTAGTTGTAGTTGTTGTAGTAGTAGTAGTAGTGTAGTAGTTGTAGTAGTTGTAGTAGCAGTAGTAGTAGTAGTAGTTGGAGTGTTAGGAGTAGCTGTAGTAGTAGGAGTAGTAGTAGTAGCAAGGGTCGTTGTACGACAATAATAGTATTAGTAGTAGCAGCAGCAGCAGTGGTAGTAGTGGAAATAGTAGTAGTAGTACCAGTAGTTGTATTAGGACTAGTAGTAGTAGAAGCAGGAGTAGTAGTAGTTGTAGTAGTTGTACTAGTTCTAGTAGAGTTGTAGTACGAGTAGTAGTAATAATAGTCGTAGTTGTTGTAGTGGTAGTAGTAGCGATAGTATTTGTAGTAGCAGGGGAAGTAGTAATACTTGTAGTAGCAGCAGTAGCAGTAGCAGTAGCAGTAGTAGTAGCAATAGTAGTAATTGTACCAGAAGCTGTGGTAGCAGTAGTCGTAGTAGTACGAGAAATAGTAGTAGTTGTTAGTGTGGGAAAAGTAGTAGTAGTGGTAGTAGTTATAGTAGTAGTTGTCGTAGTTGCAGTATTAATAATAATAGCAGTAGTGATAATAGTAGCATAATTAGTTCTAGTAGTCGAAGTGGTAGTCGTAGTTGTCATTTTTGCAGTAGTCCTTGCCGTAGGAGCTATAGGAGTAGTAGCAGAAGTTGTGGTACTAGTAGTAGTTCTAGTGGAAGTAGTAGCAGTTGTACCATTAGTAGTAGTCGTTGTTGTAATAGAAGTAGTACCAGAGTAGTTGTAGTAGTAGTACTAGCAGTAGTAGAAGTAATAGAAGTCGCAGCAGTAGTATTTGTAGCAGTAGTCGTGGTGGTAATAGCAGTAAAAGCAGTTGTAGTAGTAGTAGGAATAGTAGTAGTAGCAGTAGTAGTAGCAACAACAGTTATAGTAGTAATTTTAGTAGTAGTAGTAGTAGTAGAAGTAGTAGTAGTAGTAATAGGAGGAGGAGGAGGAGGAGTAGTAGTAGTAACAGTATCAGTAGTAGTAGTAGCAGCAGCAGTAGAAGCAGAAGCAGTGCGATGAGCAGCTGCTGTATTAATAGTAATAGTAGCAGTAATAGTAATATTTGCACAAGTAGTAGTTGTTGTAGTAAGTGTACTAGTAGTAGGAGGAGTAGAAGTAGTAGCAGTAGTAGCTATAATAGTTGTAGTATAGCAGTAGTAAATGTAGTAGTAGTCGTAGCTATAGTAGCAGTAGCAATAGTAGTAAGAGTAGAAGTGGTAGTCGTAGTAGCAGTAATAATTGCAAGTGTGGTAGTTGTAATAGTAGTAGTAGTAGTAGTAGTAGTAGTAGTAGTAGTAGTAGTAGTAGTAGTAGTAGTAGTAGTAGTAGTAGTAGTAGTAGTAGTAGTAATAGTAGTAGTAATAGTAGTAGTAATAATAATAGTAGTAGCAACAGTAGTAATATGAATAGTAGTAGTAGTAATAATAGTAGTAGTACTATTTGTAATAGTAGTAGTAGTAGTAGCAGCAGCAGCAGTCGTAGTAGTTGTACGAGTAGCAGGAAGTAGCAGTAGTCGTAGAAACTGTAGTTGTACTAGCACAGGAAGTAGCAGTAGCAGTAGTAGCAGTAGTAGTTGTTGTAGTAGCAGTAGTTGTTGTCGTTATTGTTGTGGCTGTAGTTGTAGTAGTAGTAAAATTAGTAGCAGTAGTAGCAGTAGTTTTAGTAGCAGAAATAGTAGAAGTCGTAATAGCGGCTGTTGTTGTCGTGGCTATAGTTGTAGTTGTTGTTGTTGTTGTTGTGGCTGTAGTTGTAGTAGTAGTAGTTGTTGTTGTAGCTATAGTTGTAGAAGCGGAATAAGAACTAGTAGTAGTAGTAACAATAGTAGTAGTCGTAGTAGTGGTAGCATTAGCAGTAGCAGTAGCAACTGTAGTAGTAGTTGTAGCAGTAGAATTAATAGTAGCCGTAGTAGTGATAGTTGTAGGAGTAGTAGTGGTAGTAGTAATAGGAGTAGTGGTAGTAGCAGTAGTAGCAGTCGCAGTAGTGGTAGCATTAGCGGTAGTAGTAGTTGTAGACGTTGTAGTAGTAGCAATAGTAGTAGTTATAGTAGTAGTAATAATAGTAGTAACGGTAGTAGAAGTACTAGTAGTAGAAGTAATTATAGTAGGAAATGAAGTAGCAGTAGCAGTATTAGTAGTTGCAGTACTTGTAGTAGTAGTAGTAGTAGTAGTAGCAATACTAGTAGTATTAGCTATTATAGTATGAGTAGCAGCAGCAACAATACGAGCAGAAGTAGTAGTAGTTAGAGCAGCAGCAAAAGTAGTAGTATTAGGAGTAGTAGTCGAAGTTGTAGCAGTAATAATACGAGTAGGAGTAGTCGCAATAGTTGCAGTAGCAGCAGCAGCAGCAGCAGTAGTAGCGATAGTTGTAGCAGCAGCAGTAGTAGTAATAGTAGTAGTAGTAGTAGTAACAGAAGTTGTAGTAGTAGTAGTAGTATTTGCAATAGTTGCAATAGCAATTGCAGTACTTATAGCAGTAGTGAACTTAGTTCAAGTATCACTAGTAGTAGTAGTATGATAAGTAGTAGGAGTGGTAGTAGTGGTAGTAGCAGTTGCAACAATAGTAGCAGCAGCAGTAGCAGCATTCATCGTAAAATAAGCAGTAGTAGTAGCAGTGGCTATAGTAGAAGTAGTAGTAATAGAAGAAGTTGTAGCATTAGGAGCAGCAGTTTCAGTAGTAGGAGTAGTAGCAATAGGAGTAGTTGTAGCAGCAGTAGTAGGAGCCACAGTTGCAGTTGTCGGAGGAGTAGTAGTTTTTATCGTGAGAAAAGTTGTAGTAGTAGGAGTAGTAGTAGAAGTAGTAGTAGTAATGGTAGCCATAGCAGCAGCAATAGTAGTAGTGGTAGTAGTAGTAGTAGTCGTAGTGGTAGTAATAATAGTAGTAGTAGGACCAGTAATAAATGTTGTAGTAACCGAACTCGTTGTAGTAGTAGGAGTAGTGGTAGGAGTAGCAGTACAAGTATTAGTAGTAGCAGTAGTTGGAGTAGTAATAGGAGTAGGAGTAGTAGTAGAAGTAGTAGTACTAGTAGTTGTAGTAGTAATAGTAGTAGGAGTAGTTATAGTAGTAATAGTAGTAGAATTAGTAGTAGCAGTTGTAGCAGCGTTAGTAGTAGTAGTTGTAGTAGTAATAGTAGGATTTGTAGTAGGAGTAGCTATACAAGTAGTAGTTGTAGCTATAGTAATAGAAGTAGCAGTAGCAGTAGTAGTTGTTGCAACAACAGAAGCAGTAATTGTAGTAGTAACTGTAGTTGTAGTAGGAGAGAAGAAGTAGTAGTAGAAGAAGTAGAAGTAGTGGCAGTAATAGTTGTAGTTGTAGTAGTTGGGTAGTAGTAGTAGTAATTGTAGTGGTTGTAATAGTAGCAATAATAGAAGTATTTGTAATAATAATAGTCACAGTAGTAGTACTAGTTGTATTAGTAGTTGTTGTTGATGTAGTAGTAGCAGTAGTAGTACTAGCAATAGCAGTAGTAGTAGTAGCAGTAGCAGTAGCAGTAGTAGTACTAGTCGTAGTCATAGTAGTAGTAGTTGTTGTAGTAGTCGTAGTAGTAGAAGCTGCAGTAGCAATAGTTGTATGAGCGGTAGCAACTGCAATAGAGGTAATAGTAGCCGTAGTCGCAGCAACTGTAGTTGTAGTAGCACTTTTAGTATCGGCGAAAGCAGCCGAAGTAGTAGTATTGTAGTAGTAGTGGTAGGAGTAGTAGTAGTAGTACCAGTGGTAATAGAAGTAGTAGTAGTAGTTTTTATAGCTGTGGAATCAATAGTTGCAGCAGTAATAGCAGTAATAGTAGTAGTAGTAGTAGTAGTAGTAGTAGTAGTAGTAGTAGTAATAATAATAATAAAAGTAGTAGTAGTAGTAGCAGTAGTTGCAGTTGTGGTAGTGGTAGCATTAGCAGTAGTAGTAGAAGTAGTAGTAACAGTAGTTATAGTCATTGTAGGAGCAATAATAGTTGTAGTAATAGTAGTAGTAGTAGTAGCAGTACTAGTAGTAGGAGTAATAGTAGTAGGAAAAGAAGTAGTCATAGCAGTAGCAGAAGTGGTAGTGGCTGCAGTAGCAGTAGTAGTATTAGTAGTGGTAGTAGTAGTCGGACTAGCAGTAGTAGCAGCAGTAGTAGCCGAAGTAATATAAGTAGTAGTTGTAGTAGTAGAAGTAGTAGGAGAAGTAGTAGTAGATGTTGTTGCAGTAGCAGCAACAACACACTATGAGTAGAAGTAGTAGTAGTCAAAGTAGTATAGTAGTACTTTTAGCACTAGTAGTATTAGTTATAGTAGTAGCAGTAGTAGTAGTAGTAGTGGTAGTAGTAGTAGTTGTCGTAGTAGCCGTAGTAGTAGTCGTGGTAGCTGCAGTAGTTGCGATAGCTGTAGCAGCAGTAATAGTAGTAGTAGTAGAAGTAGTAGCTATATTAGTGGTAGTAGTCGTAGAAGTTGTTGTAGCAGTAGTAGAGTAGTAGCAGTAGTAGAGATGGTAGTAGCAGTAGCAGTAGTGGTAGTAGTAGCAGCAGTAGAAGAAGTAGTGGTAGTAGTAGCGGTAGTTGTGGTAGTAGTAGCAGTAGTTGCACTAACGGCCGCAGTAGAAGTAGCATTATTAGTAAAATCGACCTTCCTAACGCCGGCGATGCTCGCCGAAGTGTTCGAGGTCGCGGAAGCTCTTTTCAAGAACGAAAGTAGCAACAAGAAATAAGGAGAAGATATGGAGAAACTCTCGGATTCTTATTGCTATTTCACACGAATGCTTACAATACTTGGGATACTTGGATTATTTTCGATGATTATTTACAATGGAGGCGTGCCCCTTATATAGAGGGCACGATGATGTAAGCGCTCACATCAGCTGGTGGTATGAGCTAAGCGCTTACATCAGCATAAGAGTTACCTATACTAGAGTAGGCCTATAGCCTTTACATAAGACTCCAAGGGAAGTCTTGTCCTAGGCGTAGCCTTTATATCCTAAGGCGTAGCCTTTACAAAAGACTCCAAAAGATATCTTATCCTAAGGCGTAGGCTTTATATCCTAAGGCATAGCCTTTACAGAAGACTCCAAAAGACGTCGCTTTCATAGGCTGGTAGCTTGTCCTTTGGCTAGGCTCGTCCTCTTGCTAGGCTTTGACTTCTTATTTCATAGCTATAGCTGCTACGTACTGTACAACAGGATCCTACTTTCCTGTATTAGCTACTATACTTCCCACCACGCTCCGCCTGCTACGGGACAATGGTAGGTAGTGCCTGCGTCTGCTTGACTCGCGCTCTCTTGTTCATGAACCATTTGTGGATGTTGGCTTCAGAGATTGGTCCATGTAGTCTTAGTGCCCAAGTCAGGTCCTGTGTTTGCTTCTTTCTAGGGGGCCTGTCGCTTTAACGAAAAAGGCTGTTGAGTATCCGCAGTTGCGTTGGTGTCGGTGCCCACCATCGTCCGGCTGTGGGTTCTGTGTTGCATGCCTTTGGCCATCTGTCTTGCATGGAGCCTGTCAGGTGCTCCCTTGTGTTTTTGATAAGCAACTTGATTTCAGATTGCTGCTCCTTGTCATAGTCTGCACATGCTATGTCCTTGAGAATTCTGTTGGTGTGGTCGTAGAGCTCTTGTATGATGAATCCCGGGTATTCTGTACGCCTTGGTACTTGCTCACCCTGCGGGATGTAGTGAACCACACAGTTGTGCATGACGCTCTCTGCAGGGATTACCTCAATATGGAAACTATAGAAAAGTTTCCTTGTATCCCTGGATTCTCTTGGACTCCCATCTTCTGTGGGTGCTTCTTTTGGGCGGTAAAGCCATTGTCCTATGAGGGACATCTGTCCTCCTTTGTCTTGGAAAATCCCCTTGATAATAATTACATAGGGATGTTCATATATCGATTCGGGCGCCAGTAGTACCTCATCATGAAGATGGTAGGTTTCTCCATCTAGCCTGAATGCGAGGTAGTGTAGTTTCTCCTCTGGGCCCCTTCCGGAGGTTAGGATCGCCTCTCCTACGGGCTTTGCTGGGTACTCCTCTTGTGCCAGGGGAGAAGTACTTGTTGTTGGGGTAATGGAACTTGGCCCGTTGTTATGCCTAGTGCACCCTTCCTTTTGCGGTTGGTATTCTTCTTCGAGTTCCTGTAGAACATATATGACTTCATTTTGTATGAGTGGGCGGAGGGAGTTGTGGAGGTTCTGAGGATCCTCCCCTTCTGAGATGCTGTATATTGCATCACTCTGGTCCTCTCCTTCCTGCACAGATATTAAGTCATAATTATCTGGAACATCTAGTTGCTCGAAGATGGCAACCCGTTTTACGTTCTTTCTGTCATTAGGGCATTCTCTGGCGAAATGCCCCATGTCTCCGCAGAGGTAGCACTTGCAGCGTCTGTTGCGCACAAGGTGCTTCCTTCTCTCAATGCGCACGTGGGTGTCGTGCGGCTTTCCTTTGTATGTCTTCGCCTTTCTGACCCCGTACTTCTTTTCTGTTGTGTAGTAGCCTAGGATCGGGATCTTGCTGCAGAAGGAAAGATCCTTGAGGGATCTTTTGAATGCGGCGTCTTTGCATTCCTCCTCCAGGTATTTGTAGGCGAATAGTATCCTGGGTATCACCCCGATGTTTACTCCAGGATACCTCTGATCGAAGGCCGCCTTCATTCTTCGGCCAATGTCGCTCGGCATTTTTAACCAGAACTTCTCAGATAGCTTCGTGCCTATAAACAACCTTCCGGTTTTGGTAGCTAACTTGAGGTAGTCATTCATGTATAAAAGGATATCTTTCATGTTTGTACATGAAAGTCTTTCCAAGTCCCTGTATGCCGTGTCTTGAGCCAAGGTTGAACCTTGGGCTGGATCCTCCAATGAGAAGACCCTTCTCATCTGGGAAAGAATGTTTTGAGTGCCATCCCTTCCTCCTCCGTCTGCAATAATGGCTTGGTATTCTGCGCCATATAGCATACGCCATTGCACCCATGCAAGCCTGGCTGTTTCCCCTAGGAGGTTTTCCATGTATTCAATCTTGTCTCGCGCATCAGTGAATCCTTGCGCGGCGACATGGTTCCTCGTGCTGGTTTCCCATCTTGCAAATGTTTCCTCAAATAGCCCGAGCTGTTCGGGTATTATCAAGAGGGCTCCTTCGTTCTGCTGTGCGGACGGTAGGGTCCACCTTTCATTGTTGAAGCCTCTTTGGAAACTTCCTTGGTTTCGCTGCCCAGACTCCGTTGTTATTCTGGATATTGCTGGAGTCGTGTTGGCCGCTAGTGGGTAACCTGGGGGTCCTGTTTCCATTGAAGCATCTGTGGGGGGCATGTACGGCCCGCTCGGAGATGTTGCCGAGGTTAGTGTACTTGTGTACAACCTCTCAGATAGCCTTTCGGCTAGTTTTCGCAGGGCAGGGTACTCCATCTCCGGTACTTTCTCTTCAATGCCTACTGCAATAACATTAGTACTATGAGGGGGACAAGTGTTACCTTCTTCCTTATGCCTCTCAGAAGGTATGCTGCCTGGTTCCTCCTCATCAGGTTCTTTCTCATCATCTTCGTCTGGTTGTTGGGAAAGCACGTCCCTTCTGCCTTCCGGAGGATCTTCATCCTCGTCGGGATATACATCCCACTTTGGGGCTCTGATTGGGTATTCCATCTCTCCTTCTCCTTCAGGGAACCCCTCTTTGCAGAGCTGATGAAAGTAACTTTCGTCGTCACTTTCCTCTTCAGCTTCTTCATCTTCCTTTAGCAGGATGGCCAGTATATGAGGAGTCCTGAGCTCCTCTTCATCATTGAATGCCTCCTCATCTCTTGGGAGGTAGCAGGATCTTTTTGGCATTTCTGCCGGCTTGTAGCTTCCGAACCGCAGAGAGATGCTCCCATCAAGGAGACTCCTGCTCATCACCTCCTCAGGTTGAGTTGGTGCAGAGAGCTTCGTTGGCCGGACAGTCCAGCTGCGCCCTTGTAGCGCCTCTGCTGAGTACCTACGTCCTGGGAGGGCATGCACTCCGTGGGTTGCTAGGTAGTCGACGACTCCTTGAATTTCGTAGGCAAAGCCTACGTTTGGGGTATTCGAGAGCCTTCCTACCATGCCTCTAGTGATTAATAAATTGGACTCACCACTTTGCCAGTTCTCGTATCCCTTAGTTAGGATAGAGACTTGTACGTGCTTGTAGAAGTCCTTGACAGTCATCATGACGTTTGGTATAACGTATACCAGTTGACTGCCTTTTGCTAGGTCCACCTCCATCGTGGCCAGTAGTGCTTTGTTTCCTTCCCACCGGTTGTCACGGAAGACGACCAGAGCCATTGTACCAACCTCCTGTCAGTGTAGGATCTGGAGTCAAAGTTGCAGCACACCGAGGTGTATGTACTGCATCCCACTTTGCCGTAGTTGATGGTAGCTTTCCTCCTGTATGAATGGGAGGTCTACCTAGTCACTGTCGAGACAGAGGATTGCCTCCTCCGATCTATGTGTGCACACCCGATGGTGCACGTCGTCCCTCCGGGAGTGGTACAGAACCTCCGCTGGAACTATGGCAGCTCTCTCCTGTATTGATAGTTTTAATTGTACCTGAGGATCGATCTGCTGCTCTAGTGTGTCTTGTGGGGTGTTTCTCCCCATCAGGAGTCTACCCATTCTCCTGGTTATTTGTTGAGCCGTATGAAGGTGCCTGTGGCTCCTCCGGTATCCCCGAATCTGATCTTCGCACATCGGAGATGGTGCTGGGATAGGTAGCCCGTTGTAAACCAACTGGGTGTTGGTTCCTAGGGCCATCGCCTCCAAGCTTTTGCACTTCCTCAGCTAGTATCTGCTAAGGATCCCGAAAGACCCTTAGTTTGCCTCGTGCCTCCTGAGGCCTTCGTGTGTGCCTCTCGTGCTGTTGGAGAAGCTTGTCCAGCCGTTCAAGGCTGTCGCCTGGTTCTCTTTGCTGGGGTTGTTGCCTGAACGCCTCAAGTACTAGTCCTCGGGCCTCTTGTTTTGAAAGGGGTCTGCTGTCTAGGACTGCAGTTGTTAAAGTCCTCAGAGAAATCTCGAGCCTCGAGATCTCTTGTGTGCAAGCTTGATGGAGTTCAAAGAGTTGTTTTAAATTTTTTAAGTTAACTCTTGATGAAATACAGGTTTTGTCGTAAATAACAGACAAATTGTGAGCTAGTTGGTTGGTGGAAACTTTTGTTACTAAAGCAAGGTCAAGATACTCAAGGCTAGAGGTTCGGGAACGTTCATACCCCTCCTGAATGGATTTTTCCCATGCTTCAGACATATGGGCTAAAAAGTTCACAGTTACTATAATTTCCCAAGGATAAATTCCAGTATTAGGTTAAACATGGCAATTCCTTACTAGATTAAAACAATGCTTCAGGATCATACAGGTGTGCCCTTGGACTTACTCACGGCCACTCGCCTTCACTGCCAAGTTAGGACCTGTCCTTTTTCCTTACACACAGCTCTTCACCCAGTCAGTAAAAACCATGCTTAATTCTAAGCCGCAAATTACCACAAAGGAAAAAGACAGCACTTATGAAATCTTAACACAACATCT
Source organism: Trichopus zeylanicus subsp. travancoricus (assembly GCA_005019695.1). NCBI lineage: Eukaryota > Viridiplantae > Streptophyta > Magnoliopsida > Dioscoreales > Dioscoreaceae > Trichopus > Trichopus zeylanicus. The sequence continues at coordinate 15,377 of RXID01010965.1, read as the reverse complement.
TAACACAGTAGTGAAGATCAGGATTTGGGTAAGTACGACCCTTACCTCGCACTCTTGGCACCTTGACCTCTTGGGGGTTCTACTCCGCCATATCTTTAGCTAGCTCTGATACCATGAAATCGACCTTCCTAACGCCGGCGATGCTCGCCGAAGTGTTCGAGGTCGCGGAAGCTCTTTTCAAGAAAGGAAAGTAGCAACAAGAAATAAGGAGAAGATATGGAGAAACTCTCGGATTCTTATTGCTAAATTCACACGATTGCTTACAATACTTGGATACTTGGATTATTTTTCGATGATCATTTACAATGGAGGCGTGCCCCTTATATAGAGGGCACGGTGATGTAAGCGCTCACATCAGCTGGTGGTATGAGCTAAGCGCTTACATCAGCATAATAGTTACCTATACTAGAGTAGGCCTATAGCCTTTGCATAAGACTCCAAGGGAAGTCTTGTCCTAGGCGTAGCCTTTATATCTTAAGGCATAGCCTTTACAGAAGACTCCAAAAGATATCTTATCCTAAGGTGTAGCCTTTATATCCTAAGGCATAGCCTTTACAGAAGACTCCAAAAGACGTCGCTTTCATAGGCTGGTAGCTCGTCCTTTGGCTAGGCTCGTCCTCTTGCTAGGCTTTGACTTCTTTATTTCATAGCTATAGCTGCTACGTACTGTACAACAGGATCCTACTTTCCTATATTAGCTACTATACTTCCCACCACGCTCCGCCTGCTACGGGATAGTGGTAGGTATACTTCCCACCATGCTCCGTCTGCTACGGGACAGTGGTAGGGATGGCCTGCTTCTCCTTGACTCGCGCTCTCTTGTTGATGAACCATTTGTGGATGTTGTCTTCAGAGATTGGTCCATGTAGTCGTAGCGCCCAAGTCAGGTCCTGTGTTTGCTTCTTTCTAGGGGGCCTGTCGCTTTGACGGAAGAGACTGTTGAGCATCCGCAGCTGTGTTGGTGTCGGTGCCCACCGTCGTCCGACTATGGGTTCTGTGTTGCATGCCTTTGGCCATCTGAATTGTATGGAGCCTGTCAGGTGCTCCCTTGTTTTCTGGATAAGCAGCTTTATCTCAGATCGCTGTTCTTTGTCAAAGTTTGCACATGCTATGTCCTTGAGAAGTATGTTGGTGTGGTCGTAGAGCTCTTGTATGATGAATCCCGGGTACTCTGTACGCCTTGGTATTTGCTCACCCTGCGGGTTGTTGTGAACCACACAGTTGTGCATGACGCTTTCTGCAGGGACTACCTCAGTATGGAAACTATAGAAAAGTTTCTTTGCATCCCTGGATTCTCTTGGACTCCCATCTTCTGTGAGTGCTTCTTTTGGGCGGTAAAGCCATTGTCCTATGAGGGACATCTGTCCTCCTTTGTCTTGGAAAATCCCCTTGATAATAATTACATAGGGATGTTCATATATCGATTCGGGCGCCAGTAGTACCTTATCATGAAGATGGTAGGTTTCTCCATCTAGCCTGAATGCGAGGTAGTGTAGTTTCTCCTCTGGGCCCCTTCCGGAGGTTAGGATCGCCTCTCCTACGGGCTTTGCTGGGTACTCCTCTTGTGCCAGGGGAGAAGTACTTGTTGTTGGGGTAATGGAGCTTTGCCCGTTGGTATGCCTAGTGCACCCTTCCTTTTGCGGTTGGCATCCTTCTTCGAGGACCTGTAGAACATTTATGACTTCATTTTGTATGAGTGGGCGGAGGGAGTTGTGGAGGTTCTGAGGATCCTCCCCTTCTGAGATGTTGTATATTGCATCACTCTGGTTCTCTCCTTCCTGTACAGATATTGAGTCATAATTTTCTGGAACATTTGGTTGCTCGAAGATAGCAATCCTCTTTTCGTTCTTTCTATCATCAGATGCCTCCTCATCTCCTGGGAGGTAGCAGGATCTTCTTGGCATTACTGCCGGTTTGTAGCTTCCGAACCGCAGAGAGATGCTCCCATCAAGGAGGCTCCTGCTCATGACATCCTCAGGTTGAGTTGGTGCGGAGAGCTTGGTTGGCCGAACAGTCCAGCTGCACCCTTGTAGCGCCTCTGCTGAGTACCTACGTCCTGGGAGGGCGTGTACTCCGTGGCTTGCTAGGTAGTCGATGACTCCTTGAATTTCGTAGGCAAAGCCTTTGTTTGGGGTATTCGAGAGCCTTCCTACCATGCCTCTAGTAATTAATAAATTGGACTCACCACTTTGCCAGTTCTCGTATCCCTTAGTTAGGATAGAGACTTGTATGTGCATGTAGAAGTCCTGGACAGTCATCATGACGTATACCAGCTGACTGCCTTTTGCTAGGTCCACCTCCATCGTGGCCAGTAGTGCTTTGCTTCCTTCGTTCTGCTATGCGGACGGTAGGGTCCGTATTTCCTTGCTGAAGCTTCTTCGAAAACTTCCCTGGTTCTGCTGCCCAGACTCCGTTGTTGTTCTGGATATTGCTGGAGTCGTGTTGGCCGCTGGTGGGTAACCTGGGGGTCCTGGTTCCATTGAAGCATCTATGGGGGGCATGTATGGCCCGCTCGGAGATGTTGCCGAGGTTGATGTACTTGTGTACATCCTCTCAGATAGCCTTTCGGCTAGTTTTTGCAGGACAGGGCACTCCTTCTCCGGTACTTCCTCTTCGATGCCTGCTGTAATAGTAGCACTATGAGGGGGACAAGTGTTACCTTCTTCCTCATGCCTTTCAGAAGGTATGCTGGCTGGTTCTTCCTCATCAGGCTCTTTCTCGTTATCTTCGTCTCCCCATCCAGTTGGTTTGGGCTTTGGTTAAGCCTCTCCTTCAGCTGTTGTCCTGCAGACACTTTCCTGTGGTAGGATACTGGTGTATTCTAGTTCCTCGCTTGCTTCAGCTTCCTTTTCTTTAAGCTTCTCAGAGTCTTTTTGCAGGCTTGCGCCTAGTTCTAATTCCTTGACTCTTTCTTTGTAGTATCCCACCTCCTTCTCCAGCCGTTCAATTTCCCGTTCACACCTTTCTTGCATCAGCCTCTGGTTAGGGAATGGTTCTGGTGGAGCTGGTGTAACTGGGACCGCTGTTTTAAAGTAATAGGGTCCACATAGGTTACAGGCAGTAACCTTGCATTTGGGGCAATGAATCCTTGCCCGCTGCATTGTTTGGATCTTGCAGCACACGCACTTTTCTTCTCGTGACTGCACGAAATCGACCTTCCTAACGCCGGCGATGCTCGCCGAAGTGTTCGAGGTCGCGGAAGCTCTTTTTCAAGAAAGAAAGTAGCAACAAGAAATAAGGAGAAGATATGGAGAAACTCTCGGATTCTTATTGCAACTTCTCTACGATTTTCTGTGTTTTCTAAGATTTCTGAGATTATCATTTACAATGGAGGCGTGCCCCTTATATAGAGGGCACGGTGATGTAAGCGCTCACATCAGCTGGTGGTATGAGCTAAGCGCTTACATCAGCATAATAGTTACCTATACTAGAGTAGGCCTATAGCCTTTACATAAGACTCCAAGGGAAAGTCTTGTCCTAGGCATAGCCCTCTTATCCTAAGGCGTAGCCTTTACAAAAGACTCCAAAAGAGATCTTATCCTAAGGCGTAGCCTTTATATATCCTAAGGCATAGCCTTTACAGAAGACTCCAAAAGACGTCGCTTTCATAGGCTGGTAGCTCGTCCTTTGGCTAGGCTCGTCCTCTTGCTAGGCTTTGACTTCTTATTTCGTAGCTCTAGCTGCTACTGTACTGTACAACAGGATTCTACTTTCCTGTATTAGCTACTATACTTCCCACCACGCTCCGCCTGCTACGGGACAGTGGCTTTGTACAGTGGGGTGCCGTCTTCTTTGGCCAGTTACGTTTCCCACAACGCTCCGTGTGCGTCTGAGAGAGGGAAAAGAGGCTGGTCCTGGAAACGGCGTCTTGGACTAGTCGGAGGGTATTCTGGAGCTGCTGGTCTATCTGGGCCATTGTAGGGTACCAGGTGGCCCAAAAGTGATCCTGGTAGCTGAGTCGTTCGCACTCCCATAGTTTGCTGGTGTGGAGATTACACAGTTGCCGAAGTGCTGTGATTGCTGTTACTGCTGCTGTACGGATATCCTGCTCATTTGCAGGGAACCTGCAGTTGTAGTAGCATCTCGGCTAGGTGCTGCCACTCCTTGTGTGCTGGGGCTGCTTGGACTTCTTGAATTGCTATGGCTACGAGCTCCAGAGTTTCGAGGTCTTCTTCTGCTGGCCATCCTGCACAGACTAGAGAGGAAAGTAATCGTGACAAGGAGTCAGCGAGCTGATTATCCTTGCCCTCGATGTGTTCGAAGTGTACCGGGATCCCTATCCCAGTAATATAGTCTGTGAAGGCGATCCAACGTATCCTGGAAGGCTTGTGATTCGGAGACTTGTTGAAGAAGCTAATTATAGCTTGGCAGTCAATCCGAATCGTTAGTTCCTTTCTATCCAAGTAGTAGATCTTTAGTGCTTTCAGTGAGTTCATCACCGCATAGATCTCCGCATCGATGGTGGATTTGATGGGGTTAAACTTCCCGCTTGCGTAAGCACACACATGTTCTGCGGATTTCGGATCATATTTCTGCGGCTTCCATTTGCAGATGCCCCCCCATCCTTCCATGCAGCCATCTGTTTCTAGAAGGATGTAGCTCTCTGTAGGGGGTACTTCCAAGTCCGGTAGTTGCTGGACTAATTTTTTAATCTGGCCCACTAGAGCCCAATCCTGTTGGTTCATTTTCTTTTCTCCAGTTGGGCTGGTTTTTGCATACAGTGGGCTGAGGAGCCTTCCCAAGTTGGGAATGTAATTCCTGGCATAATTGAGGACGCCTAACCAGGAACGAAGCCCCTTCTTGGTCATGAGTGATTTATTTTGTACCTCCGTGATTTTCTTGATCACGTGAGGCTGCAGCCGGATCCTTTGGTTCCCGATGATGGCACCTAGGAACTCCACTTCTGTTACCGCTACCTTCATTTTTATAGGGCTCAGGACGAGCCCATGCTCCTTACAAATATCGAGCATGATGTTCAGGTGCTTGGCATGCTCTGCTTCTGTCTGTGAGAAAACAAGGATATCGTCAATGTAGACGGCAATAAAGTTTTCTGTACCTTTGAAGCAATGGTCCATTTTTCGTTGGAATACGGCTGGGGCATTTTTCAGGCCGAACGGCATGACCAACCATTCGTATAGGCCAGAGGGGACCCAGAATGCGGTCCATTCAATAGAATCTGGGTGCATGGCCACCTGATGGAAACCACTTTTCAGGTCAAACTTGGAGTAGACCTTGCTGTGGCTTACCCTCCTTAGGATAGTATTGATCCCTGGGAGGCTGTATTGGTCTTTGTTTGTAAGGTCATTCAGACGCTTGTAGTTGAAGACCATTCTCTCTTTTCCTTTTTCCTCTTTGCCTGTAGTCGGGTCGACGATTGTTCCTGACCTTACGATGAAGGCCGTTGTCCTGTGCCGACTTCTACTTGGCCGGATGACTCCCATGGTCAGTAGGGCTTCTACGTGCCTTTTGAAGGTGTCCTGCAGTTGTGGGGTGACATGCTTCATAGGACGATCTTCTATAACAAAGTCTGGATTTTTGATATCCAGATGGCACACCACTTTGTTCTTTGCCCAGTGTTTTAACGGGTTTTCGCCAATAAACCCTGCTTCTTTCAGCCTTGTTATTACTGGTTGAAATTTTTGGAGGAAGGACTCCCTGCTGAGCTCTGTATTGTAGTATACTGATTGCTGGATATCAATATACTCTTCTTCCTCCAGCTCCAACTCTTCTACGGCGGCGGCCACCGATGTTGTAGGAGTAGTACTGATAACAGTTAAATTTTTATAGAAGGTTACGATGTTACCTTCTATCCGAACTCCTCCTTGCATGGCTTTTATAAAGTTGCACCCAATTATCATCTGGATGCCATCACCTAGCTCCATTTTGAAGCTGTAAGTGTAGGGGATCTTGAAGCTGTTATCCCCAATATGCATCCTTCCACCTTTTAGCTTTTTGTCCGCCGATTGCTTTGAGTTTATCCCGCTGAATTGTACCACGAAGCTATTTTTCTCCAGTGCTTCTGGTGGTACTGAGGCTTCATCAATACAGCAGGTTGTTGCTCCTGTGTCTAGTATGGCTCTGACTTGGAACCTGGGAATGTTAGGTATTTCAAGTTCAACATTCATGTTGTAGAGCATATTCTTTACTATTTTTGGTCCAGGCTTCGGTTGAGCCTCTCCTTCAGCTGTTGTCTTGTAGACACTTTCCTGTAGTAGGATACTGGTGCACTCCAGTTCCTTGCTTGCTTCTGCTTCCTTTTCTTTAAACTTCTCAGAGTCTTTTTGCAGGCTTGCGCCTAGCTCTATTTCCTTGACTCTTTCTTTGTAGTAGCCCACCTCCTTCTCCAGCCATTCAATTTTCCCTTCACACCTTTCTTGCATCAGCCTCTGGTTAGGGAATGGTTCGGGTGGAGCTGGTGTAACTGGGACCGCTGTTTTAAAGTAATAGGGTCCACATAGGTTACAGGCAGTAACCTTGCACTTGGGGCAATGGATCCTTGCCCGCTGCATTATTTGGATCTTGCAGCACACGCACTTTTCTTCTTGCGGCTGCACGAAGTCGTTATGCTGCCAAGAATGAGAACATTTTCCTTGGAAGTAAGGCAGCGTTACCTGAGGGCGATACCCTCCTTCTAGTTCTCCCAGAACACAAACTGCTTTCTCCTGCTCAGGTGGGTCGAGGGAGCTGTGCAGACTTTGGGTTGATAAAGAGGAGTGACGGTCCTTTTTGCATTGTGCTTCTTGAAGTTCTTGTAAATACTGTGCATTAAAAGGGATCTCTACAAAGTTGGTGTTGTAAGAAGGCCTGTAATAAGAAGAGGTTAGAGGGTAATTGTTTCTTCCGGTGAAGTACTCCTCCTCCGGAGCCTCGTACTCATCAGGTTGTTGGTAGTTTTGCTGGTCCTGATAACACCAATTGTAGTAGTCGTCCCGTGGGGTAGGCAGATAGTAAGCCATCAGCCTTCAAGCTTTTGCACTTCCACAGCAAGTATCTGATAAGGATCTCGAAAGACCCTTAGTTTGCCTCGTGCCTCCTGAGGCCTTCGCGTGCGCCTCTCGTGCTGTTGGAGAAGCTTGTCCAGCCGTTCAAGGCTGTCGCCTGGTCCTCTTTGCTGGGGTTGTTGCCTGAACGCCTCGAGTACGAGTCCTCGGGCCTCTTGTTTTGAAAGGGGGCCTGCTGTCTAAGACTGCAGTTGTTAAAGTCTTCAGAGAAATCTCGAGCCTCGAGATCTCTTGTGTGCAAGCTTGATGCAGTTCAAAGAGTTGTTTTAAATTCTTTAAGTTAACTCTTGATGCAATACAGGTTTTGTCGTAAATAACAGACAAATTCTGAGCTAGTTGGTTGGTGGAAACTTTTGTTACTAAAGCAAGGTCAAGATACTCAAGGCTAGAGGTTCGGGAACGTTCATACCCCTCCTGAATGGATTTTTCCCATGCTTCAGACATATGGGCTAAAAAGTTCACAGTTACTACAATTTCCCAAGGATAAATTCCAGTATTAGGTTAAACATGACAATTCCTTACTAGATTAAAGCAATGCTTCAGGATCATACAGGTGTGCCCTTGGGCTTACTCACGGCCACTCGCCTTCACTGCCAAGTTAGGACCTGTCCTTTTTCCTTACACAAAGCTCTTCACCCAGTCAGTAAAAACCATGCTTAATTCTAATCCGCAAATTACCACAAAGGAAAAAGATAGCACTTATGAAATCTTAACACAAAATCTGAACACAGTAGTGAAGATCAGGATTTGGGTAATTACGACCCTTACCTCGCACTCTTGGCACCTTGACCTCTTGGGGGTTCTACTCCGCCATATCTTTAGCTAGCTCTGATACCATGAAATCGACCTTCCTAACGCCGGCGATGCTCGCCGAAGTGTTCGAGGTCGCGGAAGCTCTTTTTCAAAAAAGAAAGTAGCAACAAGAAATAAGGAGAAGATATGGAGAAACTCTCGGATTCTTATTGCAACTTCTCTACGATTTTTTGTGTTTTCTAAGATTTCTGAGATTATCATTTACAATGGAGGCGTGCCTATTATATAGAGGGCACGGTGATGTAAGCGCTCACATCAGCTGGTGGTATGAGCTAAGCGCTTACATCAGCACAATAGTTACCTATACTAGAGTAGGCCTATAGCCTTTACATAAGACTCCAAGGGAAGTCTTGTCATAGGCATAGCCCTCTTATCCTAAGGCGTAGCCTTTACGAAAGACTCCAAAAGAGATCTTATCCTAAGGCGTAGCCTTTATATCCTAAGGCATAGCCTTTACAGAAGACTCCAAAAGACGTCGCTTTCATAGGCTGGTAGCTCGTCCTTTGGCTAGGCTCGTCCTCTTGCTAGGCTTTGACTTCTTATTTCGTAGCTCTAGCTGCTACTGTACTGTACAACAGGATTCTACTTTCCTATATTAGCTACTATACTTCATGAAGTATAGTAGCTAATACAGGAAAGTAGTATCCTGTTGTACAGTACGTAGCAGCTATAGCTATGAAATAAAGAAGTCAAAGCCTAGCAAGAGGACGAGCCTAGCCAAAGGACGAGCTACCAGCCAATGACAGCGACGTCTTTTGGAGTCTTCTGTAAAGGCTATGCCTTAGGATATAAAGGCTACGCCTTAGGATAAGATATCTTTTGGAGTCTTCTGTAAAGGCTACGCCTTAGGATATCAAGGCTATGCCTAGGACAAGACTTCCCTTGGAGTCTTATGTAAAGGCTATAGGCCTACTCTAGTATAGGTAACTATTATGTTGATGTAAATGCTTAGCTCATACCACCAGCTGATGTGAGCGCTTACATCATCGTTCCCTCTATATAAGGGGCACGCCTCCATTGTAAATAATCATCGAAAATAATCCAAGTATCCCAAGTATTGTAAGCATTCCTGTGAAATAGCAATTAGAATCCGAGAGTTTCTCCATATCTTCTCCTTATTTCTTGTTGCTACTTTCGTTCTTGAAAAGAGCTTCCGCGACCTCGAACACTTCGGCGAGCATCGCCGGCGTTAGGAAGGTCGATTTCATGGTATCAGAGCTAGCTAAAGATATGGCGGAGTAGAACCCCCAAGAGGTCAAGGTGCCAAGAGTACGAGGTAAGGGTCGTACTTACCCAAATCCTGATCTTCACTACTGTATTAAGATGTTGTGTTAAGATTTCATAAGTGCTATCTTTTCCTTTGTGGTAATTTGCGGATTAGAATTAAGCATGGTTTTTACTGACTGGGTGAAGAGCTTTGTGTAAGGAAAAAGGACAGGTCCTAACTTGGCAGTGAAGGCGAGTGGCCGTGAGTAAGTCCAAGGGCACACCTGTATGATCCTGAAGCATTGCTTTAATCTAGTAAGGAATTGTCATGTTTAACCTAATACTGGAATTTATCCTTGGGAAATTGTAGTAACTGTGAACTTTTTAGCCCATATGTCTGAAGCATGGGAAAAATCCATTCAGGGGGGGTATGAACGTTCCCGAACCTCTAGCCTTGAGTATCTTGACCTTGCTTTAGTAACAAAAGTTTCCACCAACCAACTAGCTCACAATTTGTCTGTTATTTACGACAAAACCTGTATTGCATCAAGAGTTAACTTAAAGAATTTAAAACAATTCTTTGAACTGCATCAAGCTTGCACACAAGAGATCTCGTGGCTCGAGATTTCTCTGAAGACTTTAACAACTGCAGTCCTAGACAGCAGGCCCCCTTACAAAACAAGAGGCCCGAGGACTCGTACTCGAGGCGTTCAGGCAACAACCCCAGCAAAGAGGACCAGGCGACAGCCTTGAACGGCTGGACAAGCTTCTCCAACAGCACGAGAGGCACACGCGAAGGCCTCAGGAGGCACGAGGCAAACTAAGGGTCTTTCGAGATCCTTATCAGATACTTGCTGAGGAAGTGCAAAAGCTTGAAGGCTGATGGCTTACTATCTGCCTACCCCACGGGACGACTACTACAATTGGTGTTATCAGGACCAGCAAAACTACCAACAACCTGATGAGTACGAGGCTCCGGAGGAGGAGTACTTCACCAGAGGAAACAATTACGCTCTAACCTCTTCTTATTACAGGCCTTCTTACAACACCAACTATGTAGAGATCCCTTTTAACGTGCAGTATCTACAAGAACTTCAAGAAGCACAACGCAAAAAGGACCGTCACTCCTCTTTATCAACCCAAAGTCTGCACAGCTCCCTAGACCCACCTGAGCAGGAGAAAGCAGTTTGTGTTCTGGGAGAACTAGAAGGAGGGTATCGCCCTCAGGTAACGCTGCCTTACTTCCAAGGAAAATGTTCTCATTCTTGGCAGCATAACGACTTCGTGCAGTCACGAGAAGAAAAGTGCGTGTGCTGCAAGATCCAAACAATGCAGCGGGCAAGGATTCATTGTCCCAAATGCAAGGTTACTGCCTGTAACCTATGTGGACCCTATTACTTTAAAACAGCGGTCCCAGTTACACCAGCTCCACCAGAACCATTCCCTAACCAGAGGCTGATGCAAGAAAGGTGTGAAGGGGAAATTGAATGGCTGGAGAAGGAGGTGGGATACTACAAAGAAAGAGTCAAGGAATTAGAACTAGGCGCAAGCCTGCAAAAAGACTCTGAGAAGCTTAAAGAAAAGGAAGCAGAAGCAAGCGAGGAACTAGAATACACCAGTATCCTACCACAGGAAAGTGTCTGCAGGACAACAGCTGAAGGAGAGGCTCAACCAAAGCCCGAACCAACTGGATGGGGAGACAAAGATAACGAGAAAGAGCCTGATGAGGAAGAACCAGCCAGCATACCTTCTGAAAGGCATGAGGAAGAAGGTAACACTTGTCCCCCTCATAGTGCTACTATTACAGCAGGCATCGAAGAGGAAGTACCGGAGAAGGAGTGCCCTGTCCTGCAAAAACTAGCCGAAAGGCTATCTGAGAGGATGTACACAAGTACATCAACCTCGGCAACATCTCCGAGCGGGCCATATATGCCCCCCATAGATGCTTCAATGGAACCAGGACACCCAGGTTACCCACCAGCGGCCAACACGACTCCAGCAATATCCAGAACAATAACGGAGTCTGGGCAGCAGAACCAGGGAAGTTTTCGAAGAAGCTTCAGCAAGGAAATACGTACCCTACCGTCCGCATAGCAGAACAAAGGAAGAAAAGCACTACTGGCCACGATGGAGCTGGACCTAGCAAAAGGCAGTCAGCTGGTATACGTCATGATGACTGTCAAGGACTTCTACATGCACATACAAGTCTCTATCCTAACTAAGGGATACGAGAACTGGCAAAGTGGTGAGTCCAATTTATTAATTACTAGAGGCATGGTAGGAAGGCTCTCGAATACCCCAAACATAGGCTTTGCCTACGAAATTCAAGGAGTCATCGACTACCTAGCAAGCCACGGAGTACACGCCCTCCCAGGACGTAGGTACTCAGCAGAGGCGCTACAAGGGTGCAGCTGGACTGTTCGGCCAACCAAGCTCTCCGCACCAACTCAACCTGAGGAGGTCATGAGCAGGAGCCTCCTTGATGGGAGCATCTCTCTGCGGTTTGGAAGCTACAAGCCGACAGTAATGCCAAGAAGATCCTGCTACCTCCCAGGAGATGAGGAGGCATCTGATGATAGAAAGAACGAAAAGAGGGTTGCTATCTTCGAGCAACCAAATGTTCCAGAAAATTATGACTCAATATCTGTACAGGAAGGAGAGAACCAGAGTGATGCAATATACAACATCTCAGAAGGGGAGGATCCTCAGAACCTCCACAACTCCCTCCGCCCACTCGAACAAAATGAAGTCATAAATGTTCTACAGGACCTCGAAGAAGGATGCCAATCGCAAAAGGAAGGGTGCACTAGGCATACCAATGGGCAAAGCTCCATTACCCCAACAACAAGTACTTCTCCCCTGGCACAAGAGAAGTACCCAGCAAAGCCCGTAGGAGAGGCGATCCTAACCTCCGGAAGGGGCCCAGAGGAGAAACTACACTACCTCGCATTCAGGCTAGATGGAGAAACCTACCATCTTCATGATAAGGTACTACTGGCGCCCGAATCGATATATGAACATCCCTATGTAATTATTATCAAGGGGATTTTCCAAGACAAAGGAGGACAGATGTCCCTCATAGGACAATGGCTTTACCGCCCAAAGGAAGCACTCACAGAAGATGGGAGTCCAAGAGAATCCAGGGATGCAAAGAAACTTTTCTATAGTTTCCATACTGAGGTAGTCCCTGCAGAAAGCGTCATGCACAACTGTGTGGTTCACAACAACCCGCAGGGTGAGCAAATACCAAGGCGTACAGAGTACCCGAGATTCATCATACAAGAGCTCTACGACCACACCAACATACTTCTCAAGGACATAGCATGTGCAAACTATGACAAAGAACAGCGATCTGAGATAAAGCTGCTTATCCAGAAAACAAGGGAGCACCTGACAGGCTCCATACAATTCAGATGGCCAAAGGCATGCAACACAGAACCCATAGTCGGACGACGGTGGGCACCGACACCAACATAGCTGCGGATGCTCAACAGTCTCTTCCGTCAAAGCGACAGGCCCCCTAGAAAGAAGCAAACACAGGACCTGACTTGGGCGCTACGACTACATGGACCAATCTCTGAAGACAACATCCACAAATGGTTCATCAACAAGAGAGCGCGAGTCAAGGAGAAGCAGGCCATCCCTACCACTGTCCCGTAGCAGACGGAGCGTGGTGGGAAGTATACCTACCACTGTCCCGTAGCAGGCGGAGCGTGGTGGGAAGTATAGTAGCTAATATAGGAAAGTAGGATCCTGTTGTACAGTACGTAGTAGCTATAGCTATGAAATAAAGAAGTCAAAGCCTAGCAAGAGGACGAGCCTAGCCAAAGGACGAGCTACCAGCCTATGACAGCGACGTCTTTTGGAGTCTTCTGTAAAGGCTATGCCTTAGGATATAAAGGCTACACCTTAGGATAAGATCTCTTTTGGAGTCTTTTGTAAAGGCTACGCCTTAGGATATAAAGGCTATGCCTAGGACAAGACTTCCCTTGGAGACTTATGTAAAGGCTATAGGCCTACTCTAGTATAGGTAACTATTATGCTGATGTAAGCGCTTAGCTCATACCACCAGCTGATGTGAGCGCTTACATCACCGTGCCCTCTATATAAGGGGCATGCCTCCATTGTAAATGATCATCGAAAAATAATCCAAGTATCCAAGTATTGTAAGCATCGTGTGAATTTAGCAATAAGAATCCGAGAGTTTCTCCATATCTTCTCCTTATTTCTTGTTGCTACTTTCGTTCTTGAAAAGAGCTTCCGCGACCTCGAACACTTCGGCGAGCATCGCCGGCGTTAGGAAGGTCGATTTCATGGTATCAGAGCTAGCTAAAGATATGGCGGAGTAGAACCCCCAAGAGGTCAAGGTGCCAAGAGTGCGAGGTAAGGGTCGTACTTACCCAAATCCTGATCTTCACTACTGTGTTAAGATGTTGTGTTAAGATTTCATAAGTGCTGTCTTTTTCCTTTGTGGTAATTTGCGGCTTAGAATTAAGCATGGTTTTTACTGACTGGGTGAAGAGCTGTGTGTAAGGAAAAAGGACAGGTCCTAACTTGGCAGTGAAGGCGAGTGGCCGTGAGTAAGTCCAAGGGCACACCTGTATGATCCTGAAGCATTGCTTTAATCTAGTAAGGAATTGTCATGTTTAACCTAATACTGGAAGTTATTCTTGGGAAAATTATGGTAACTGTGAACTTTTAGCCCATATGTCTGAAGCATGGGAAAAATCCATTCAGGAGGGGTATGAACGTTCCCGAACCTCTAGCCTTGAGTATCTTGACCTTGCTTTAGTAACAAAAGTTTCCACCAACCAACTAGCTCACAATTTGTCTGTTATTTATGACAAAACCTGTATTGCATCAAGAGTTAACTTAAAGAATTTAAAACAACTCTTTGAACTCCATCAAGCTTGCACACAAGAGATCTCGAGGCTAGAGATTTCTCTGAGGACTTTAACAACTGCAGTCCTAGACAGCAGGCCCCTTTCAAAACAAGAGGCCCGAGGACTAGTACTTGAGGCGTTCAGGCAACAACCCCAGCAAAGAGAACCAGGCGACAGCCTTGAACGGCTGGACAAGCTTCTCCAACAGCACGAGAGGCACACACGAAGGCCTCAGGAGGCACGAGGCAAACTAAGGGTCTTTCGGGATCCTTACCAGATACTAGCTGAGGAAGTGCAAAAGCTTGGAGGCGATGGCCCTAGGAACCAACACCAAGTTGGTTTACAAAGGGCTACCTATCCCAGCACCATCTCCGATGTGCGAAGATCAGATTCGGGGATACCGGAGGAGCCACAGGCACCTTCATACGGCTCAACAAACAACCAGGAGAATGGGTAGACTCCTGATGGGAAGAAACACCCCACAAGACACACTAGAGCAGCAGATCGATCCTCAGGTACAATTAAAACTATCAATACAGGAGAGAGCTGCCATAGTTCCAGCGGAGGTTCTGTACCACTCCCGGAGGGACGACGTGCACCATCGGGTGTGCACACATAGATCGGAGGAGGCAATCCTCTGTCTCGACAGTGACTAGGTAGACCTCCCATTCATACAGGAGGAAAGCTACCATCAACTACGGCAAAGTGGGATGCAGTACATACACCTCGGTGTGCTGCAACTTTGACTCCAGATCCTACACTGACAGGAGGTTGGTACAATGGCTCTGGTCGTCTTCCGTGACAACCGGTGGGAAGGAAACAAAGCACTACTGGCCACGATGGAGGTGGACCTAGCAAAAGGCAGTCAACTGGTGTACGTTATACCAAACGTCATGATGACTGTCAAGGACTTCTACAAGCACATACAAGTCTCTACCCTAACTAAGGGATACGAGAACTGGCAAAGTGGTGAGTCCAATTTATTAATCACTAGAGGCATGGTAGGAAGGCTCTCGAATACCCCAAACGTAGGCTTTGCCTACGAAATTCAAGGAGTCGTCGACTACCTAGCAACCCACGGAGTGCATGCCCTCCCAGGACGTAGGTACTCAGCAGAGGCGCTACAAGGGCGCAGCTGGACTGTCCGGCCAACGAAGCTCTCTGCACCAACTCAACCTGAGGAGGTGATGAGCAGGAGTCTCCTTGATGGGAGCATCTCTCTGCGGTTCGGAAGCTACAAGCCGGCAGAAACGCCAAGAAGATCCTGCTACCTCCCAAGAGATGAGGAGGCATTCAATGATGAATAGGAGCTCAGGACTCCTCATATACTGGCCATCCTGCTAAAGGAAGATGAAGAAGCTGAAGAGGAAAGTGACGACGAAAGTTACTTTCATCAGCTCTGTAAAGAGGGGTTCCCTGAAGGAGAAGGAGAGATGGAATACCCAATCAGAGCCCCAAAGTGGGATGTATATCC
>RXID01010964.1:0-13112 GCA_005019695.1 Trichopus zeylanicus subsp. travancoricus | reverse complement strand
ATTTGCAAATTTTACTTGGCCTACCATATCACAACCCAACAGGATTTTATCATGTAGTGAGAAGAGAAACAGGGGGTGGCAATCAGCCCAAGAAGCACAGGGAATTGGTGGCACAGGGGCCTAAGTGGTGCAAATGGCATAGATATTTGTCTCTTAGGGACATCATCGAGGTTATTGCTCATAGGGATAGAAGAAACACGCAGAGTGTGTAGATAGTTTGTTATAGGAGTATCATAGGCATGCTATGGACTCCATCTTTCAATGGCATTCTTTTCCTTGGAGGATGGGTTATGGAGCTTGTCCTCTAGTGCCCAAGCTATGGAGCTTATCTTCCGATAGGCAAATTGTGGAGCCCATCCTTTGGTGTCTAAGCTATGGGACTCATTTTCCAATAGATGGGCTATGGAGTTTGTCCTCTAGTGGTCTAGTTATGGGACTCATCTTCTAATAGCTGAATTGCAGGACCACTGGGCTATGGGACTTAGCCATTTAGAGTGTTGTTGGACTTTGTGTGCAATGGTGAAGGTGGCGATTTTAGTTTCGATTTGACCCACATTCCAATTCATCCTTGGACCTGACTTTGATTCACCATTGCTCTTTGACACATTAAATTCAATCCATCATATATCATTTATATTACAATTCCATATATGACTAAAAACTACACTACACAATTTAAATAAAAGTATGGACAAAATAATTCTCAAATAAAATAGGTTTTGTAGATCAATTGCAAATAGTTATCATTTTATTAAATCCACTCAGTGAATTGATAAATTCACCTAAATTTGAATGAATATAATAAAGGTGATTTGAACAATTTATATAAGTTAATTATGATTTTTTAAAAAATTAGTTTTTTGTTGTTAATTTGCTTCATTTGTTTAAATGTTTTCTGATTTTAATTTGATAAATCATATTCAAGCTTCTATTTGCTGAGTTTGACTTAAAATAAATCCATAAAATTTCCTACTTAAACTTATTGCAAGACTTTGGTTATTTACTTTGATTGAACTCCATCTTAGGTATGCCTAAATTTGGTATATTTTAACTATCTAAAAATTTCATAATGACTAAATAATTTTATTGCTATCAAATTTCACCCATAAAGTAGATAATCAATGGGTATATAAACTTTTCAATATTTATCACAAAAAAGTGAAAAAATTTCCAATAACCCCTAGAAAAGTTTGAAAATTCTCAATATCCCCCTCTTAATTTTGGATTTCCCAATCAGAACCTAGCAAGTTATAATATGCAAAAAGAGGTCCTTGCCATTGATGACAATGTTAGTGGAGGTCAAAAATTATGATTTTGTCATTGTTTCATTTTTTCTAGAAGGACAGTTTTAGGGTTTGAATCATTTTTTCTTGCTTTGGCAAACTCATATTTTGTTCTGATGCTCTCTCCCTCTTGTGTTCAACTCTCCCACTCTCCAGTTGATCATCACCATTCTGGCTCCCACTCCTGCTCGCATTTGCATCTTATCTCAAGATTTTGCTACTAAATGTGGCAGCAAAGATGATGGCAACCATGCTTCTAGTGAGGATGCTAAAGCCTTGCATAGCAAAGATGGCACCAATGAATGCTCCATGTATCATCTTTTTTGCATACTCAGACATAATGGTTGTAGAGAGAGGCTAGTCACGCCACGCATATTCTGATTCATCTTGTCACCTAACCAATCAAAGAAGAGCTGGCCAAAGAGAGTGCCACAAAAGATGACATTGTTAAAAATAGTGGTGACGTTAAGGGGAAGGGAGTTGGAGTCAGGGAGCCATCAATGGAAAGCTATCAACGTGGTAGTATACAGCCTAGGAGTTTGGTGATAGGAGAGATGCAAAAGAGGTCATAGGCCTTGATGAAGAAGTCCATCTCTATGATGATGATCATCATGAAGTGGTACCACTGCATCTTCACCACAAATAGCACATTCAGTACCTATTCCCTTACCATATTGTTATGGGTATATGTTTTAGATTTTTCTTTGCCTTTAATTTATTTGAGGAAATGCAAAAAAGAAACAAATGTTGTCTCTTTGAAGCAATGAAGTTTAGCTCTATATCTGCCAATTGATAAATTTATTTCATTATATTACATTCTTGTGTCACAAAGTAGTAAAAGTAATATTTTGCACCACTTCACTCGCTAATTTTGGACAAGTATTAAACTTGTGATATTTTGTTGGTGAATAATGTACATGTTCTTTTTGTATCTATGTTGAATACATGACACTACATGGTATAATTTTTGTTAAGTATGCCAATATATTGCAACTCACATGACATCTACACATTGTCATATCTCTTCCAAAGTTATTAATCAATTAATTACATCTCCAATGAATTTTTCTTCTATTCCAATAATTCATTGATAATGTCATTGTATGTTTAATATTTGTTGTAGGCATGAAGCATCTAAGGGATATCTTTTATCAGATAGGTTTGACTAACAAAGATATTATGGTCCTATCTAGTGACTATACCCTAGTGACAATCTAGCCAACCGTTTCCATGTGCTTCCTCTTTCATACTTGATAATTTACTCATCTTTCATGCACTTTGTTTTGCAAGCAAAGAGTCATCCTAAGAAATTAGGGTTTTAAGGTCTTTGGATAAATGAACCTCTCAAATTTGATAATTCCTATTTTCCACAAGGCAATCATAAAATATTAATCATATATAATTAGTATTAATCATATATATGTTTTGTTTTGATCATAACAATTTATTTCTAGTCATATATGATTAGTTTTGATCATAGTATTATAATTATACTCATATATGTTTTGTTCTGATCATAAAAATTATTTTTTAGTCATATGTGATTAATTTTGATTATATTATTCTAATTCAAACCATGTATGCTTTGTTCTAATCATAACTACTTCTTTCTAGTCATACGTAATTAATTTTAATGATATTATTCTAATTCTAATTATATACATTATGTGCTAATCGTAACAGTTACTTTCTAGTCATATATAACAAGCTTTATCATACTATTCTAATTCAAGTCATATATGATTTGTTCTTGTCATAAAAACTTTTTGCTACTCATATGTTATTAATTTTGGTCATATTGTTCTATGTTGATCGAGAGATCTCATCCTGTGCAATTGATCTTATAGCAAACATATATAGACATCTGTTTTCATTTTTCTGATTAAAAAAATTTACAGAAATTTCTATTTGGCAAATTACTTTGAATGACATCGTTGATTACTACATTTGTATATTATGAGAACATATAAAGACTACTATCAGTTTAGATCAATTTCTATTTGACAAATTCACCTTAATATGATGTTAGAATTTTATATGATATTTTTATGTGTTAGGACATAAACATGTAAAACTGAGTTTTGTTATTAACCTAACTATGAGCCACAGAGCCTTTGATGTGCGGGCTGAGCTCATGACGTAAGCGCTTACGTCATTCTGCTACAGTGCGCTACAGTGCTACAGTGTACTTGCTACAGTGTACCTGCTACAGTGTACAGTGTTCTGCTACAGTGTACAGTGCGCACCACCCCTACGTACAGTGATCACCGTCCTATGCACAGTAACCCTATACTAGAGTACAGACTACTACAGTGACAGCTGTCCTACAGTGACAGCTGTCTGTATGACTACAGTAGTTATAGTGACAGCTGTCTGTCAGCTACAGTGACAGCTGTCTGTACGGCTACAGTGTTGCTACAGTGATTTATTCTCTTCACACCTTCCCACCACGCTCCGCTTGCTAGTCGTGGCAGCTTACTTGCTACTGGTACTAGGGCCTTTTCCTTTTGGACTTGCTGGGCTGTTGGACTGGGTCGCTTGGAGACGTCGCCTCCACTGGTTTGCTGGCATCACTTTGCGTGGAGCCGGGTCTGTGGGGATAATGTTTGCTGGTGTAGCTATGGTGTCGTCTGTAGCATCTGATATAGCTGGTAGTGTTGTGCAGTGGTGGCGAGAGTGGTGATGCTGTCGACGTGGTCGTCGTTGCCGAGGTTGGTGCTGACAGGGTTCGGGAAAGTTAGCTACTGAGAAGGTCTCTTTTGCAGAAAAGGGATCAACCGAAGCAGCTGAGGAGATGTAGTTGTTCTCAGATGGTGGTGAAGTATCTTCCTGCCAGCTTTTGTTGAGCTCCCGAGCCTGTTGCTTGTAGTATGCTACCTTCCTTTGCAGCTTCTTGATCTCTTTTTCACACCATGTTATGTAGTGTTGCTGCTCTTGTAGCAGCTTTTGGGAAGGACATGGTACAGGCGAGGCTGATGTAGTTGGCTCCTCCGTTTTATCATAGTGTGGCCCGCACAGGTTGCAGGCTGTAAATCTGCAATTGAGGCATTGTGCCTTTGTCCGCCCCGTGGTCTGGTGTTGGTAATACGAACACCTCTCCTCTTCTTGTGGTAGAGGGTGATGTCCTTCTTCGACTTCGAGAGTGGCAAAAATAGCTTCTCCTTGCTGCGGCTGTATTGGGGGACTAGTGGTCTCAGCAGGTTCTTCCTTATCATCACCCCATCCGGTTGCTACTACAGGAAAGTCGTAGTAAAAAGATGGAGGTGGGGAATAGCGGACATAGTAGTCAAACCTGCCACTGGGTTCCCCTAAGGTATCCCATTCTCCGAGGGCATAGATGGCTTCCTCATGTAGAAGGGTCTGAGAGAGTAGTGAAGGCTTTGAGTGTCCTCTCCTTCAGAGATGCTAAAAATGGCATCACTTTGTTCCTCCCCTTCCTTTATGGAGATTAGTTCATAATCTTCGGGAACGTTGAGCTGCTCGAAGATGGCAACTCTCTTTACGTTCCTCCTGTCATTCGGGCATTCTCTTGCAAAGTGCCCTTCATTTCCGCAGAGGTAGCACTTGCACTGTCTGTTGCGTATCAAGTGCTTCCTCCTTTCTATCCGCACATGAGTGTCGTGCGGCTTCCCTTTGTATGTCTTCGCCTTTCTTACCCCGTACTTCTTCTCCTTGGTGTAGTAACCTGGGATCGGGATCTTACCGCAGAAAGAAAGGTCCTTGAGGGACCTTTTGAATGCAGCATCCTTGCATTCCTCCTCGAGAAATTTGTAGGCGAAGAGAATCCTCGGGATCACACCTATGTTGGCTCCTGGGTATTGTTGATCAAAGGCCGTCTTTATTCTTCGGCCTAGTTCTCCCGGCATCTTCATCCAGAATTTTTCGGATAGTTCCGTGCTAATGAAGAGTCTTCCTGTTTTTGTTGCAAGCCTGAGATAGTCATTCATGTATAGCAATATATCTTTTATATTTTCACATGAAAGACGTTCAAGATCCCGGTAAGCTTCGTTTTGGGCAAGGGTTGACCCTTGCGTTGGATCTTCTAATGAAAATACCCTTCTCATTTGGGAGAGGATATTTTGAGTGCCAGCTCTTCCTTCTCCTGCAGCAATGGTGGCCTGGTACTCATTTCCGTACTGCATGCGCCATTGCACCCAGACGAGTCTTTCAGTCTCGCCTAGCAGGTTCTCGATGTACTCGATCTTGTCCCTCGTGTCCGTGAATCCTATGCCCGCAATGTGGTTCCTTGTAATGGCCTCCCATATGGAAAATGCCTCATCAAAGAGGCAGAGCTGCTCAGGAATCACGAACATAGCCCCGCTATTCTGCTGAGCAGAAGGCAGGGTCCACATTTCATTGTTGAAGCCTCTCTGGAACCTTCCTTGGCTTCGCTGCTCAAATGTGGGTGTCATCCGTGACGTTGACGGGACAGTGTTTGTAGCTGGCGGGTAGCCCGGAGGACCCATTGCAGCATCTTCTGGCGGCATGTATGGACGGTGTGGAGATACCGCCGAAGTTATTGTACTTGCGTACAATTGCTCAGTTAATTTTTTTAGTATCGGGTATTCCATCTCCGGCTCAGCTTCACATCCTGCAGCTATGATATTAATTATGGGAATAGTGTAGGTGTTACCTTCCTCATGCTGGAAGGGGTTGTCGTACACTTCCTCGTCATCAGGGTATACGTCCCACTTTGTTGCTGGGGACGGGTAGTCCAGGTCTCCTTCTAGAAAGTCCTGGTTCAGAAGGCGATGGAAATAGCTTTCGTCATCGCTCTCTTCATCTTGTGCTGCTTCATCTATTAGGACGGCGAGTATATGAGTGGCTTTGAGCTCCTCCTCGTCGCTCTGGACTTCCTCATCTCGTTGGAGGTAACACGACCTCCTGTGTGTTTCCACTGGCTTGTATCCTCCGAATCGGAGGGAGATACTCCCGTCAAGGAGGCTCCTGCTGGTCACCTCTTCAGGTTGTGTTGGGGTAAGCACTTGGGTTGGTCGCACAACCCAGCTTCGTCCCTGTAGTGTTCCGGCAGAGTACCTGCGTCCTGGGAGGGCATGTACGCCATGGCTTGCCAAGTAGTCCACGACCCCTTGAATTTCGTAGGCGAAGCCTACGTTTGGAGTATTCGACAGCCGTCCGACCAGTCCCCTGGTGATGAGCAGATTGGATTCTCCATTCTGCCAGTTTTCATATCCTTTGGTCAGGATAGAGACTTGGAGATTTCTGTAAAAATCTCCAATAGTTAGCATTATGTCTGGTATGACATAAACTAACTGGCTGCCCTTAGCCAGATCGACCTCCATTGTGGCCAATATGGCCTTGTCTCCTGCCCACCGACCGTCTCGAAAGACAATCAGTGCTATTGTTCCGACCTCCTGTCGGTGTAGTGTTTGGATTCGAAGCTGCAGTACCCCAAGGTGTATGTACTGCATTCCGCTCCTTTGCAGCTGGTGGTAGCTCTCCTCTTGGATGAAGGAAAGGTCCACTTGGTTGTTGTTGACACACAAGATCGACTCCTCCGATCTGTGCGTGTACACCTTATGGTGTACATCATCCCTTCGGGAGTGGTAGAGAACCTCCGCAAGGACGATTGCAGCTCTCTCCTGCATCGACAATTTCAGCTGTACCTGTGGATCAAGTTGCTGCTCCAAGGTATGCTGTGGGGTGCTCCGCCCCATGAGGAACTGGCCCACCCTTCTTGTTGCTTGCTGGGCGGTGTGAAGGCGCCGATGAGTTCTCCTGTATCCTCGAATCTGGTCTTCGAAGAGTGGAGACGATGTTGACGGTTGTTCCAAGGCCAACTGGATGTTCGGCCTTGACGTCATTCGCCTTCAAGCTTCTCCTGCTCCTCCTTGAGTATGTCGAAAGGGTTTTTGAAACCCCTTAGGCTTCCTTGGGCCTCCTGCGGCCTCTGGGTGATGCCGCTTTGCTCTAGCTGAAAAAGAAGCCCTTTTACCTGAGCAAGGTCTTCACTGATGTGTAGAGATAGTGCTAAACTATCCTTCTCTGGTTGTCGAAGTAGCCTGGTTGTTTCAAGTGCAAGTTCCCTGGCGTCTTGTTGTGTGAAAGTTCTACTGTCAAGTATGACAGTTGTCAAGTTCGTCAGAGAGTCTCTTAGTCCCGAGATCTCTCGTGTGATATTCTGGCACAGTTCAAGTACTTGTTTAAAGTTCTTTAGGTGAACTTTTGATGACAGGCAAGTCTTGTCGTAGATTACAGCAAGATTATGTGCTAGCTGGTTTGTTGTAACTTTAGAAGTTAAAGCAAGGTCAAGGTATTCGAGATGAGAGGTTCGGGAATGCTCATACCATTCCTGAATAGATTTTTCCCATGCGTCAGACATATAAGCTTAATTCATAATCACCAAAACCATCCTAGAGATAAGTTCCAGATTAGGAATAGACTATACTGAGATCACACAGGCGTGCCCTTGGGCTTACAACAGGCCTCCTGCCTCAACTGCCAAGTTAGGGCCTGTTCTTTTTCTCAGATCAATCACCGCCTAATCCGCATAATACCATAAAGGACGAGAATTCGTAATTGATGAACTCAACCCAAGTCTTAACACGGTAATACAGGACAGGAAATGGCAAGAACGAACCCTTACCTCATACTCTTAGCACCTTGACCTCGAAGGTGTTTACGCTGCCATATCTTTGACAAGCTCTGATACCATATTTTTGAAAATTTTTTCAAAACACATGTAACTCCTATTAATCAGCAAAATGTTTTTTCTGATCATAACTTCTTTTTAATCATATGTGATCAATTTTGATCATAATGTTCAATTTTCAACTACAAATACTTAAATTTTGATTATTTTTGCTTAGTTCTACTCATATTTATCTTTTCCTACTTTTTCGTCCCAATTTGTATTATTATACTATGCAACAATAGGCCCATGCATACTGCTACAGTATGTGATTGCTTTTTCTTTCCATCGGTATTGCTACAATATGTAATAACAAGCCCATGTATACTACTACACAATTACTTTTTCTTCCCTCTCTATATTGCTACAGTACATAATTAATTTTTCTTCCTCATCCGCGCTGCTACTATATATAAATCATGTGGGATGGAACTCCAATGTGTTTTTAAGCTAACAGTGGGTATCGACGGGATTTTTTAGAAATTTCAAGTTAGAAGGGGTACTCAGGGAGTTGCAAAATTTTGAGGTGGATATTGGGAATTTTCTCTAAAATATTCATAGTCAACATAAATTAATTAAAATAAGAAAATAATGTCAATCAATAAATAAATTTTTACTAGCCAATGATGTCAACTTCTAGTGTAAGTCTAGGATCCACGTGAAAACTCCAACACCAATACTACATAAATATGACTACAAATAAATACTTTATTCAAAACAAATATACGAAAACCACAAAACAATAACTGAATATACTCATATATAAAAGCAAATATTCAAAAATAGAAATATATATCATTAAGTGTATATTGATAAACTATATGTGAAAAAGTCATGTTTCATTATCAAGATATTACATCAAACATGAACTTAATCCATCATACATCATTTACATTACACATCCATTATATAACAATTTACATTTCACTGTTTGAAATAAGATTTTTTCTAATTAATTAATCATTGATTGATGTGTAATATGACTGATATAATAATTAATGTATTGATTTTATATCCAATATCAATTTTAGATTATAGAATATAACCCTTCAATATCATTTCTGGATTCTTGAACCAGAATTAGTTCAATAAATAACAAGCACCAGAATAGGCCCTCAATATGACACCATGCCCTCCATGGACAATTTTGAGCAAAGAATAATCATACTTGGTTCGACTAAAACCAAGTTACAGAATAGGCCCTCAAAAAGTTGAGTAGAGAATTGTCAGTGCATATTCAGATGATCAGCTGTAGCAGAAGTAGACAGAATTGGATGTAAATTTTTGGTAAGCATCCACAAAATATTGCCAGCCTGGTTTATGAGGTTTAGCTTAGGTTCATTGACCAAGAATAAGGATATATTTCTGAAATATTTCATGCAAATCAAAGAAGTGGAGTGCATTTTATTCAACAAATAGCAGCAGATAGCATTCTGCATAATAATGAACCAGTAAAACATTTGCTTAGCAAGATATATGCGTTCTGGTTGCCTGACCTCACCTCATGGTCCAGTGGACATCACCTTCCCTTCTCGGCTAAGAGGTACTGTATCAACATTCTTTAATTGCCAGACAAATCCCACTGACTCAAGAACTCATTCAACCAGTGAACCTTGCCACAGAACCTTGCCACATGAGTTGCTTGAAAGAAGAAAATACTGCACAAAATGGTATCTTCTGCAGCAATTAATAATGAACTTTGTATTTATTCATGTAGGAAAATAATTTTGCTTGAAAGAACAAGTAGAACGTTAGATTTCTGTAAGCTATTCACTCCAAGTGGAAGAAAACTTTTGGTTTAGAGCAAAAGAAAATTATGATGTGATTAGCCAAATTAAATCAACATGAGTTTTGACGGATGACAATTACATTATTGCAATATTTCCAAAGCAAAAACGTGAATGCATAGCTAATTAGAGTGAACAATCTCTAAGAACATGAGCTGCTCACTGATAATAGGATCCAACTGACCCAGCAATTAAGGTTGATGAGGATTTGATGGTGAACCGTGTCCCAGTAACAACCAAAAAGGAGAAAAAGGATTGCAGCTGCAATATGAGAAGTGTATCAAATGCTATACCTGCAGCAACTATCACAATTGACTTTGTTGGACTTGAGGTCATACAAGCAGCAATTGGCATTGCAATCATTGTGGAGTATCTGACTAGAGCTGAAAAGGCGGAGCGCAGCAGATAACCAAAACATACAGAAGATAGCTAGTACAGTACATGGTGCAACCGGAAAAATTATATGAGCCTGGACCTCGCCTATGACCTTTGCAGAAACCTGCAAACATATTAAACAAGTCAGCTCATGGTGAAACTAACTAAAATCTTGATTCAAAGGATGCTAAAAGGGATAATCAACCAACAACTTCAGATCAGTCACACATGGATGTCTTCTACTTTATATACTAGTGCTCAATAAAGGAGAATGCACTCCAATGTTTATTTGTAAAATACAATTCCCATATGCTTTGAACACAATGCTTACCATTAAGACAGATGTTGCCATAATGATGAGAAATAACTTTAACAATATGAATGGTCTTTTTTTTTTGGAGTCTCGTGATGGATAGTAGTCTTATAGCTTGTAAACTGGCCTTAGTCCGATAGACATTTGATGAGCCCATAGACTGGCCTTACCCCAAATGGACGTTCAGTATGCTTACAAGCTTGTCTTAGTATGAGTAAACATTTGGCGAACTCGTAAACTGACCTTAGTTCGATTAGACGTTTGACGAACTCACAAGTTGATCTTAATCCAAAAAGACATTCAGCGAGCTAGATTGAGATAAGGACTGTAAAGTAGAAGTAGTTAATTACTGAACCATGCAAATTGATTTACACTCTCTACTCTTTATTTATTTATGTGCTCTTTGTATTTGTAATCAAGTGGTAATTGATCATTAGTCAATTTGTGATTGATTGGTTGTGAGAGTTTAATTGTAAATTTATGATCTTGTGCCTTGAAAGTAATTTCGAATTTTATTCTCTTAAACTTACAATTATTCTTTTAAAACTTAATTCATCTTCCTTTTAAGTTGCTTTTTGGACTTACAGAAGATACAGCTTCATACAATGAACAATAGCTAGTAAAGGATGGAGACAACCATCACAATAGACATAAGAACTGCTATAGCACGAAGATAATTAAGTTCCTATATGTTCTTCAGAACGCAAGTCAAAAAGCGCAAGGTCATCCATAAGAAGCTTGTTTAGTCATGGGAAGTTAGACACTCACCCTCCCAGTTCGGTTGTACTATGGATCACTCTCATAATAGATACGACATCATTCCCAATCCATCCAGCTATAATTCACAACAGCAAATTAAACAAAGAAAAAACATAACATAAGCGTAGCAGTGGCATACACATAATCTGGAACAAAGCACACGACTAAAGCATTATAATTGATATGACAAGGGCATTGAAGAAAGACTTATCCAGGTCATTCCATAAACAAAATGTCAAACCGTTAATAGCCAGATCACTGACAAAAAAGAGGCACAATTCCACCACAAACAACCAACACTGGCCATGCCTTCCCAAAATCTGCAAAGCACCTATGTAGATCACCAGCAAGTATATTAGATATAGCAACATCTTTCCACCAAAAATGAATTAAGATTTTAGATGAAAAAGAAGTGCATGGAAGTACATAATAGGTATCAGATTACAAAACTGAATCAAAATCTCAAAAAACAAAAAACAAAAAACATATTGGGGAGCGTCAGTTTTTTAATTCTCTATTAGATAAAACTATGTAGTTTGTTGTAATACTCAGAAGTCACAAAAAAGGAGTTACTGGAAAAATGCCTAAGTTCTCATAGGAATACAGGTAAAAGTTCACTGACATTCAAGACAGCCTTGTGAATGATGCCTATTTGGATCTTTATTTCAATTTCACCAAAATGACATGACTCCAAGCTGCATTTGCTCCTTGTCATAAGTTCTAGATTCTTAGTACTGAAGTTTAAATTCCCTTAACATTCCATCTTCAGATCATGTAAAACTGGTAGGTCACTATACTTGCCTCATGGTTCTTGACTTTAAGAAGAAAACAATTGATGTTGAGGAAAGATGAGAATACCCAAAAATCAATGACCAAAAAGAAAACCCAAAAATACTTAGAGCATGATCACTGCTGCTCAAAGGGCAGTTCATTAGCTTAGGGTTATATCCAAGCAGGTCTGATTGGTAACCGATCACATTTGTTATGATTGAGTAGAGGGAGAAGGGAAGGAGAAGGAGAAACTCAAGAAGGAGAAGGAGAAGAAAGAAGCACAAGAAGTGGGAGAAGGAGAAGCAGAATCAGAAATAGATAAAGTAGTAGAAGGAGAAGGAGAAAGAGAAGGAGAAAAAGAAGAAGAAGAAGAAGAAAGAAAGAAAAAGAGAAGAAGAAGCAAAAGAAGAAGAAGAAGAAGGAGAAAAAGGTGGAGGAGGAGGAAGAGGAGAAAGGGATGGAGAAGAAGCAAAAGAAGAAAAAAACAAGGAAAGGGAAGAAGAGGAAGAAGGAGGAGTAGGAGAAAGGAAAAGGAGAAGGAGAACATGAAGGAGAAGGCAAAGGAGAAGAAGGAAAAGGAGAAGGGGAAGGGGAAGGGGAAGGGGAAGGGGAAGCAAAAAGAGGAGAAGTCTGAGGAGATGGAGATAGAGAAAAAGTAGAAGGAGAAGAAGCAGAAGCGGAAGAAACAGAACAAGAAGAAAAAGAAGAAGAAGAAGAAGAAGAAGGAGATGGAGAAGGGGAAGAGGAAATAGAAGAAAATGAAGAAGGAGATAAAAGAAAGTGTGTAGGAGAAAGGAAAATAAGAAGTAGGAGAACAAAAAGAAGGAAGAGGAGAAGAAGAAGGAGGAGGAGGAGACTAAGAAGATAAAGCAAAAAGAAGAAGGAGAAAGGGAAGGAGAAGGAGAAAGAGATGGAGATGAAGAAGGAGAAGGAAAAGCAAAAGTAGGAGAAGGAAAAGGGGAAGGAGAAGGAGAGGAAGTAGGAGAAGGAAAAGGAGAAAGCAGAAGGACAACTGATAGAAGAAAAAGAAGAGGGAGAAATAGTAGTAGTAGTTGCAGTTGTAGTAGTAATAGTAGTAGTAGTAATAGTAAAAAAAAAGAAGAAGAATGAGTATAGGAAGGAGAAGAAGGACAAGCAAAAGAAGATAGTAAAAAAAAAAGAAGAAGAACGAG
>RXID01010963.1:455979-670303 GCA_005019695.1 Trichopus zeylanicus subsp. travancoricus | reverse complement strand
CACCACCCACCCCCCCCAGACGGGCTCCGACACCCCGCCCGCCTACCCACCACTCCAACCCCCACCACCCTTTCCACCAAGCCACCTGTTACAATTTTTTTATCTATTTTTTATATCTAATTTTTGATATTGTGTATTTACAGATGGCTGATTCAGAGAATCTGGTACGATTAGTGCTCCATTATGGAGGATATTGGAAGGAAGTTGAACATACTCAAAGAAGGAAATATGTATTTGGTAGACAGAAATCTTTACTGGTTGATACAAGAAAATACACATTTGCAGAATTATGGACCGAAGCTTGTAAATTGGTCAAAGCAAGGACAAATGAGTTACTTGTGATCAAGTATTTGTATCCAAACAGCAGTCCTCCAATTTATATGTCAATTAGCAGTGAAATTCAGCTGGAAGCAATGTGGACAATAATTCAAGACTTGAAATATAGCAATATCTATATATCAGTGGAGGACATAGGTGATCCTTTATCAGTGGTGTCTGCACAAAGGCTGACTCCTTTGACAGGAGAATCTTCTGTGTATCACAGTGTGCAAAGAGATGAATATATTGATTCAGATTTAGATGATTGTCCTTCTGATTCTAGTTTTCATAGTTTGATGTATTCTTCTGATGATGATGAAGATGAGGAGGAGGATGATGATAATGATGAGTTAGTTGCTGAGCAGGATCAAGAAAATATAAGACAAGGCGAAGAAGAAGGAGTAGAAGACAGAGCGGAAGATGATTTATTGCCTTTACTTGAAGATAATTTGAATGCCAATGTTTTGAACATAGGAGATATATTTGAAGATGTACATGCATTCAGATTGACTCTTAGACAGTACTGTATTGTACACAGATTTCAGCCTTTGTTTGTGAAGAATGAGCGTAACAGAGTAACAGTCAGATGTGCTGCTGCGAATTGCCGATGGAGGCTTCATGCTTCAGAGAGATCTGATGGTTCAGGTTTTCAAATAAGAAAAATGGAATCAGCTCATACTTGTATTGCTATCAATACTTCTGGAAACAAAATGGCAAATGCTGAATGGGTAGGCAATCAAGTTTTGCATTGGATGTGTGTTGACAAGCAAATCACAGTCAAGCAAATACAGAATATGATGAGTGAGAAATACAGTCTCAGACTGACTTATATGCAGGCATGGAGGGGAAAAGATTATGCTTACAGGATTATTCATGGTAATGAAGAAGAATCTTTTAATTTGTTTCATTCGCTGAAGGTAGAGTTGGAGATGAGGCATCCTGATAATATTGTGCACATTGCTCAGTGTCCAGATATGTCTTTTCAGAGATGTTTTATGTCATTACATGCTTGTAGGAGAGCTTTTCTTACTGGATGCAGACCTATACTGGGAGTTGATGGATGCTTTTTGAAAGGAAAATATAAAGGCACATTGCTTTCAGCTTGTGGAATTGATGGGGAGAATAACATAATTCCAGTTGCATGGGCAGTTGCAGAAGCAGAAACATACCAATCTTGGTTATGGTTTCTACATAACTTGCAACGGGTTATTGGAAATTTGAATAGCTTGGCTATTATTTCAGATAGGCAGAAGGGTCTTTCTGATGCTGTGAAGAATATTTTCCCATATGCTGAGCATAGAGCTTGTATCAGACATGTGATTGCAAACTTGAAAAGATCGTACCCTGGGAAAAGGTTAGAAAATTTGGTTTTTAATGCTTCAAATACATTTTTGCCTACTGAATTCGTGAAATACATGGAAAGGATTAAGCAGCTATCCATACCAGCTTGGCAGTACATGAAAGAAATAAATGATTTTGCATGGAGTAGAAGTCACTTTAATCATTCAGTGAAATGTCATTATGTGACTAACAATATTTCTGAGTCATTTAACAGTTTTATTCAAGATGGCAGGGAGCTTCCCTTTCTTGAATTACTTGATTTCATCAGGCAGAAGATAATGGTGAAATTTGCCACAAGAAAAAATGAAGGATCCCACTGGTCTGGAAAGCTAGTACCAAGAATAGAAGCTTTTATTAGGAAAGTTTCACAGGCACAGGGCGGATACCGTATTTGGAGGTCTTCTGATGATATTTCAGAGGTTAGTGATCCTGCAGGCCGATGGATTGTGGATATAAGGCAGAGGATTTGTGATTGTAGGCAATGGCAGCTGACAGGAGTGCCTTGCGTTCACGGTATTGTTGCTCTCCTTGATATTCGGCTTGATCCTATTGATTTTGTTGATGACTACTATACTCTGGAGACATACAAAAGAGTATATGATGTTCCTGTCACTCCATTGCCAAGTAAGCAACTTTGGGTGTCTGTGCCAAATGCTTTGCAAGTACTTCCTCCACGTTCAAGAAGACAACCTGGTAGGCCTAAGAAGAAAAGGATTAAAGATCCAATGGAAACATCAAGTAGAGCAATATATGCTTGCAGTAGATGTGGTCAGCTAGGACACAACAAGAGAGCGTGTAAAGAGCCTCTTGGACTGCAACAACAAATTGATGTTTCTGGATCTAGCAGTACTCAACAATCAGTGAGAAACCAATATGTTGGAGAACGTGGCAGGGGAAGAGGAAGAGGAAGGTCTACCGTAATGACTTCAAATTTTAGTATGCATTTACCATGTGAGTTTTTCTTTTAAAAACTTGACAATTATTTTTCTTATTTTATGTGATTTTGAAACAATACAATAATAAATGTGACTGTATTTTTTTGCAGGAAGTTCGTCAAATCTCTAGGATCAATTTTCATTGGGTAAACAGTCTTCTCGAAAATGATGATGATGTCATGTTGCTTGGTTATCATAACTATTGGTGCATTTTGTTTGCAGGTACATATTTCTGCTAAATAGACTGGGGAGAGTTAGATGGCAAGGTTTTGGATTAGCGACTCAGGAGGAACTGTCATATCTTTTATTATCCACCTCTCTTTTGTTGAATGAGAAATGAGGAGTGTTATTTATGACACTTGTTTCATTAATGTATTTAAAAATTTTGATTTATAAGGAATAATCGAATGTTTCCTTTTTTTGGTTGAATATTAAAGGTTTGCTTTTGTTGGACAACAGCAGAACTTGTTATATTGTCTTGTGTCTTGAACTTTCTAGCTGCTATTGCTATCTGATTACTGATTAGGCTATATTGTTCTAGCAAGCTGCAAGTTTCTATTATTGTTCTGACAGGCTATATGTTATAAAATCTCATGAATGATTGTCATTAATTAGGAAGTGGCTTTATTTATAAATAACTCCAAATTTTATTTATTTTATAAGTAAATTTTATAAATAAATCATTGAAGGTTTCAAAACTTAAAATTTAAAAATACAAATTTCATATTGTACATTTACAAATAGATTCCTTGATTTTTTTAAAATAAATCAATATTTTAATCATTTTTTATATTAAATTTCACGCAAAATACAGTGAAAGTTTAAAATTTTTCAAATTTCAAATTACAAGTTTACTATTTTTTACATTTAAAAATAGACGACCACCTTTAATATTTTTCTTTATAAATACGTCCAAAATTTATTTATTTTATAAATAAATTTTACAAATAAGTCATCGAAGGTTTCAAAGCTTAAAATTTAAAATTACAAGTTTCATGTTGTACATTTACAAATAGACCCCTTCAATATTTTTATTTATAAATAAGTCTATATTTTTAATCATATTTTAAATAAAATTTTACAAAAAAGACATTAGTGTTTTGTTCTATTTATAATTACAAATTTAATATTTATAAATTAAAAAATAGACCTTTAAATTTTTTTTTAAAAATTACTCTAAATTTTTTTTAAACTAATTTTTACATCTTTACATTTAAAAATAGACCACCTTTAATATTTTTCTTTATAAATACGTCCAAAATTATTTATTTTATAAATAAATTTTACAAATAAGTCATCGCTTAAAATTTAAAATTACAAGTTTCATGTTGTACATTTACAAATAGACCCCTTCAATATTTTTATTTATAAATAAGTCTATATTTTTAATCATATTTTAAATAAAATTTTACAAAAAAGACATTAGTGTTTTTTATATTTATAATTACAAATTTAATATTTATAAATTAAAAAATAGACCCTTAAATTTTTTTTAAAAAAATAACTCTAATTTTTTTAAAAAAAACTAATTTTTACAAATACACCCCTCGCCGGAGGCCCGACGGCGCGCCGGACGGCCCGCCGGCACGCGGCCGCGAACGGCCTCCGCACGCGGGACGGAGGCCGAGGCCGGCGCGCCGGCACGCGGGCGCGGACGGCCAAGGCCGAGGCCGTTCCGCCCCCGCGTGCCGGGGACGGAGGCCGAGGCCGGCGCGCCGGCGTGCCGGGGACGGACGGCCTAGGCCTTGGCCGTCCGCGCCCGCGTGCCGGCGCGACGGCCTCGGCCTCGGCCTCCGCGTGCGGGCGCGCCGGCCTCGGCCTCCGTCCCCGGCACGCGGGGGCGGAACGGCCTCGGCCGTCGCCGTCCGCGCCCGCGTTTCGGCGCGCCGGCGCCCCGGCCTCCGGCTCCGCTCCAGCCACCGGCCTCCGGCTCCGCTCCCGCCGCCGGCCGCCGCCTCCGCTCCCGCCGCGGCCGGCCTCCCCCCGTCCCCGCCCGCGCGACGGGGTGTTATTTGCAAAAATCCGAATTTCGGGGACTTTTCTGTAAATCAGAATAATTTCAGGGGTTTATTTGCAAAAATTCTAATTTCGAGGACTTGTTTGTAAATCTGATTTCTTTCGGGGTGTTATTTGCAAAAATCCGAATTTTCGGGGACTTCTCTGTAAATCGGAATAATTTCCGGGGGTTTATTTGCAAAAATCCGAATTTTCAGGACTTTTTTGTAAATCTGATTTCTTTCGGGGTGTTATTTGTAAAAACGCAAAATCCGGGGGTTTAAATATAAAAAAGTAAGTTTTTAGGGGTATATGTAAAATAACCGGGGGTAAAATCGGAATTTTTTGGTAAAAATTTGATTAAATAACAATCGGGCTGTGGATAAATATGAGCGAATTTGAGGAGGGTGGGATAATTACGGAAATTACGGAGGATTTATCGTAAGTAAGGTTAATTATGGGGGGTCACCCGTAATTATCCAAAAAAAAAAAAAGACTCAGTTGATAGACCTACAGTAGCTTTCATATTCAATTCAATCTCAATTTTATATTTTATCAATATATGAGTAAAAGACTAAACTGAACGGTAGATACTCAAAAATAATATTATATTTGATCGGATTGTCACATAATAATATTAAAATCGTTCTACACGCCATCTCTTAAACGGTAGGGTATATAATTGAACAGCAATTTCTGTTATATAAAGGAACAACTGAAGCAATCTCACTTAATAGACAGAAAACTGAAGATACGCAACAAACGCTTATTTAGCAAACTATTGATAAGATCTTTCTTCTAGTGTAATTTTTATCAATGATAAATTTTTTATTTTTATAAACCTATGTACGTGTATCATGGCTCACTGATAATTTTAGAAAATAAAAAATTACTGACATTGTTATTGATAAAACGTTCGACTGTGACTAAGCATTTTTGACTCATGGATGGAACTCTGCCCCTTTCGATTCATGCATGAATAGGGCTCTGCATGCGCGAAAAAAGACTACATCATTCATGCATACACGTCCATTCCATGCAAAATTGTTGTACACATACACTTCTTAAATAGAAAATTCAGGAATTAATGATTCCATGAAATGAATTCAAATATTAGAGGAAAGATTTCGCTTAATTCCTCGAACAGAATGCACATGATGGGCTATCAAATACAACGATGAGACATTGAGCAGGCAAAAATGAGCGTGCTCTTTATTTCCTGGAGGAAGACTCGACGCATGACAGTTTTTCCCGATTGAAAGCAAACACGACATTAAGGCTCAGAATTAGATCCCAAAGACTTTTACCGATTGTCACGAAGTTACTTTATGATTTAGCTGAGAATCTTATGTTATATTTCAGAATGATATCGGCTTTCAATTCCATGTTTATGTCATAATGGATTGAGTCATCAAGCTATTAACTTTTTTCTTTGAAATTTCACATTACTAAGCTATAAGGGAGTAGAAGCGCCCCAGCATGAACATTGGGAGGTATTCTCCATGCTATGTTAGTATATTATGTTGTCATCACAGCAGCAGTACTGGAAATCATCGCACCTCATATTCTCATCGACAACCAAATCATCTCTCAATCAATGAATTTATCTACCATGGCTTCATCAAACTCTCGTGCTGCTTCAGCGTCTGGATCTCCAATATGCTGCATCACTTCTTGATTATTAATTAATCTAAAAAGACCAAATATTTTCAGTCACTTTTCAAGTTGATATTTCCATTAAAGGAACTTCCTGAATGCGCTGTATTTTATCCCAGTATTAAACCGTAGGCAATGTTGTTGTAAATCTTCTATAGAAACTTCCCACACAAAGGAGCCGATTTACATACATATTTCTCTTCAGTTTACTTTTTATATACAAATCTTTATATAGAACTCAGTGGATGCTGTTGTTGTTGTTGTTGTTTATTTTCTAAATTGCTTTGAAAGCTGAATCAACACTGAATATGATATGTAAAGTACAGTGATATTACAATGAACACGCACGCAACAACTAAAACACAATGACATATCTTAATAACTATAAAAAAAGACCGACTTTTCACATAAGAAACTCAAACACATGAACAATCTCTGAATGTGGCGGTGGTATGAGCTTGGCTGTCACTGCCATTCATGGGTTGGTCTTCGTATGGAACTTTGTGAAGCGAGGCAATGGAGGCAGTGCAATCTCTGGTTTCGGGATGGTGGGCATGCCCGGCAACGGTGGCATTGTAAACTTGGGATCGGGCACTAGATTAGGCTCAGGGTGTGTTGGCATGATTGGTTCGGAAGGTAGATCGGGCTCGGGGAGTGTTGATACTTCTGGCTTTGGTGGTAAAGTTTGTACTTCTGGTTTTGATGGTAGTTCTGGTTTGGGCACCGTCGACACTTCTGGTTCTGGTGGTGGCTCAGGCTTAGGCAAAGGAGGGATTTCTGGTATTGATGGTAGTTCGGGTTTCGGCAAACTCGGGATGTCGGGTAATTTCGGCTCATGTAGAGATGGCATATGTGGCAAAGGAGGTAATGTTAGCTCAGGCAACTCCGGCATATCTGGCAATGGAGGCAACTCCAGTTTGGGTAGAAATGGGAAGTCCGGAAGGCCTACAGTAGAAGAAACATCCTCCGGTGTGTCCATGAGATGACGAGTTGCATGACACACACTGTTGAAGGGAAGGAATGCTAGCACGAGAAAGGGTAAGAAGATGGATGCAGGGGCCATGCTGCAAGAGATGTTCGAGTATATTGGATGGATCAGAATGTACTGAAGCATTCTGTACATATAGCTGATGGAGATGAAGAAAGGGTTTATGGGTTGTTGGATGACTAGGCTTGGTTGGCGGCTTCGTTGGTTTGCTTCTCCTAATCATGGCTCGGAAGTGGTTGGCCAGTCGGGAATTTTGGGGATGAGATGAGGTGGTCGGTATTGAGCGATCCATTTAGTTGAACTTCTAACAGCTCCTCCGTGTGAGATCAAATGCCAAAAAACAGATATTACATAATGAAGTATCCTAACTAGTAATAGTTTGTTTGAAGGGTGATCGAAGTATCCAAGTTTCAGCTCACCCAATTAAGATTGATTCTACTAAGCTCGACAAAAACGTCCTTCAAGAAACAACTAGCAATCTTTAGATTAAACACGAGCTTGAATGCTGTCATTTACTGTAATCAAATTTTTTAAGTTTCCGCGCAAACCCAAACGATTTCGTCTGAATCTGCCACCTATATATCCACTTAAAATTCAATTTCAGATTTAACAAATATTATATATAACTTTATATAGTTTTTTATTTCACAACTCTAAATATTAGATGAGATGGGTAAGTATTCCGGATTTGGGTCCTTCATCTCGCAATTTCTTTTTTTAATATTTTATATACTTTTTATCAAAAGAATATTTGTTTATAATTTTTTTCATATTTTTAAAACTTTTAATTTTAAAATAAAAACATAATAAATAATTTAAAAATAATTCGACTGAAATACATCAATTTTAATAAGTATCGAAATTGATATGAAAAATCAAAATATAAAATATTATTTATAATAAATAAATTTATATATATAAAAAGTGTTAATTTGAACCTAAGCCACATGAGTTGACCCATGTAATCCGCAATGCGTCGTGCTTATCACCATGCAATTGCTACAAAAATCACGCATGTAGGTCTAAAAATCACGCATGTAGGTCTCGTTAATTGGGTACGATCAAACCTATGAAAAATTTTCTAATTTCCAATCTCTGATTCTCCCCTCCCCCTACTCTCTCTTTCGTTTGACAATTTGACCAAGTCAAATGTGATCGTCAACGACTCCCCGCCATTGACAAGAAATCGTTGATACTTTTTTAGTATTATTTTTTTATTTAAAAACTATTATATAAAATTATAAAAAAGTAATTAAAAAAGTGTAATAACTTAAAAAAAAATCAAAAGTAGCTATTCAAAAATTATTAAAATATCTTTCTCAATAACTATTTTTGAAGCGTTTGAATATTTCTCTACTACTAGATTTCTATAAATATCTTTATATTATTTCATTTACATCCAATTGTTGGAATGTTAATTATTATATATTTTATATTTATATTATTTTTTCATTCTATATGTTAGATAATTATTTTATGAAATGTATAACATTTATCAAACTCATCGTTTTATTTTAGTCAATCAAAACATATTATAAATAGTTTCATAAACAAATCTTATATATTTTATATTTTATAAAGAAAGAGATAATTACTTTGAATATCTTCTTCATATAATGAATTAATTTTTTATAAAAAATTAAATTACGGAGGTTTTGATTAAAAAATACTGAAATTTTTGACTTTTCATCGTGATAAAAAATATATACTAATAAATATCTAGTGATTTCTACCATGACTTGTAATTTATTTAACTATTCTAACATCAACAATTGCATCAAAATGTTATTTAATTGTAGAAAAAATGAGTCTTAAACAATAAAGACACTTAGTTAACATCAAAAGTTTTATAAGTATGTATATGCATTAAAAACTGGTATGACGAAGAAAAAATTTAGGGACTTCGTGAAAGTTAAATGAATGAAAAAATTCAAGAGTTGAACAAATCGAGTATAGCGATCTCGAAAATTAAGCTTTAATTAAAAATAATACAATAATAAATTTAATGTTTTTAAAATTCAAGTAATACAGTATTGTATTTTAATATATATTTTAAATTATTTTTTATTGAATTATTTTATTGATTTGAGTATCAAACAAGGCTAGTTAGGTGCGATCTCAGTCCGACGATTTTTTTTTTAGATTTTAAGACAATGATGTAAATTACAAGATATATATTTAAAATAATATATATACTTGCTAAACATATCTATTTTTAGATTGTACTACTCCTAAATAATTTAAATAGGCTTTTATTATCTATCTATAGTTATCTATCTTCATTTTCTTATTTTTTGCCATTAAGTTCTAGAATTTTTGAATTTTTAATTTTTTTTAAAAAAGTTTCATCACGACATGACTCACACATCTGTGAACTATGAACCATGCCCGGCGCTGGGAAAATTTCGCAGACGGTATTTCACGCGGTCCTTTACAGTTTCGTCAGCCCCACTTAACAGCACTATTTGCATGTTTGCATGGATCGTATATTTATATTTGGTCTTGTGTTTATTGACTTTAAAAGAGTGACTTCATCAGTCAGAAATAAAGTGTTATAATATCAGGTGTGATGAATTAGTCCCACATCGGATATTGGATAGATAGAATTAAATAGATATAGTAAAAAAGACCCATCTCCTGTGAGCTTGAGCTTTTGGGATGGTTTGAAGACGGCGAGAGGACGCGGACGCGAGACCGGCTTGAGGCCAGAGTGAGAGTGCATGCGCTGGCGCTAGGATGGCGAGCCCACAAGTGTGGGCGTCAGAAGCCAACTCAAGAGCGTGGACACTAGAGGACGATGCAAGGATATGGGTCCGTGGTGGAAGTGGTCGAATAAAAGAGTTCTTGATTAAGAGTGTTAAATTGATGTGGTCAAATCACACCTAAAAGAGGAGATTGTTATAATGTCAGATGTGATGAATTAGTCCCACATCGGATATTGGATAGATAGAGTCCAATAGATATAGTGAAAAATGCTCCTATCCCATGAACTTGAGTTTTTGAGATGATTTGGAAGGGTCAATTATATGCAACCCCTAAAAACTTACAAAATTATATATGATTCCTTAAAATTTAAAAAGTTAAATATGATTCATATAGGATCTTCCCCCCCTCCAACTCCCTCTATAAACCTACTCAAGCTCAAGTTAACTTATAACTCGAAGTGCAAAATTACTAAAATACCCCTGTCTCAACTAAGCCTTTTTTGTGTGCAAATAAAAAAAATATCCATGACATTCATTGAAAAATTAAAATAATCATATAAACATACTTAAACTTCAACTAAATTGCAAAAGCATCCTCCCAAAATAATCATATTATCATATAAACATACTTAAACTTCAACTAAATTCCTAAAAATAAAAGAGATCTTGTTTGATTGGAATTTAATTGGAAAAAAGTTTTTTTTTTTTTTTTGCAAAAAATTTGCAGGGCCACGTGTTAATGAGTTATGTCTGTGGGACTCCGCTTGGGAGTCTTTGAGAATTGGGCTGGAGTCACACTTATTTTTAAAACCTAGAGGGGGTTTTTTTAAAAAAACATCAGGGGCGAAAATATAAAAAATATATCTAGTACGAGGGTTTTTACAAAGTTAGGGGGGTTATGTGACCCCTATCGGCAGTGTGAGGGGCAAACTCAGCATTTTCTCGCTGTACTGACCTAACCAATCGAAGGAACTCAACTCCGTAGCATATATTCAAATTGACGACAAAAACCCGAAAGTATGGTATTCATTTAAACTTCAGATACAAGTCTCTGTCTAAATCTTGGCAATGAATCAGCGTTTGCCTATAAATGTACAGAAAGCTGCATCGTTTGAATTCACAAGTAGAAAGAAGACACTCTTTCAATAGATGGCTGGACCAGCCTCGCTCTCATTCCTGTTGTTGGCTCTTTTGCTGGCTTTTAGTTCTGGCACCTCGACGGCGGAAATCAAATGCGCGGAGGTGATGACCTCGCTCTCGAGCTGCATCAGTTACGGTAGGAGCGGCGGAGAGATGGTGCCGCCCGCGTGCTGCACCGGGGTGAAGAATCTCAACATGGTCAAGAGCACCCCGGACCGCCAGCAGGTTTGCGTGTGCCTCAAGTCCCTCTTCAGCCAAATCCGCAGTATCCAGATGAGCTACGCAAGCCAGATTCCAGCCAAGTGCGGCGTCAACCTTGGCTACCCCATTAGCCTCTCCGTTGATTGTTCGAAGTAAGTCATAAATCCAGTGCTCTTTCATCAGTTTTCACTTAATTATTCCCATAACTACAATATTACAATCTAACATAATATTTAATTAATCATGACTTAGACATAATTTTTTCTTATTTAGCAATATCTCAATATAATGCGGGTTTGATGATTATTTTGCAGGGTTAAGTAGATTTTTCATGGATATTATGGGTATCTGTGTTTGGATAAGTATAAGTTTCGAGAATAAATGGAGAACGGCTGCAAGCAAGAGGTGACCAACTACGAAGAGAAGTGGCAAACTCTATTGTTTTTGCTTTAATGGCTTGTATGATTGAAATTAAGTGTTCTCTACAAGTAATATTATTCTATTATAGTAACCTCAAAGGGGCATGGTAAGCCGATCTGAGTCTAGATCGGTCGGATCCATTATATTGACAAATATATAAACAGTCCAAATAGTTAAAACTTTAATCTCGAGTCATACTATCCTGGTTTAAATTCTAACAGTTGAAATTTTCTTTATATTTTAAGTAATTTTTTATCCAAAATTTTTTATTTTAATAATTTTAATATTTTTTTTTATTAAAATAGTCAAAATAATCGAAACTACAGGATAACAGAAACGAAGAGCTCTCCCCTCTTTCCATCCGAGCCTTTGCTCTTCTTATGAATGTTCATTGTCCATGTTCTAAGGAATATTCGAAAAGGTTAAATGGTCTCCCAAAAACCCATTACTTCAAACAAAGTTCAACTCACAAAGATCAAGCTTAAACAACTAAAAAAAAAAAAAAGTTCAAACTAAAAAGATCAAACCCTAATGAAATAACAAAAGACGTTATCGACTGTTGTTGCATGGTGAGTCGAGAAGCAACTTATTTCAATGCCATTTAACCAGAAGCATGTCTGAAACAGTTAAACCATCTTTATTTTCACCCTGCATGCTTCGCCAAAACACGCGCACACAAACAATCATTAATCAATAGCAAAGCACAAAACCCAAAAACCATTATGGGAGTAACAAGAGTCTAAAGAGTTTAAGTATATAAATATTTGTGATAGTTTAAATACTTAAAAAAATTAAGTGTGAAAAAATTATTTTTCTTCATTTTTAACTTATTTTTAAAAGTACTTAAAAGTAATTTACTACTGTTGTTTGGTTGGACAGAAGTATATCTGGAAAGTATAATTTTTAATATATAAACTATTATTTATTCACAATTTTCACAAATCTTTCTTAAAAATTATATTATTATTGTATGTAAAATTATTTTAATATTATTATATCTATTTTTAGAAGTTATTTCAGGCTAAAAAATATAAAAGTAAAATTTTCTTTTTTTTATTTTTAAGTCAGAAGTGGTCAGAAGATGAATTGACTTCAAAGAAGTCATTTTCAAATAATTAAACATCAGAAATAAATAGAAATGGTGTTACTTTCAACCTCTTCTTCTCATTTTCTACCAATCAAATAACTCTTAAATAAAAGTTAAAATATCAATTCTGCATTGTGGATATGGCCTTTGAAAAAAAAAGATCATTATCTTAACATTTGCAGAAGATTATGACTTAGAGAAACTTCTTCTAAACTTTATATATATATATATATATATATGAGTTTATATTCATGATGTAATAAAGTATTAAAGTATTACATACTCTTATAAAATTATATATTTGAGTCATCTTTTTCATTTTAATTTTCTTTTCGAATTAAAGTGGTATTAGAGTTATGACCAATAACCTCATCCAATCTTCATTCACTTGTCTTACTAATATGATCTATGAGAATTGGAGTACCAAAATAAGGGATTTGCTTAATTTTTAAAATATTTGTGATGTTGTTCAAAGAGACTACAAGGAGGTGAAAGATGAAGTTGGGTTTACGACACAACAAAGAGAGTCCTTATATAATTCAAAGAAGAAGGACAATAAATCTCTCTAAATCTTTTATCAAGCTATATATGATTTGACTTTCAAGAAGATTATGATGACCATTATATCAAAACAAGTGTGAAACATCCTCCAAAGTTCCTATTAAAAAATATACAAAGTAAAGAATGTCTCCAAATCTCGAGAGATGAGTTTGAAGTCCTTCACAATTTGAAGGAGTTTGAATCTATCTTAAATTGCTTTACAAGAGTTTTGACAATTATCAACAAATTAAGAAAAAATAAAGAACTAATGGAAAACTCCTAGGGTCTGTTTGGAATGGGGTCATGGTTAAGGTCAAGGTTAAGACTAGTAAACCACTTTTGTAAACTAATATCTTTTTATCAAAATTAAGACTTCAATAATTTAAAGCTCAAAAAACTATTTAATTTTTTATAATAATTTAATTTAATAATAATATAAAATAATAAATATATTATTTATTTAACATTGTTATTAAATTAAATTATTATAAAAAAATTAAATAATTTTCCGAACTTTAAATTATTAAAACGTTAATTTTAATAAAAAAATATTAATTTATAAAAATAGTTGATTAATTTTGATTTTAATTTTAATTTTTAACTAAACAATGCCTAATTCTCCATGTCCAACATCTTGTTTGTTCAATTGTTTTATGGTTTGTGCTTTTGCTGTTCATCAATGGCTTTTTTCAATGCATGCAGGGTGAAGTGAAAGTGAGATGATGAGATGATGTTGTTCGAGAGTTGTTTTTATTCTGATGGCCTTGGAATAAGTGGTTTCTTGGTCCCCCATGCAAGAAGAATTGCCAGCTTGTTTAATTAAGGGGAACAGTTCGAAAGCATTAACATGATGAGAATATGAAGGGGAACAGTTCGAAAGCATTAAAAAAGAAAATGTCTCATTCATGTATCAGAAAAGAATTTTTAAAAAAAATGGAACTGAGACATTAGAATTTTCATGATTTGTCTATGGACAAACAGAACTTGTAAATACACTTTGAGGGATACAGGTTAGAAGTTGCTGCAACTTTCACTTGCAGAGAGTGAGCTCCCTGACCTCATAAAGAATGAGTCTTTGTTGATATCTAACACAAGAAGTCCTCCAAGATCTTCTTCATCGGGTATCATTATTTTGGATAATGAAGGATCCGCGTTGGCTGGCGGACCGAAATCCGCGGTATCAGAATCGGACAGAAGAAAAATACTTGCTTGTTGCTGCTGCCGAGAATGTGCG
The DNA here is from genome assembly GCA_005019695.1 of Trichopus zeylanicus subsp. travancoricus. Lineage (NCBI taxonomy): Eukaryota > Viridiplantae > Streptophyta > Magnoliopsida > Dioscoreales > Dioscoreaceae > Trichopus > Trichopus zeylanicus. The sequence continues at coordinate 655,743 of RXID01010963.1, read as the reverse complement.
ACGAACGGTTGATTGTTGTATACAGTGTTTTGTAATCCGATGTATGTTTCGGCTGTGCCTGCGATCTCCCTTGTGGCGATTCTTAGCGTCTCAACTTCTTGGCTCAGGGCTTTGTTCGTCGCTGCAGATGGATTATAAGTATCAGAAAATTAAGAAGCATCCATCTTCAAGACGCTTTATAGCAGAGAATTTCTGATTCATTGCCAACAAAAGCACGAGACTATGCAGATAGCATTTTTTGCGTGATGCTTCCCAACAGTGATAAAGGGAATATCAAAATTAAATGAAAATAAGCGTTAAAGATTGAAATCTAGAAATGAGAAGCATCCGTCTTGAAACATGAAGGGGCGAAGCCATCAAAACTGATATACAACACTAAGCCTCCAGGCTCTGAAACAACAATGAAATATAATTACCATCACAGAGTTGAACTTGTTGTTCCATAGCTTGTAACTGCAATCTGAGATCCTCATTCTCTTTGCTCAACCCAGTTGTATCTCTCTGAGAACAAGAAAAGGCAGCAAAAATGCTGTCACAACAATGCACATATTGCTCTAATCCTCAATGGAAGTAAACTGTTGTGGCTTCTCCGAAAAATAAAAAGATTATGGCATATATGCGCACAGAAGAATCAAAAATGGATTCAATTTGTGTGGAACAAAATTTGATTGACGAAAGTTCAATTGAGTTATCATCTGGCAAACATGACAAGAACAAATCTGCTCGCTGAACTGTTCTCTTTATTACAAACTAACCATCAAACCTGGAATAATGAAAGCTGTGCAGAAAGAGTTGTGGCTTCCATTTGAAGAATCTGAAGCCTCCTCTGGAGTTCCGAAATGTAACGGGCCTTCCTTTCTTTCGATCGAGCCGCAGATTGGCGGTTTGCCACAATTCTGCATATAATGAGATTCAATTGGCTGTGCCACAATTCGAAGGCGAAGTGTAGAACGCAAATCTATTAACTTTGATCAGAATGAAGAGAGAATTCTAAGAACTGACTGGTTTCTCTGGGTTTCTTAATAGAATTTGAGAATGTTTTGATCTATATCTTCTATCCATCGTGAATACAAGGCAAAAGGGGTTTAAAGGTGGAACCTTTTGGCCCTCTTGGGGTCGACGACGGCGAGCACGGCGAGCTGATCGGAGGACATGGCCCTCTTGGGCTCTAAGACGACATCCCCGGCGCTCGTCACAGAGCACCCATCGACGGAGCTGCTATACCGATGCCTGGTCCTCCCGCCATGGCCGGCAGTGGCGGTATTGGGCTCCTCCTCCTGGCAGCAGTCGTCGGTGGACAGGGCGGCGATATTGTCGACATCGAGGTAGGCCCGGAAGAGGTCGTCGTCGGAGCCGAGGGCGAGGCCATCGGCGATGCGGGAGGCGAGGTCGGAGGGGCCTCTACGGTGATGGAACGCCGGCGGTGCATCGGGATTAGGACTCGGCGGTCCGGCCTGCATCTCTAGGCTGGTATTTAGGGTTCATTTCATTGAAGAATAAGAGGGGAAAATGGCGGGTTTGGCGGGGAGGAGAAGGTGTGAGTCTTGTGCAAAATTAGTCGTTTTGTGGAAGAGCGAAGGTGGCCGAGCAGTTCGGCCCATCATTCGATAAATAGCCACCAAATTTGGGTTTTGAATATATGATCAAGCATGCATTTTATGGTGCACGTGTCCGGGACGCAATCTAACATTTTCTAAATTAATTTTTTTAATAAAATCCCATATCAATATTTTTATAATTAATATTTTGTATATTTTAAAATAATTTTTTAGCAAATAGCCACTTATTTTATTGTAAATTTAGGAAAAATCACCTAACTAACTTATCACTATTAGTAAAAAAATTATTCATCTTATATTATAAATTTATAAAAAAATTACTTCAATTAAAATAATTAAAAAAATTTTATTTTAATTTAATTTTATCAATTAAATTAATACAAATATCAAATTATTTTTATTCGGTTTAATTTTGAATAATTAGTTTTTAAGTATTAAACAACTGATATGATAAAATTAAATTTGAAATTCATAGAATCATAAAATTGGGCAACTGATTTTTTATAAAAACTAAAGTAAGATAATTTTTTATATTAATTTAATAGTTATTTATATTAAAATAGAATGAGAATAATTTGATTTTTTTGTATTAATTTTATTTGATAAAATTAAATTAAATTAAAAGATTTAATGAATATTTTAATCGAAATAATTTTCTATAAACTTATAATATAAGACAAGTGATTTTTTTTTATTAACAGTGATAAGTTAGGTAATTTTTTATTATTTTTTTTATTATTTTTACTAAATTTTTAATTCTCTTAAAAACAAAAATCCTGAAATTTATAATTTCAAATTTTGAATTTTATATTCACCCGAAAGGAGATGGAAGATCAAAAAGTAATTCTCTGATTTTGTGTTGGCCTTCTTGTCTTGTTTCTTCTTTAATTCCATCAATCTGATTAGGTTTGGGTCATTATCAGATACTTGAGGTTCTAGACTCCTCTAAATTGATGGAAGGGGATCATATTGATTGGGACATTGATAGGAAAAATTCACTCCAATTACGGTATTAATTGAAAGGAATTATAACCATTTGATTGGCAATAAAAAAAAAAAATTATGTTTAAAGAAAATATTTATTGCAAAATCCTGCTAATAACATGCACAAATTTGCAAGTAATTCCTTGATTTTTTTTTTTTCATATTAATATTGAATAAAATTAATTTTTTTGGAATATGGGCCCTACTTCTTCTGCTATCTTTTAAGAGCTCTGATGCAGTCGGTTCAGGAAGAACTAAGGGCATCCACGTGCGATCTACGTGAGCCAACTTCCCACCCGCTCACGTGCTACGCGAAGGGCGTGGGGTCACAGAGAAACAAAGTGGTCTCAATAGCAATGCCCTTCTAACCCTTAGGCTGCCTAGCAAAAATATCATGCTAGCACTTGAGATGAACCCTAATTACTCATTTAACACACATGATAATAACATCACCTCGATGCTTCTTTGCAAAAGTTTTCTTATCTCCAATAATGACCCATCTGGCATGACACCTTGCTCACTATTGCATCCTTCAGTTTCGGATTCAGGTGAGCCGTTGCCTTCCTCTTCCATTGATCTACAATCTGTTTGTAGGGCATCGTCATTTGTCTGCTTGGGATATCCTGTGGAGAAAACTCCGATATTTAAGTCGAGTATAATCTCTTGTGAATAAAAAAACTAATGGAGATTCTTCAGAATGATTCAAGTGGAGATATATATTTGTTTAAACTTTCGTATTCCGGTCTCAGCTCTTTCTTTGTGAATATGATCCGAGCAACCGTAGTCGGAGATGAGACGACGCCGATTGCCATACTTGGACGACTGTTTGTGCTTTCTCTCGGCCAGAGCTTTAGACTTAGCACATTTGAATGGAGGATTAGCATGGTTGAGTTTAACTTTGGTACATAAGGTCCCGTCTATATGACTCTTTATCTCCGGTTCATCATACGCCAAACACTACAACCAATGCACTTCGATTTTTAGCATCCGATGGAAAACAATGACAAGGGGAACTTCTGCAGCTGGTCGGATTAGTTGAGTCACTAGTAGAATGGATCCGTTCGCTGCCTTCCCCCCGAGGTGACACATGGCAAAATTCAAATTTTGAGATACCTTTTTATGATTGCTCAAACTATATATTTTTTTTTTTTAGATTCATAGTTTTTGCCACGAGAGTTATGGTTCACATTGCATTCGAAAATTTTTTATCAATTATATTTCTCTTTTTTTAAAAAAAAACTCAAGAAAATCAAGATCCAGACATTCAATAATTTTTTTAAAAAAAACAACAAAGGTATGTTAATTCATCGTTTGAAATAATTTGGGTATCGATTAAATTTTTTTAAGCTAGTTTTCATCCTTGCAGTAAGTAAATTTTATGGACAATTGACTACCCGCAACCTAGTTGATCTGCGCCCCTGAGAACCTGTGTATCTCAAGCATCTTCGTTTACCACGTGTCACCTAGAGAAAAAGGTGGGTGACGGATCTGTTATACCAGTGGTCCCCACCTCCCCCACTCCCTTAAGCATGATTAGTTGGGATCTGGTGCCCTAACCCAAAGTTTTTCACTCAACCTTGTGCTTAACTTTCCTTGAGTTCTCCCCTTAAACAAAGCCTCAGAGCCAAGCTCTTTAGCTTTCGATAATGAAAAACAAAGCTAACTAAACCTCCATATCTCTATATCTCTTTTTCATGTATTCCTCAATCCTTCCTCTGCGTCTCCCTCAATTCACCAAACTCCATTAAAATTTCTACTGACTCCTCTCAATCTTTCAGAGATATTTTTCCAAAATGATTCCTTGGCTTCCTAGATATCAGTTGGAATCCAGAGGTAAGCACTTACAAGCTCTCTCTTTCTACTAAGACATAGAAATCATTCAATCATTAAGTAAGATGACAGAATCTATGCGTCTGCTGCTTGAAACTGCGGCAGAGCCGCCGCCAGCGACCGCCAATGGAAACAGGGTCCCAAGCGGCACCACCGCCGCTGGGGACGCCAACTTTGATACCAACATGGTCATCATCTTGGCCGCCCTGTTGTGCGCGCTGATATGTGCTCTCGGGCTCAACTCCATCGTCCGCTGCGTGCTGCGGTGCGGCAGAAGGATTGCGTTTGAGGCGCCCGAGGAGACGGCGGAGAGGCTGGCGGGCACCGGGCTGAAGAAGCGGGCGCTGAGGAGGATCCCGGTAGCTGTATATGGTCCTGGAGCTGGAATTCCGGCGACTGACTGCCCGATATGCCTCGCGGAGTTTGCCGACGGCGAGGAGGTCCGGATGCTGCCCAAGTGCAACCATGGGTTTCACCTCCGGTGCATTGACACTTGGCTAGCCTCGCACTCGTCGTGCCCGACGTGCCGGCACTCGCTGCTTGAGCGGTCGTCGACGGAGGCGGAGGCTGAGGCGACGGCCGGGACGTCGACGGCTCGGCCGGAGGATGCTGTTATTGTGGTGGATGAAGCAAGCCGACTATAGCTTCTAACTGTGGAGGCTCGTTTTGTTTTGTTTTGTTTTGTTTTTTGGGATTTTTTTTGGTGTAAATTGGGGAAGTAATGTTGTTTTAGATGTGATTTTTTTTTTTTTTTTTTTTTTTTTGTAAATTGCAACTTGAGAAGCAGCGCAAGAAACATCAGAGTTGGAGGAGGAGGATTTCAAATTTTTTTCTGCCATTTATCAACTTTTTTTTCATATTATCTTCTTTTCTTGGATATTTAAAATATTATCACTAAAAAAATCTCAAATGAAATCATTTTTCTGAAAAAATGAAATCATTCGCTATTTCCATTTTTTTAAAAAAAATATTTTTCAGTAATTTCAGCACTTTTTCAGCTTTGATTTTTCAATGTGCCTGCAATTTTTGCTCTTCATCTGAAATATTTCCAATTCTCAATCATTTTTTTTTTAAAAAAATTCAGCATCATTCATTTATCCTTCAATGACAAACCTTTCTCAAGTTCTCAAATCTATTTTTTCAAGAGAAGGAAACCCAAGAAAAAAACTTATAAAATCTACAAATTCACGTAAAATGAGGAAAAGATTGGCAGATGTGGTCTGCGACAGAGCCAACAAGATTGAGCGCTTTGCAGCCGCATGACCAGCCAAAAGCAAAGGTGGGACCCACTTCAATTGGTTCCCCATCTTTTATTCTTATTATAATAATAACAATTATTATTATTATTTTATTCAAATTTACTGAATATATCGCCGACTTTATTTCGACTGTAAAAAGCCAAGGAACATTCGCTCACGAAAGAGTCATTCATTGCCACCGTTTTTTTCCCTCCAAAACCCGGTTTCGGATCGGATTCAGAGCATCAGTCTATTTCAGAATTATTTTTTAAAAAAATTTAATATTATTTATTTTTTACTGTTATTAAATTAAATTATTATAAAAAATTAAATAATTTTTCGAATTTTAAATTATTAAAATCTTAATTTTAATAAAAAAAATATTAGTTTGTAAAAATAATTTACTAGTATTGATTCTGATCCTAATCTTAATTCGAAACAAAGGGTGTCTTAGACATTACGAAAGCTTGTTGGGGAATCAACGAGCACAAGGAATCAACAAGGGTTTTTGGACATGGAATAGAATCTTTTACCCTCTCTTTTCTTTCTAACTTTGTGTGGACTTGTAGTCCCCGCATTTCTCAGCCCAAGTCCAACCCCAGCCATATTTATAGTCTCCGAAAATTTAGATCAATTCAGTGGAAAATTTCTTAGTAGCCCTACACATTTAATTCAATTCTAATTAAAATTGAAATTTGTTAGTTTGATTAAATTTAAGTTAGTCTCAAATCAAATACAACTTATGACTTGTTGAATGAATTTTTAATTTAAAATTGTGAAATTAATCAATTCTCTCGATTTAGAGAAATTAAAGAAATTATTAAAATTATCCAATTTTGATTTTTGAATGAATATTTTTTTTATTAAAATTATCCAATTTTGATTTTTGAATGAATATTTTTTTAAGTAAAAATTAGAAATTAACCAATATATAATTTACAAATACAAAATTATATATTATTTGTTAAAAATTAATGCTTTATTTATAAGTAAATAAAATAAATAATATATTTAATAAGTTAATTAAAAAATAATATAAATTTAAAAAATGCCCCAAAATAAAATATCTAATTATAATATAATTAATTTAGGGTTTATTTAATATATTTTTTCTTGTTAAATAGTTTGATAAATGTAAGATAAATATTTTCTTAGAAACATGATATATTATTTTTAAAATTAATATAATTATTAAAATGGTCCATAAATGGAGAATTATATGAATATAATAAAATTAATTTAGGATTTATTTATTATATTTTAACTAACAAGTTAAATAATTTGATAGACTTAAAATTTATATTTTTTTTAAAAATAATTTATTTTTAGTTAAATAAGAAATAAATAAGTAAATTAATTTAAAAATAAAAAAAAATAATAAAAATGACCTAAGGGTTATATAACTCTATAATTTAATTTGTGAACCCCACTCTAATTTCTAGGAATTAGGTGTATTTTCTTCAAAATTTTTAGAATTCAAAATTGAAATTAAGAAGAGATCCTTTGGTCCTTTGGTCCCTTTTATCACCGTTACTCTGAAAAGATTGACAACTGGAGCTGCAAGAGAGCAATTGAAGTAGAATGTTTAGTTACGGAGGTCTGATAGGATCAGGTAGTTTTCTCACCCGAGATGAGTGCGTTGAAGAAGAGATTATCTTCTGTGAGTTCAGTGGCTTTCCTGCCCTTCCAGTTGCTCAAATGGTTCAGTATACTTTTTTCTAGGTAAATGCCAATTGCTGTGTAGTCGATCTTCAGGAAATGGATCTCCACATCCATGATTCCTATGACATAAACAGAGCAGCAGTTTCTGATTATTTTTTTTAGAATTAGGCTATTTACTAAAAGCCAATTAATGTATTGAAGAATCCAGAAAAATCAAGCAAAATCACTGATTTCCGAACATTTTACAGCTTTGAAGTGAGGAATTCATGCGGAATCAATTTATAAGTAATAGATGGATGTGTGAACAAATTTTAAAAAATATAAAATAAAACAAATCTTATTTTCATGCATTCCCCCTCCTATAAAAAATACAACATGCAACCATGTAATTTTCTTCCCAGAAAAAGCAGAGAGCAATAGACCGTGTGAATAAATCTAAAAACACCAATTTGCCAATAATTTAAAGGGAATTTGGCATATATATATATCATTGCAAAACCTCCAAATTGAACATACCCCACATTATTGATAGTTGCATATATACCCCCAAAAATATAATATAGTCGCAAAAGTCCACGTGATACCACGTAGACACGTAAGCCACGTAGGCAAATAATATCATCAAGGAAAACAACATTAAATGTGATCTTTATGGCCGACAACTTCAATATGTCCGCCAGCTTCTATTTGTGCAGGCGGTGCATCAAAGAATTATTTAAATGTAATATAGTTTTTTGTAATTTATTGATTTGATGTCATAGTTTGTATAACCTTGCTATGTTCTTAGGGTGGTTTTTTTGAAGGTTCTCACGGTTGTTAAGAATCAAATATTGCAAGTTAAGAAATCTTAGGCGATCGTTTAATTCGAAATCAAAATCAGATATCAAAATTAATGAATTATTTTTATAAATTAATATTTTTTTATTAAAAATAATATTTTAATAATTTAAAATTCGAAAAATATTTATTTTTTCAATAATAATTTAATTTAATATAATGTAAAATAAATAATATTAATTTTTTTAAAAAAATAATTATTAAATGAGGTGATAACCAAACGAAATCTATATGTATAAGACTTTTCAATAGAATCTAAGTAGTACATTTGTGGAGAGCAACAAACGCAGACGTGGCAGCTCACCAGTCTTGGATGAGGACGGGAATAGTAACGTTCTAATTGTTGTTTGGTCGTTCACGACCTCTGCGAATATCTCCGTGGCAGCTCTAATGATTGATAGGTGGTGACGTAGCTTAATCACCGGAGAGGAGACGGTGACCTCCACAAACGATCCCACATTCTCGATAAAATACTCATTACGGACTAAGAAGTGCGTCAGAGACCGGAAAAGGTCTTGTATTGGACATGCAAGATCTTAGTATAATTTAGGTTTTTCTAGCTGCATAAGATTACGTCCGAGAAGTTCGCAGTACTACTTTTTGGCTGCCTGCTTTTAATATCATATTTTATTATAATGTCAAGTGTAATAAATTAATTTCATATTAGATATTGGATAAATAAAATCTAATAGATATACTGAAAAAGACTCATATCTCATGAGCTTGAGATTTTGAGATGATTTGATGTTCGGCTAAAATTTTTTGGATGGTTTGATATTTGGCTCACTATATAAAATCTGATTTTGACACTCTTGTGACTCTCCAATAATACCCTTTTATTTTTTCACAAAGTCTTCAGCAACCCAATGTTGAATCAACTCAAACTGCTTGACAAACAATGAACAATAGATGAAACATTGTTTGAGAGGAAAAAATAGATCCTGGTAACTTAGAGAATTCCAATGATTCCGTCTGGTAGGTCAGTTAGGCACCATTTAATTTTAAATTAGAATCATAATTAGTATTTTTTTAAATTATTTTTTTTTTCGTAAAATTAATATTATTTATTTTACATCGTTATTAAATTTAATTATATTTTTTAAAAATTTTAAATTATTCTAAAATTAATTTTGATAAAAAAAATTATTGTTTTATAAAAATAGTTTATCTCCTTATGATCATCTTGATTGTCAAAGGAAGATCAGTGCACTTCTTCACAAATTACTTTTCAATTTCTTGCAACAACTTGATCTTTCTTTCTCGCTAATTTTAAATATTATTTTGCATATCAATAATCAGTCATCATCAATGGACATCTGTTGGACTCGACGGTAATCGTGTCAAAGCATGATTTTTATTATATCGGAGGCAATCTTATTATTAGTTGTATATGATTTTGAATGACCGTATGGTTTTTAAAATGACTTTTACATTACTGGCATGTTTTACATTTTGATTTTCGATTTTTATATTTTTCTTGATGATTTTTTAATCTTTGTTCAGAAAAGAAAATTTGTAAATTTTTACCAATATTTTGTATAATTACCGTATTTTAAATTACTGGCGTTCAATTTTATAATACATGAAATTTAAGAGAATAATTTGTTTTGAAAAAAATATTTATTGCAAATGTTTCATTTTGGACCCATCGGACTCTTAACGAATTTAATTCAAATTTAATGGACTCAATATAAAAATAAGCAGACCTTGACCCACTAACAGGCCACGTGGGCCAACCTCGGGTCGGCCCAAGTCCGAGGGACTTGAACTCGTTGACACCCCTAACCATCCTAGCAATAAAAGTCAATTCATTATTTGTTTATATAACCAGCGCGGAAATCCAAATATTTAGCCAAAAGTAAAAGATCTCTAAAAGAGAATTATTAAAAAAAAATTTAAAAATTTTAATCGGCGAAATTATTTGTTTCAACTGTTTTGACAATTTCAAACATCCAGCAGTTTTAAATTTTCTAAATTTTTAAAATGGTTTTCGAACCCTTTTTTTTTAAAAAAATTCAATTTAAACGGATAGATTTCTATTAAAACTTAAAACCTTACTATAAATTGCAAACAACGCGGTGGAAAAACAATTATCCCCGTTTGTTTTGGGATTAAGATCAGGATCAGTTCGTTTTAGAATTATTTTTTTCTTGTAAAATTAATATTTATTATTATTAAATTAAATTATTATAAAAAATTAAATAATTTTTTGAACTTTAAATTATTAAAGCCTAAATTTTAATTAAAAAAATATTAATTTATAAAAAAAATTATTAATCTTGATTTTGATTTTGATATTGATCCCAACCAAACCCCCTCTAATCAATTAAAAAAAAGCCCTTCTACGAGGCTTGCAAGCCACACCATTCCAGCAATACAAGTCCGTTTGGGTCATTCTCATCAACATTTGTGAATCCAATGATTATTGCATTTTGGGTTTTGGATTTCTTCAAACAAAAATACTTAACGATATTAATAAATTAAAATAATCTATATAATTTTTTTATTTTTTGATAAAATAGAAGATGTTTTCTATAAAATAAAATGAAATAAAATAATTTTTTTACAAGCAAATGTAAAAGTTTGCGCGCATGTAGTTTTGAATTTCCAAAATTTCAGGAAATTTTCTAAATTTAGGTTTTCCCTAAAATTAGTGGTGAAGCTTCAACCGAGGCCTCGCACCTCATTATTCTCCTTTGCAATTCAAGTGATTGTCTTTTATAGATGAACAATCAAGGTGAAGACGAAGATGACAACGAATCCCACTCATTTGATCGCAACTTTGTTGGAAGAAAAGGGTTCTGTTTTTCGTGGTGGGCATCAGATACAATCCAAAGAGACAGTTTTTTGATTTTTTGGTGAGTAATCTCATAACATTATTTGCTTAATATCATCTCTAATCAATTTTTTTCTCCTATCACCAGATTTCTGAACACGAAAACATATTTGAAGCATAGAGAATATGGAAATTGATGGAATGAAAATCATCTTGTATGTGGGAAAAGCCCTCATATTTTCTATAAAAGCTAGTGGGATATTAGTTCGCAGTCATCCCTTTGTTTTGGTCTGGATTTCCATTATCCTCCTGCTGTATAGATATTTCCCTGCTTTATTTGGTTTTCTGCTCTCTTCTTCTCCGGTCATCATCTTCACTGCTCTTCTTCTTGGAATACTTCTGATGTACGGCGAGGCAAACGTACATGAAGAGGAAAAGACGATAAGAGAGCTTTCTTCCGTTGGAGCGAAGAATGTCAGGAGTAAACCTGTTCTCCCAAAAGTTGGGAGCATGTACGTAGATCAACGTGAAAAGATCCGTAAAATGCCAGTGAAAACGCTAACTAGGGGTGAAGGAAGAAAGATCAGTTCTAGAAGTAAGCCAACGAACTATTTACCTTCTATAAAAGATGATGAGGAAGAGGAGGAGGATTCTCCTGGGGCTTCGAGCTCCTCAATCATGGGAGGAAAAAGAGTTCATGGAAAAAATAAAATGTCAGAGATTGAACTTCTCTATCAAGGACACATTGAGAAACTAGAGCTTTCAGTTGCAGAAAGTTTATTGAGAGAACGGAAGAGTGCAAGTGGTGAAGGCCTCGAAGCGGGAATAGATATGAATGATGATTCTTGTGAAGCTTCCTCTCCTACTGCTTCAGTGAACAATATCCTGCCAATTATTGATGAACTAAGTCCACTATTAAACTCTGAAAATCCTCAAGCTGCTCTTAGATCTGGGTATAATTCGGATGCAGTGTCTAGCCTATCTTCTGCAGATGACGAATCAGATGTCATCAGTGCTGCGGGGGAGACTGAAAACCAAGAGGAAGAAGATGATGATGATGAAGGACCGGAGAAAGATGATGGAACTGAAGTTGTGGTTAAATGGACAGCGAATGATCAGAAGAACGTCATGGATGTGGGATCTTCTGAACTTGAAAAAAACCAGAGGTTGGAGAATTTGATCGCCAGGCGAATGGCAAGGAAGAGATTTGAAAATGAGAAGAACCTTATTGACCTGCACAACAATGTTGCCGACTCCATCATGGAGCAATTATCCGGTCTCCAAGTTCAACTTCAGCCAAAAGGGAATCCTTTTGATCTCCCATATGATTCAAACGAGAACCCAAATTTACCTCCTATTCCCGGTTCTGCTCCTTCCATTCTTCAACCTCGGCGGAATCCTTTTGATCTTCCTGAGGACACAGTAGGCGAAAACAGCACAGATAAGAGCGAGAAGACGAACCAGCAGGACTTTCTGTCAGTTCCACAAAGGGACATCTTCTTCCGAAGGCATGAAAGCTTTTCTGTAGGGCCCTCATTTTTCAACGAGTTTAAACATGAGAGGCGTGGTTCTTGGTTCAGACCATATTTTGTTGCGGAAAGGATTGATTCAGTAGAGACAGGTTTTGCCACACTTCAGAGACAGTCCAGTGACACCAGCGATTCAAAAGAGAGTTCAGAGCCTGAATCCGATTCAGCCTCCTCGGTTCATGAACAAGAGGATGAGAAGGAGCTCGTAGAACCAGGAAATATACAAGGTAGTCACATGGTATCTCCTGCTAGTCATATTGGCGAACATGTTGCACTAGGAAGCCAAACCTCCGAGGAAGTTGATTCACTGGACATGGAGCAAGAAACAAGCAATATCAACATAGGTGATGACCACAGGACTGGGACTGAAAGTCCTAGTGTCGCTACAGAAACTCACCCAGTTGCCGATGAGATTGAAGAGAACTTTGATGGCACAAGCTCCTCGTCTACATCAGAAGTCATCAGTGAAAAGAGCTTAAAGACGAGCACTGGTACAGAATCAATCACAGCAGCACAAACTAGGGCTTATTCGCCAAATGCTTCCGTTATTTCTGCGCAATCGCTTGTTCCAGATTCCGATCAAGTTTCAGGAAGAGCCGATGACCCTCAGGTGGCAGAACCAGTTTATGATTCTAGCCCATCAGCTAAGGAAAAATCTCTTTCTGGAGATATTTTTTCTGGAAGTAAGAAAGGTCTGTTGATTCTTAAAGTTAGCGCATGACAATGAAATCGTTTCTAAGCTGACTGATTCTTCAAAACTTGTTCTCATCACAGGTAAAGCAAGTTCCAACACAAGCTCATCGGCATCAGAGATGCATGTAGAGACATCAGAGTTTGGCTCACCACCAACAGTTGAGAGGAATGCTCCTTCTGAAGACGGAGCTACGATTGGATTCCTTTGGGTTGCATCGCCAAGCTTGAATTTTGTAGAAGAAAATGAATCAAGATCAAGGGAGGTGTCTGTGATCAGGGAGCATGATGTTATCGGGATGGGATTCCCAGAAAGGAATGTAGATTTTCCCGAACCGATTGTGCCCGAGATTCCCAAGCGGATAACCATGCGAATGACTCGTCGTTCTGGTTTGTACAATGATTCGATCTCATAGAAACATCACTGCAGCAGCAGCAGTGGCAGCAGCTGCAGTTAGACTTCAATCTGGAGCAGATCAATAGATAGATTTCACACATGGAGCAATGCTACCTTCATTTTTGTAGTTCTAACGGGTCAAACAATTGGTGATTTGACAGATGCATGAACTGGCATGAACTCATTCTCAAATAAGATAATTATAATACAGTCTTGAAATTCAATTACGGATTTTGATCAAAGGATGTGTTTGTTTGGAGGTAAATGGGTGTCAATCCAAAAGTATCCAAAAGTGAGACCGAACATTTAAATCTGTTGACGGAGCTGAGGTTTGAGATCTGCTTCGATTCACATAATTTCTTCTTGAGAATTTGATCTTTTAGACCATTTTCTCTTCATCCAGCATGGAAAAAAATATATATAAAAAATAGTAGGTTAAAACCATTTTAATGCTCAAGTCAAAAAAAATATAATAATAATAGAAATGGAAGGAGTAATCGAATATTAACTTTTAACTTTTTGAAAATGGGGTTATTTATAATACAATAATTATATTAAAATCTCGTGATCTTAGACTCCATAATTGTCATCCAATTGCATATAATAGACAACCCTGAATTTTGGATGTTTTGAAATCTATTTCTGAATTTAAATGTGAGATAACGCAATTCAAGAGAACCTCAAATCAGATGCTCGATCGAACATACTGAGACTGGGTCAGCTCAGTACGAGAGTGCTCCGAGCTTCCAATAGCTCGAAGCCAAAAATGCCATACCTCAGATTGATCAATTCTCCACTAAACTTCAATTCTAGATTCAGTTTTTATTAGCCTCCCTTCAGTTACAATTCGGTGTATCATCAAAATCATTATTCAAATAAATTACTTTTGAAATAAGCCAAAATATTCTATTTTATCCCCAAATCAAACGCACAAATTCTTATCACATCTAAATATGAAAAAAAACCATGTCTTTTTTTATCCATGAATCAAATGCACCTTAATCAACTCGATGCATTTTGAATATTTTTGATTTTTCTGATTCAACTCACTAATCTCCTCTTGTATAAACTACATCCTTCGCTATAGACATGATAATATATGACCGAATCTGCTAATCTCATCCAAATGAAGGGGATTCGAGTTTGTTATAATTAGATTGGTTTGGTTGTCGTCCAAAACAATTCGGATCATAATCAAGTCAATCCATATAATCCATTAGTGATATGATTGATTTGTTTATTTGTCAGATAATAAATGGGTCAGATCAAATAGTCGGAGTAACATATTTACTAATTTAAATCAATTAAAATTATTTAATATTTTTTTATTTTATAATGTTTTTTAAAATTATTATTTATAAATTAACTATTTTATTATTATTATTGTTTTTTATAATATTATTATTTTAATTATTAAAAATATATTAATATTATTAATATTAATTAAATATGTCGAATTGATTTAGGTCAATTTGGACTAATTTGAGTTAATTTGAATAAATTAAATCAATTCAGGTCAAATCAAATTATGATTTATTTAATTAAATAGGTTAATTTAAATAAAATTGGGTCACGATCCAAAGTCGATCCGTTTAATAAATGGGCTAATTCGGACTGGGTCAAGTTCTCCGTTTAAAAATCAAATCAAATTAGGGTTTTTAAAATTAACCTAATTAATAAATAAATTAAGTTTAAATTAATCCATTTAATATAATACTATAAATTTGACCCAATTCAAATTTGATTAGTAAAACATGAATTGCTAAGTCTACTTTGCTGCATATTACATACAAGCTACTATCACACATACTAGCACTAGTAATTCTAATATTCTTAGCATGGCCGGCTTCTATGGCATTGCAATCGTCTGAGTACTCATTGTAGTAAGATGTATTATGAGGTCAAATGTGTACGATTTATTTGAATTATTGAAATAATTCGATATTTGATATACTATATTATTTTGATTTAATATTTTTAAATTCACTCAACAAATAGTATGAGAAATTCAAGTTCAAGACTATATATATTCCTTAAAACTAACATTATTAAAGTGATAATACAACTAAATCGAATAATATGGTAGTCTTTTTTAAAATTAGATATTTAGATAACAGCAGTTTACAAGCAGTGCATGAGCAAGTTACATAATAATGTATACTAATTTGATGATTAATAATATAATTGAATCACATGTTTGGTTTTAGACTCATACTGCAATAGAAACAAAACTCTCTTGTAGTTAGTGCAAACTTGATTTACATCATATTCAGTGTAATTAATTAAATATTAATATTAGATTTGAAAAATTGAGTTGAATAAAAATTATGTTTCTAATAGTGAATTTCCAAATGTTGATATTCAAAAAATAAATTATTGACTAGTATTAAATAAATTTTCGATAGCACTAATTAAAATTAATTTAATAAAAATTATTAATTTAAAATATTAAAATTAATATCATCGAATCAAATGAAAAAAAATTATAATGTCAGAGGGTGAAAAATTATTATCTCCTTAATTTAATTTTTTTTTTAATAATTTGATATATATGCTAACGTAATTTACCGTTCATGGATTCACCCAGTACAGACAACACTCTCGGCCATCGATGCCCGGCCAGCTGCGAGTACATCGTGGACCTCATCGATACAGTCAAGCCCTGCAGCGCCGGCTCGTCCACCGCCGAGTGCTGCAACGTCCGGGCATAGGTGATGAAGATCATGAGGGCCCTGCAGTTCTCCTACCTGCTCAACTTCTTCGACGCCTGCGAGTGCATAGGCAACGTGCAGCGGAATTCGTGCACTCCGCAGGTCCCCGGTGGTCGGGTCGCCGGAGCGCTTCTACAGCCTCCTCCTCAACATCAAGGCTGCCTACTCAGCAGCACTGAGAACGCTGGGTATCATACATGCAGAAGTCTATATTTTGACCGGAATATTGTCGGGCTCGGATCATACTAGAATACAGTCGGTTCGGTCCCGGGCTCGTATCAGCCCCAGACAGGCCCGGCACGATTACAGTCGTACCTTTTTAATTTTTACTGCATGAGGGCTCTTCCCAATCTAGCAATTTATAGGGAGTTATTAGTAAACTTCCACATGTCACGTGACCAGGCAGAACAAGCACGTGCACGGCATCCTCTTCGATCCCTTCTCCTCGAACTCAAACCAGAAGAGCCGGAGAGAGAGAGAGAGAGATCAAAGAGATGGCGGGAATCGTTTCCCCTCGTCCTTCTTCCCTCGCTTTCGCTTCTTCCTCTTCCTCTCTGCTATCCCAGCGTCGCATTTTCCCGCGAGGGTCCGAGTCCTCCTGGTGGTGGCCCTCCTTTCCCGCTTCCCGAGTATGCCCCTCGCTTTCTTTTGAAATCTCGTCCTATTGGGATCAATGGCGATGAAACTTGTTATTGCTTTCAGGGATATATTCGTTCTCAAGCAATGAAATCAAGGTGGGCTCCAACATCGAGGTCGATGGTGCTCCCTGGAGAGTGATTGGTAAAGTGGAATCTTTTCCGGTTTGGTGTTTCTTTTTTGTGGGATTTAGTTTTGGATTGACGAAACGGCTTCGCAAATGGAACAAAGTTTTTTTTATTTATGTTTTTAACCAGCGGGTCATGATACGAATTTATGTTTACTATCGGAACGAAATCTTGTGTGCTTGCAAGTTCATCGTTTACTTTGTTTTTTTGGATTTTTAGTGGGCTTTTTGTACTTGCTGCAGACGGAATGGAGTGGGGAAAGTAAGAGATTATAGGATTTTTTTTTTTCTTTTTTTTTTTTGTTTTACGTTTCTTGATACAATTTGGGAAACTTTCCAATACTAGAGTTTACCATAACACGATCTGGATCATTCAAAATTGGAAGCTATGGAAGTTTTTTCATGGAAAGACTGGAGATTTTGATTTGTGAAACTGCAATGTTTAACTTTGGATTTAATTGGGTTAAAATGAAATGCTTATTCTTAAATTAGTGGTTGTAGACTGGAGGCAAGTTTCACAAGGACTTTTTTGGTGTACGTGCTTTTCTTACACAAATGATGTGTTAATGGAAAACAAGGATGACCGCTTCATAAGATGTAAAATATTTGCTGAGATTAAATGCAATAGATTGTTGAGCTTCAGCATTCCACATTTGTCTGAAGGCTAAATGCTTAATCCGCTTAAACAGCATTAAACAATTAGGTCTTAGGCTTTGTCTTATAACTGTGTGTGTTTGCAGAGTTTCTTCATGTAAAACCTGGGTAAGGAACAGCATTTGTGCAGACAAAAGTACGAGCTATATCACTGGCAACACAGTTGAGAAAACTTTCCGTGGAGGAAGTACGGTAATATTCATTTTTAAAACTGGGCTCCAATTAAACCTTTAATTTGACAGCTTCCCAATATCTCCTAACTCATTGTTTTGATATCGGCTATCAGTGTGTCTTTTAAAAGCTGTGGTTCATTTTCGTGTCTGTTCAGTCAGATACGGGAGGCAGTGTAGTGAAGGAAACTAAGCAGTACACATGCAAAGATGGTTCCCAGATTGTGTTCATGGACCTGGTGCATATCTAGTTTCAAAGTAGATTCTTGTTGTCATGCTTAAAATTTGGATTTTTTGTAGATATGTAAGGTAAACTTTTAGATAATCCGGCTGATGGATGATTCTTAAAAAACCACTCTATGCCTCCTCATTCTTCTTTCGAGAAGTGGGAAATGGAGGCCTTCCAAAGTGCAATGTTCTTTTCAGGTACTTCCATTGTAACTCGATGGATATGTGGAATAATGCTTATATTTAGTCAATCAATGATCTAGTTAAAGAAATCTTTGACTTGAAGCCTGCTTTATTTTTCTATGAAGGCTTTTTTTGGAGCTCTGTGTTGTACAATTTAGATTGCAGTTTCCAAGTCAATCTTAATAGCTAATTTTTATTCTCCAAAGAACTTGGCTGACGAGTTATGATTTCTTATCTATTTGAGTCACATATCCTTGCTTCTTTTGCATGGAGTAGTGCTTGATTTTTCCACTTCTCTATCCAACAAGTTCTACTTCTATATTTTATTCTATACCTGGTTTTATAGATAAATTTTAAGCCATGCACTAAGTATGCCTTGCTTGCACATTATATGTTTTTGAAAATTCTCAATGAATGCTAGTTTGACAACTATTATAGTCATATCAAATCACTTCTGAACTGTAGAAGGAGAATACTGAAAAATTTAGGATCAAAGATCATGTATGCTCCAGATGTTGTTTGGTTTTATCGTGTTGTTGGGTTATTTTTTGTTGGGATCATAATGGTTTTCTTGCATGCATGTATGTCTAATAATAATATATTTTTTAACAAATTATTTATAAGAAATTTAAACAAAAAAATATTTTATATATTAATTATTATATTTTTAAATACACTTTTTTCCAATCAAAAATTTAAAATAAATATTTTTGACGCTTTTATTTACTCTTTGGACAATTAAACAGCCACCAAGGACTTAATTCAAAATTTACTCTCCCCCAAACAGGCCTTAGAAGCCATATGGAGATCTAGCAGGGGCCATTTGAAAACATTTATAACGAAATAAGGATTTTTATAAAAAACAATCATAACATAAATATGTTCTCTGTTATTTCCTAATAGTGCGGGGGCTTTATGCAAACTCAGATGATTCATACACTGCATCTCGGCGAAGGTCAGACGTCAACTCCTCGCCGGTCCACCATTCTCCTTCTCCTTCCCTTCTCGATCCCTCCAAAAACCCTAATGTCCTTTTCTTCTCCTTCGATTCGCCTCGCGTCTCCAATTCCATCACATCGATCTCCCTCCGACCCGAAATTGGCCTAAATCCCATAAAGGGTATGGTTTTTCTCCGCATCTTCTTTCCGGAAGCCAAGATCAGGGACAGATTCTGCTGTTCTCCGTCGAAAGGTTAAGATCTTTCTCGATTGAGAGAAGTTCGTTGGTCCTGATAATGGCCACGGTCGGAGTTCTTGCTGCGATCCTATTGATCTCTGTCGTTTTTGGCGTCTCCGATGCTTCCCCCGAGTTGAGGCTTCGAGGTTTGTTGGATGAAGGGAGCAAAGGCGAGAAACCTAGCCCTCCGAAGGTGAGCGTACGCGATTTCGATTTTGGTTTTTCTGGATTAGTGAAAAATGAGCCAATTTTTAGATTTGGAGTGTGATTTCCCAGGATTTGCTGCCGCCGCCTGTGCCTGTGACTCAACCTAAAGGCGACATCTTCGATCCAAACCAGAAGCCGCCCCCTCCATCCGAACCAAAGAAGTCTACAGATCCACCTCCACCGTCGCCGGAATCCGGAAAGTCCAACCCTGCAAACATCGCAAACCAGCCACCTCCGCCGCCTACCGCTGTGGATGATTACAAAACGATCCCGAAAGGCCGTTCTAGTCCGACGACAGACCCGAAGAACGATGGCAAAACCATTCAAGATCCTCCTGATCCAACGCCGCCGCCAGCGGACAAGCAAACAAAAGATCCTCCTGATCCATTGCCGCCGCCTCGGGACATGCAAATAAAAGACCCTCCACCACCGGACAAGCAAGCAAAAGACCCTCATGATTCACTGCCGCGACGGCCGCTTGACAAGGAAACCAAGTTGGCTCCCCCGGGCAAGCAAACGAACTTGGCGCCACCGGTTGGGCCGGAGAGTAAGGATAAGCACACTTCGGGTAGTGGGGACGACGGGAAAAAAGATAGGAGTGAAAAAGCAAGTGACAAAGGGGCAGGTCCTCAAGAGGAGACGTGTCAAGGGGTACCTGAGAACTGTGCTGCCACGGGCATGGTTGCCTGCCTCCTATATCCTGGCAACGGTGAGTCCTGTTTTTGATCTGCGCATTGTGCATAGTACACAAGTAGCATCCTGTTTTTGTTGAATTTTTAACTTGTCTAGCATGCTCTGTTCATTCCCATGACCAACTCGTAGAAAGAACTTTAGAATCTCTCATCCTTTGACCTATATACTAGATCATCTCAACTACCAAATCAGTAAGCGTTGTGTGGATTGACAAATGAGAGAGCTGTTGGGTCTTTTTTTTATCTTTTCTGAGTCATTGTCTTCCCTCAAATTTTGTCTTAACAAACCTCAAATTGTATATGCACTGCATCCTAGCTTTTGAGTCATTAGATATTGCTAGACATAATTTTTAGACAAGTGGATCTGATGGCCTAATGAAATATAGTTTGATGGTCGTTTGTTCTCGTTTTCTGAAACAAGACCTAAACTTGTTACACTACTAAGAAAACCCTGTGATTGATATTATAGTTCTTGTGGAACATTTCTTAGTAAACTCTCTGTCATTGATTTCTGAGATGGAATTATTGTAACAATGTACTCAATGCTTGGATATTGCTATTCCTTGCCTTTTTCTATTTTCACAAATATCCACCTCATCCCTGCTTCTTTGCTCAAGGGCCCAGCTCTGCTGCAGCATTCTTAAATCTCAGCCTAACATTTGCACATTCATATAGCAAGGAACAAGACAACACTATGGATGTGTGGCCTGTGGGTATTAGCAAGTGTGAACAAGATTACTAACATGGGTAGCATGGTATTTCTCAAGAGGTAGGTGGGGGTTGTTGAGGGTGCCAACATGTGGGATAGGCATTTATATGGCACAGCAAAAATCTTGGCCAAAAGTAATGGACATGTGAAAGATGGTGTCAGACATGTTAAATGATTGAGTTCACCAAGAGTATCAAAGTTAATATTTTTGGAAAGAACACTTAAGCACCATTTGGTTTGGGATTAAGATCAGGATCAAGATCAAAACTAGTAGTGAACCACTTTTGTAAACTAATATCTTTTTATTAAAATTAATCCTATAATAATTTAAAGTTCAAAAACTATTTAATTTTTTTAATAATTTAATTTAATAGTTGTGTAAAATAAATAATATTAATTTTGTAAGAAAAAATAATTCTGAAAAATGCTGATCCTAATCTTGATCTCAAACCAAACGGTGACCTGAACCTCACTATTATGAACCATGACCCAAAATCTGTGATGGATCTGAGCATGATATTCCACTAACAGGCTTCAGCCCGACATGAAGTACCAAAACAGGAGCCCTCGAGCCAAGTTAAGGACCTTGTTTGGCCCATCTTCAACCTTTGAAAATGAAAATAACCTTATAACGTCCTAATTGCAGGGCACTAAATAAGCATAAATGGTTTTTATGATACTAATACTCTGCAACCAAATCAGAGTTGGGGCATGCCCTTGTTCCCCCCCACCTTCCCCTGCCAAAGCCTTTATAACACAATAAATAATAAAATTAGAATAACAAATTCTGGCACATGTTTGAGCCTTTCTTTCGCTTTTTCTTCGTGAGATATAAAGAATGACCAATTTTTCTCTGCCATAAATCTGTTACATTTGGTGGATTTAATTCAATGAATTCATTAGGACAACATGTTTGGCAATGTTTGCATAGAATATGCTTTTTTGGCAAACAAAGAACAAATCAGGAACATTGATAGGATATTCTCTCATGTACAACTAGCACAAAAGCCCACAACTCAGGAAGAGGTCCATGGTATGCACAAAAGTCATAAACACCAACAACCATCTTCAGCAAACTGTCACCAGAAAGAAGCAAGGGAAGCAAAAGGACTAGCAAGTCAACCCTAATATATTACAAAACATAGAGACAAATAGAGAAAACACTAGGTACGAAGACTAATGTTCATATTATGAGCTTCTCTACTAGGCCCAATGTGTGATAGATCAGCACCTTGCCCCTCAACAAAACCACCCAAGGCAACTGCATGAGGGAGGAAGGTCTGCTGATATTGATCTTGCAAGATTGAAGCCATTAGAGCTACTTTTGCATGTCCTCTCATGCTCTACTGTAACCAGTGCCCTTCATTTATCTCAGAGACAAGACAACCATGCAAAAGAACCATTGTTGAGGCAACTGTCTAATCAGGTTATCAGCAAAATTTGGGTTCCCAGGGAGTTCCTCTCTGACAATCCCTGGTAGCCATCTGCCATCAATAACCTGCAGATTTGTTGAAGGGAAATCTAGATCTGGCTGAAAGATGTGCGACTCGGGAAGATTGGACCAGCATATGCAAGATTAACCAAATCTCCCTTGATTTGGTAAAACATGGCTGGAATTTGGATTCTGATCTTTGGATCTAGTATCCGCCAAGATTTGGCTATTCCCAGCTAGAGTTGGTTGAGATTTGGCTGTATACTAGCAATGACCCCACTGGAACCCTGAAGCCACTGGACTGAAACCCCTATATTAGTAAGAGGAATGGACCATAATCAAAATCTGTATGCAACCCCAGGCACCATCCTGCATAAGTTCCTCAGAAGGAATATTTGAATTCAAAAAAATTAACATAAGAACTATTTTATAACTTAAGAAAATACTCATACGTGTTTTAGGACATGAGCTAATGAATAGTGGAAAATGACACATTTCTAGCGATTAGCAAATCACCATGTCCTTGCCTTGCCTAGCAAACTTCTAAATGCTAACACTTCCGTGGTCCTGATCCACTTGGTGCTCAGGCCATCCTACAGCCTAGACAACCATGTTCAATTGCATTGATATCAGCATTCATGTTTGCATTTCTGCAGTCTCTGATTTAGAAACATATTTTACTCATTTTGTGTAACTGCCTATTGCTATCCTACTCGACCAGGAGTCATAAATGTTCTTCATTAAGTTCCAATATCAGAGAAGTATTTATCTTTTTTTATTTTGTTCCTTTTTTTTGTAGATTCTGGAGGATCGTTCATTTTAATCCAAAATACGGGGACAAGTTTGCTGGCTGTGGATATTACAGCACCACCATCTATAAATATTGATACTAAAATGCTAGAGTTACACAAACAACAGCACAAAAAGGTTTTTCTATTGCTTGTATTCCTTAATTTTCACAATACGACTCTATTGAATGCTTTGACTGTGAAACCGTGTCTAACAAATGGCAAATTAAACTGGCATCTAGACAAGACAAAATTGCTTTTTCTTTCAACATATAATTAAGTATAGAGTTTTTGCATCTGTATCCCTGAAAAATCCTCTCTTTTTGTTGTTAAACAATATCATATTTGTTTAACTCAGAATTTAGTATTTACTAGTGATTTTCTTAGGTTTTATAGAGGTGCTTTTAAACAGTAATTCTTATGGTTTGAATTACCATGGAGTCGACATTATCAATGCAGTGGTGCAGGTCCACTTACGCCAGAAAAAGTTGGATATGGCAGCTTTAGAAACAAAAGAATACAAAGTGTATTCCTCCATTGCTTGAACATTTAACTTAGATCAGTCTGCAAAGTGATATTCTGTACATGGAATAAGGATGGCTTTCTATTTATTCTCCTAAGTCACACCATCTGGAATATCAGCTTCACTAGATGGTACACGAATAAGCATCTGACCTTGGCCAACATTAAATGTGGGGAATTAATACAATAAACCTGATAGATGATGAACTTTTGCTTAAATTTATTTTGCAAGCCAATCAGCATATATTCATGAAAAATAAGTTACTCTGATGCAAGGTTTTAAAATTTCTTGGCTGGTCCATGTCAGATAAACGGTTCCATTGCAGTTGACATGGTAATCAAAGGTTACCTCGAAGAGCTTAAATATGAAAGATGCATATTATTGTAGGAATTGCATATTGAACAGTAATGTAGCAAAATATTATTCAGCAAATATGTGTCTTAATCATTGCATTCATTCCTATAGATTTTCACTTCTCACGTCATAATCCCCTTTTCTGATGGAAATACCTATCTTGTATTAGATAGTCTTGGACATATTCCACATCCTCAAACTCCAATAACTTGAAAGTTCCCATTGCTATTTGGATCTATGCTTTATGTCTCAAGCATATTTAAAAATGAGACATGAAGAGACTTGTGTGAAGAGAAGGGAAGGGACAACATGGAAGAGGGTGTGATGCTTAAGTGATAAGTTCCAGACGTGGTTAATTTGAAGACCACAATTCAATTAAACCAAATAATATGGGGTCCTAGATTAAGTGCCAGGTCGGTATATGGGGAAAGTGAATGCTATTGTGAGTTTAGACCTGCTTTGGCTGGTGTTCCAGCCCCAGTTCAGGGTTTCAAAAGCCAAAATTGGTGGTTATGGCCATTTTTGAAAACAAGGACTTGAAGAACAAATTTGCATGAGCAACATGACTCAATTCTTCCATTGTTGTAAATAACATAAACTCAAATAGTGCAAGTAGACTCTACAGGTGCCAAATTGATTGAAAAATCAATCTTCACCCATAGCGAGATTCAGCTTTAGTTCTTCCCTCCCTTTGTGATGCTGCTTGCTAACAAGATGTGTACATTTTCAGCTAAATATGTTGGTATATTAAAAACAACATTTTTTTATTTGGTAAATCTCTCAAAAACTGCTCTAGTTATTGGACATAATTCACATGAGATTTTACACATCAACTTTTAATGTTTGGCCTCACTGTATTTCTGAAGAGGCTTTGGCTACAAATCAAATGCTAATTTTTGGAGAGAGATTGGGCAACCTTTTCTCAATCTCCACACTCGTCTTTTTCCCAAAGATATATTTTCTGGTGCACTCACTGTAAAAGGTTACTAATTCATTTGATGATATTTAACATACAAAATAGTTTACATCTGACATTATTTTGATTGTTGGTGAATTCATTTATTGGGAATCTTTAAGCTCATCCAAATTAGCACCAGGATGTGTGATCAATAGCACCAGTCTCCCTACTGTTAAATTAGATATCAATCACACTGAAACTGAAGATCAGAATTTTCAGGATCTCTTGGTATATTTGCATTACGATTCTTCTCATGTGGATTACTTTGTATTAAATTTTTTTTGACAATTATTTCAGAAATCAGGGAAGATGACCTTTGATATGATAAGGATCCAAACAATTAAAAACACAAGTTTGGACGAATAGCTATATTGGATGTGCACTTGTTGATGGTTTGTGTAGGATGTTAATCTTGATTGGTGGACAATACCATGATTGTTAATTGGGATTCCTGTGCAGTTTCAAGACTATATAGAATAGCATGCTGATGAATTTTCACCAATTCTTTACCGTATTTTGATTCTTTCTATCTTGTAAGTTAGATGCATTTTTTTCGATCTAATGAGCGATGATAGAGTTAAATAAATGTGATACATTCTATTTTTCAATCCTATTAATTTCCATTTACATGTATAGTTTTTACAGAGTTATCAAATTATAGGTTTCAGTTAGTTTTAGTAAATCATTTTATAGGGTTGAACCTATGAGGACATAGGATCCTTTTACCATGATAACTAAATGGAAAATGCTGACTAAAACTGATCAGATTTTTGGCCATTAGGGCATATCAGCTACTGACTTGCGAAGGCAAAATTGCTATGCAAAGTCGACAAATTGCAATTTGTAAAACCTGAGCAAGAAGAATGAATATTAGAGAGTGGAAATTGTGTTCCTGCAACCATAATGCAACTATGATGACCCTCATCTGATTAATGGACTCGATATGCGCAATGATGAATGGCAACAGCATTTGGAATTATGGCAATTATTTGCCTCTTGATAGAGTTAATATTCAAAATTTGCTAACAACAAAAAGTATAAATTTCTCTAAAATTTTGAGCATTCGGAAAAGCTTATGTTAGTTACACTAATTCCAGCCCATACTAGAGCTTGCAAGATATTAGTCAATTTTAGTCTATCTGAAATCAGCAATGAAGTTGCCATAAGTTATAAAAATAAATATTTAGAGATTATTCAGGTTATATTTGTGTTATCTATTTCATTATTGAGGCCCAAGCTGCATTAGAATAACATATATCACTTGTCAAGCGTAAGTTATACACTTATACTAGTATTTAAGAACTACAACACTGCTTCACACTGAAGCTCTGATTATTCGGCATTTATCTTAAAGATAACATGCTTTTAATTCATGACTTTAATAACCTTTTACATTATTTTGCCATCAGTGCCTTAGCGACTAAATCCTGCAAACTTCCCAAAACAAAGGTCTGTAGTCAACTAGCAGTCCCTAGGTTATTTGTCCATTCTCATTATAGCATTCTTTGAAAGATCATAATGAATTTATAATTTCACCCCTGCTAAAAGCAACACCTGCCTTGCGAGTCTTGTTTCTTTGGTGTTTTGAGCAAACCAATGCTTGGTTCCTGTTGCAGTCTTGCAGAAATGCATCTCTCTAATAAAAGTAAATTTTGCTCTCCATAGATTCGTTTTTCAACAAGTGCAGCAGAGAGTACAAAAATAGTTCTCTGGATGAAAAAAGAGAAGTGTGTTCTTCAGACTCGGGTCAACATTTCATGGAACCTTATTCAACAAATACCTGCTTACGCTGCTCAAGTTACACCAATCCATGGTCTCTACTTTCTGTTTTTCACCCTATTAATTGGAGGGGGAGCATGGGCTTGTTGCAAGTTTGGCAGAAAAGGAAGAACAGATGGTGGTGTCGCTTATCAGCAGCTTGAGATGGGAGTGCAACCACAGACGGCTTCTGCAGATGTTCATACAAATGCAGCATATGGTTGGGAACAGGGCTGGGATGATGATTGGGATGAGGAAGCAGTGGTCAGGTCACCTGCAAAACAAGCCGCACGAAGTGTTTCTGCCAATGGCCTGACATCGAGAACAAATAAGGATGGGTGGGATGTCGATTGGGATGATTAAAACAGCACATTAAGAAGGTTGAATGCTAAAAATTGGCATCTTTCTTTGGAAATAACAGAGGGTCGTAGAAAGAAAACAGACAGGGTTATAGGCATGAATTTAGCCATTTTGTTTGGAAGAGGAATGTTTAGTATTGAGATTTTGTACAATAGGATTTTGATTGTAGATTTTTCGGGTTGATTGGTTGAATTAAGATTCTGTAAAAAGGGAATTAAGTTACTATTTTCACCAACTCAGGTTACATAAATTTGTTTCTTGATAGGGATTCTTTCTTGTTTATTCAGTGACAAATGCATGCCCATGGTTCATGAAATCTCTTTGCTATGACTTCCTACTGCAGGTGATCATCCATTAGAGTTTACTTGAGTGTTCTTGTTCCCTTATTTTTGCTGAGGGTTTTGTATTTATTGTTATTTTAGTTATTTGATTATCTTTATCTTTTTCAGCAACGAAGTGCTTGACATCTTGTTGTTCACGCCTGTATATGCTCCATGAGATCAAGCCTTTAAAGTTAGAAAAGGGTTTGGTATCTTGGGGCCCCTTGGTCCGGATTCATTGCAAAAAAATCGCAATTAACTAATTGAACTTTTGATTAAAATTGTACAAATTAAGCAGACTTGATGTAAGTCTGTGCATTGATGTTGCTTTTTCTTTTTCAGGTAATAATAAAATGTTTTCTTTATGATCAGGCAAACTAGTGATTCCATAATCCTTGAAGGACCTTGTTTATTTTCGTAAAAGTTTTTATTTTTTGGTTATGCATAGCCCACTTGATTTAGCTATCATGGTGATTGTTGGCTATTGGATTATGATCAATGATTTAATTTGCAACAAACTGCAACCAATAATTGCTAGGAACAATTTGGTATTTGTCAACTGGGAGGATCAAGTTGTCAAGAAAATAAATCTAGTGAAAAATTGTGGTCTTTGTTGAGTGAGTTGATGATCTTTCTAGCAAACTACTCTTAATCATGTTTTGATTGGAGCTTGTAATGAATCTCTCAGCGTTGGGTTATTGATCTCCTTAGGAGAGCTTTTTGAAATTGCTACGTTATATTTTGAGTATTTGTGGATAAGCCCTTGCATTATCAATATTTGCAAAATTTAGGTCTTGGGGGACTAGATGTGCAAATATCAATTTTTGGGAGGTACAAATGCAACTCCATGATTTTGCAAGGGTAATGTATGAAATGCTTATAAAAAAAACCCACCTCTAGAAACCTTGAGCCAAGGTCTTCATGATATGGAACTCTAGGTCTGGTCACATAAACCTAGACAAGGGCACTCAAAGCCCCCGACATCATTGGCTCAAATTAAGTGGGAATGCTTTTGATTTCTTCTTTTGAGAACTCTAAGCAAGCTCTGTGTTCCTTATTGCTTCCATGTGCTTTAGTTTAAAGTGGTGTGAGGTCCATATCATTGTGTCCCTAACTAAAGGCTGTTCCATGCCCTTATTCTATGCTTCCACTCACCTTCATCAATTCCCTTTTTTCTCTCTTTCTCTTCTTTTATTCTGCTCTGCTGTCCTTTAAATGATGCCTGCCTGCTTCATTCTTTCTCCTAGAGGAATTGGGCTTTTCTTCATGGCCACAGTAGGAAATTTTTATCATCCCATTGGTCAGTTACTGTTAGGGTTTTGGGATGTGTAGGTTTTCAAAGTCACTGATGAACTGGAAAACCTGAGGCTCTGCCAACTTTGCTCACAGGTGGGGACTCTAGCTTTATCTAATGGTGGCCTTAATGTACAGAGAAGGTTTATTTTGCATATACACCCCTCTGTTCATATGAAAAAAATGCAGTGTACAAATGGCATTTGCATGCACCAATATCATAAGAAGAATATATGACAATCATATGCTTTTGGATAAATATATATAGAAATGGGATTTTTGCTTGTATACCCCTAGAAACTTCCCTCAATGTATCTATACCCTTAAAAAAATGTTATAATTACCTATATACCCCTCAAAATTTTTTTTGAAAAATGAGCAAATACATTGCCATTAGGCCACAATGCACTCCATCTGAGCTAAGGGCAAAACTGGCCTGGTCAAAATTTGATCAGATTGGCAAAATGGCTATTTCATCCTTGTACATGCTCTTTTAGGGTTATTAGGGTTGATGTGAAATTTGGAGAGACAATTGTGCAAAATGGTAAAATCAACCTTTCAAGCATTGCATGTCGCGCTAAACAACTGCAGGAGATGGAAGTTAACTGGAGGGATGTTTCTGCAATTTTTTTTCTTTTGAAAAGTATAGAGACTATAACAACATTACCAAGGCCATAGGTGCAATTAGAGGAGTTTCTAGGGGTATATGGTCAAACATTCCTATACAAAATACAAATTGTTTTCACAAGAGAATGCATGCAACTTTTTAGTTTGTGAGGGGTGTATATGCAAAAAATTCCGAAAAGGAGTAAAGGAAATAAGACACTAGTGATGTCCCCCCCTCCCTTCCAGTCCCCCACCCTGTTCAAATTCTAGGGAGCATCTTCACTTTGTTAAAATGCAGAAAGATGCAAGGTGCCAAGCTTCCTTTTGTCATTTCCCATGGCCAAGTACTAGCAATATTCTATATTCCACATATATTTGCCTAGTTGGAATCATGTGAAAGCCAGGTCTCCATCATTAAAGGTCCTCTTCGGGCCTAAGCCAATCAAAATCATAAGTACTATTGTTGCTTGTGATCTATGATTTAGCTTGCAAGATAAGGTGTTCATTGTTCAGCAACCCTAGGAATTTTTGAACTTGGATGTGAATTCCCTCCAATCTTCTTGAGCCTTCAAAATACATGACGAAGAACACAGTTATTCATGCGATGGATCTCCACTTCTTCTGACTGAATGCAAAAAATAATCACTTGCAGGTAAAACATTTACATTGGTAGATGAGCATTGCATTAAAGAAAAAGGTGTACTCACCAGCAAGTGTGCACGATTCCTTTTATCCCACCATTTTATTGACACTTGAGTATGTTCTCCAGCACATGCCTCCATTTGTTTATTGCTGCTGCATTAGCTGGGTCCCTTGAGCGCTTCACTGCCTCTGGTCCTCTCTGACTTTAGGCAAAGAGCTTGTCCTGTGTTTAATAATGGACCAAGATGATCTTTGACACAGTGAAATCTTTAATCATTCATGAAATCCTTTAAACAATGTTATAACAATATTCTGCAGAAAATTAGTGGAATAGTGTTCTTACCAACTCTTTTGGCTCCTGCATCACAGCACACTAAATGCCGAGATTGGTTTAGAATCAGGACTGCAAGTCTGCAAGAACAGCTAAGTTTTTCCTTGGGTCAGGAGAGTAGTCCATTAGAAAAAGATTTAAGAGAGAAAGAGATGCTTGAAGTCAAACCTCCAAAGTCTATAGTGACATAGTAGTCATGCACAAGCATTCTTATGAAAAATCTTTCTACCTTCATTGAAAAAAGATAAACATTAGATATAACATCATAAAGTTTTTTAAACACAAGAGCATCTTCTACTCCCAGTAAAAAACCTCACTAGAAGAGCCAGATTTGACTGCGCCACAAATGACAAACTGGGAGTTCACTTCTTTGCAGATCAACAACAAAATTAAGCAATCAGGACAAAAAAACAATTGCATATGACAAGAAGCATTGTAACTCACAATACCAGGAGCCCGGTGAAGGGGAATCCGGCAACAAACACATCCCACCAGAATGAAAGTCAAAAGAAACAACATTTCCACCAAATACTTAACTAAAGGAACATTACAATATTTCAGCAATCTCCATTCAAGCCTTCCATCATCCTTGGTTCTTCAACTCTGGTTAAGAAACAGACCGGATTCTTCTTCGCCAGAAAACTCCATGCTATTCTTCGTATGTCTATCGCTTCCGATATATCTTTGAAGCAAAAAGAAGGAAAAAGGAAATGATGAACCCACAAAGCCCTCATCTCAATCCCTCTTCTGGGCTCTCCGGGCTATCCTGAGGGCATCTAATCAGTTCCAATATGTTAACCACCTCACTCATGTCTGGCCTGTTTGATGGTACCTGTGAAGTACAAATTAATCCCAGCTTTACTACCGGGACAGCCTCCTCCAGAAGGAACTTCCCATGAAGCCTCCCATCCACACACTCTTCAACTCTTCCACCTTCAAGTGCACCCCTCACCACATCACAAAGCACCACCACATCATCTTCCATATACTCAACAGGCCACCTCCCAGTGGCAACCTCAAGCACAAGCACCCCAAAGCTGAAGACATCACACTTCTCGGTGATCTTCACAGTTCGGCAGGCAAATTCTGGTGCCATGTATCCAAGTGCACTTTGAACCTTGCTGCTTAGTACATAACGGTCAAGCATTGGCAACAGCTTTGCTAATCCATAATCTCCGAGCTTTGCTTCACCCGTGCCATCAATCAGCACATTGCTTGATTTAAGATTGTAGTGGATGATATTGTGATGATGAAGGTGTGCCAAACTCCTTGCTACCCCAAGAATGATGTCGAACCGCTCTTGCCATGAGAGAGGGTTTGTGAGGGAGCTTTCATAGAGATGCTTGCATAAGCTTCCGCCTGGAACATATTCATATATGAGAAGTTGCAGGGATGGAGTCCAGTAATAGCCTTCAAGAGACACAAGATTGCGATGGTTCATCTTTCCCAGCTTCTTGATCTCTCTCTCAAAATCTTCTTGGGATTTAACCAGGCTTGACACTGTGAGCTTCTTGATAGCCACAGGCTTGCCATCACGGAGCATGGCTTTGTAAACTGTCCCAAAGCCTCCCCGCCCCAGCTCGCAGTCCTTGTTGAGAATGGCATGGGCTCCAGCACTGAAATCATGGTCCTCACCAGAGAACATGACAAGCTTCCCGGAATTCGCATCCATGGTCGGGGACTGGCTGTAGTAATCATCTGACGGAGTCAAGGCGGCAGTAGATTGGGAAGCAGAGGCAGCACGTACTCGGAGGTTCAAGACAGTGATGGTGATAACACCAAGTGCTATTAATGCTGCAGCTCCTATGGCAATCAGCGCAGAGATACTAAGAATGATTTTCTTGTGCCGGAGGTTCTCAGGGGACAATGCAGAGTCTGAGGCATTGGAAGAGGAGTTGGGATTGAGGACAATTGGCTTGGGAAGAACCGCAGGGCAAGAGACATTGACAACTGAACCACAAAGGCCAGGATTATCAGATACAGAAGATGGCGGGATGGAGTTGAAGAAGTTGCCAGCAGGTAGGTCTCCAGAGAAGAGATTGTGGGAGATGTTAAAAGAGAAGAGATGAGGAAGATCTGAGAGCTGCTTTGGTAGTGTTCCTGAGAGCATGTTGCGAGACAAATCAATGGTTTGAAGATTGGTGAGGTTGGCTATTGTTGGGGGTATCGGACCTGTGAGGTTGTTGCGTGAAAGAATCCTGCAAAGAGATTAAAAGCCAACCATTAATTCTGTATGCTATCAATCCTAAAAATTCTCACATCACCAACTTTAACTGCGTCAGGAAATCAAACAAAACCACAGAAAATACACTTACAAAAATTTCATCAGCATAGGAATACAACTATGGGAAGCTTTCAAAAGCCTAAAGTCAAAGCTCAAATATTGTCACCCCACTAGACTATATGTGGTCATCATTATGTTATATCAGCTAAATAAAATATAGACTGATTTCATGAAAGTGAAATCTCTAAAAGCCAACAAACAAGGGCTCAAACAAAACGTCTAAACGCATGAAGTTTGCTTGGGATAGCGGCCAATTCAAATTGACTCTGATGAGGACAGCAGCAACCACAAAGCAGTGCTTCCAACTAATGCAAAAAAGGGTTTTGTTGGCAGATTTCATCTGAAAGTAATGGACTGTTAGCCAATAATCACAGAAAAAACTCAAAGAAGGTAAGATCACTATCAAAGAAAAAGACCAAGCCAGATAACCTAAATCAAGTGAGATCAAGCAAGAACATGATGCAACAAGTAAAGGAAAAGGAAGAACTGACAAAGATGTGAGTGAAGTGCAGTTCCCGATTTGGGTTGGAATTCCTCCAGTGATTGAGTTCCTCTCCAGCATCAGCTCCTTCAGAGAAATCACCTCTCCAATCTCCCGCGGGATGCTCCCGTTAAGCCGGTTCGCACTCAGATCAAGAACCTCCACCATTTTCAACTTCCCAATGCTCGCCGGGATCGAACCCACTAGCCAATTGCTAGAGAGATTCAAGAACCGCAATCCATGAATGTCTCCCATCTCCAAAGGAATCCAACCAGAGAAAGCATTCCTAGACAAATCCAACTCTTGCAATATCTGACTAGCATGCGCAGGAACTTGCAAATACCCACTCAATTTGTTCCCCGAGAACAAGACCTTTTCCAAATTCAACTCAAAAATCCATGAAGGTAAGCTACCTGTAAATGAATTCCAGCTAAAATCAACATCCACCAAGCGTTTGCACCGAGCCATTGTTTCCGGCAAGCCACCGGTGAGCTGATTCCTTGAAAAGTTCACTCCTTTCAACAACATTAGATCTCCAATGGAATCAGGGATGCTGCCGGAGAAGCTATTGCTGGACAAATCCCAAAGCTGCAAGCTTTTCAAGTCCCCAATCCAATCCGGCACGTCCCCGGTCAACGAGTTCGAACCCAAGCTCAGGGAAGAACACATATAAAGCCCCCGCATTGTCTCCGGTAGGCTTCCAGAAAGAAAATTGCTCGAAAGATCGATCGACTTCAGCAGCAAACACCCGCCAATATCCTCTGGCACCGGCCCCGAGAGCCGGTTCCCTCGCAAGTTGATGGTTCTCAGGTTGTATAGACGATCGATTCCTTTCGGAATCTCTCCAACCAACTCATTGTGCGAGAGATCAAGCAATCGGAGACCAGTCAGCGACCAAAGCCCCCCGGGGACCGGTCCCGAGAGCCTGTTTGATGAAAGGTTCAGCGCGACAAGCGTCGGGCAAGACCCCAAGCTTGGCGGAATCGCCCCCGAGAAGGCATTATTCGCCAGAGACAAGGTCCTCAGGGACCTACATTCCGAGAAGAACTCCTCCGGCAAGGGCCCGGAGAGGTTGTTCCTGCTGAGATCGGCGTACTGCAGACTCGGCAGCCGGGCGAGTTCGGTGTTGAGACCGCCGTTGAAGTTGTTTCCAGGGAGTGACAGGCTTCGAAGATCCTGCAGTTGGAGGAGGCCGCGGCTGATCTTGCCGGCGAGGCCGAGGCCGGGGAGGGAGAGCTCGTCGACGCGGCCGGTTCTAGGGTCGCACTTGACCCCGAACCAGCCGCAGGCGCTGTTGTCGTCCTCGTTCCAGGACGCAAGCTTCGATCCGGGGTCGGAAACGTCGGCCTTGAAGACGATGAGGCCGAGCACGTCGTCGTTGATCAGCCCGCCGGACTCCGCCAAGAACGGCAGCAATGCCAGAAAGAAGAAGCACAGAGGCGAGAAATCTCTCATCGTTTTCTCAGATTCTCGGAAAATAACAGAGAAATCAAGGGAGGGACCAGGGTTCAAGCTGCATTGGATGGAGAAGCGGAAGCCCTAAAGAAGAAGCAAAGAGGGTGGTGGAAGGGGAGGGTTTCAGAGGGGTCTGTGGAAGGAGGGACGGAGGTCGCCGAAGAGGAGTAGCGTTCCGGCCATTGGCGGCAGCGGCACCGGGAGAGGGGGAGGAGCTGAGCTGCTCGTTGTCGGAATACAATGGGAGCAACTTTTCTTGCTATGTGAGGGAAATATGGGGGATTGCGGGGCATTAATTACGCAGCCGTACACGTGGTGTTAATTAATGGGATCCGACGTGGATGCCACGTGGCACGTGGTTCTCGTGCATCGCTGTAAAGAGGCGATTTTTGGTGAAAGAATAAAATTAAAAGAGAGAGAGCGCATCGTGGCCGTTGGTTGGTTTTCGGGCATTTACACCCCTTTTTTTTAGAAAAGCGAATTTTCGGTATTTTTCTTGATAAATCCGATAAATTTGTTGAGAATAACTAAAAATGCAATTACATAATGAGGCATGCTCAATTAAGTCCCGATTTATTTATATTTAGAGTGAGTCTTTAATGTATAACAAATACAATAATTTAAGGTTCAATTATTTATAATTTTTTAAAATTTTATTAAATTATATATTTCTTTTTGAAATTAAAAAAATTATATATATATCTCTTCAAATTTTTTTCAAATTACATAATTTTTTCTCCAAATTTAAAAATTATATATTTTTATATTATTGGATATATTGTAAAAATTTTATCCTGTACATATCTATCATTAGAATTAAAAATATTTAAAAAATATAAATCATTTAATGTTATTCGAACTGAAGTAAAAAGACAAAAATACCCCTGACTTAATTAGAGAAAATCTTGACAGTTATGTCATTATTAAAAAAAACTCTCTTATTTGGTTAAAGAGTTTATCTCATATTAAATTTCAACTAAAGATATAAAATAGTTATTTTATCCTTAGTTTGGTTTAAATACATTTCAATCCGATCTCAAATTAAATTTAAACCCGATATATAAAATGATAACTTTATTATGATCAGGTTTAAATTCATTTTCACTAAATCTTAACTATAACTAGGACTCAATTTAGGTTATATATGAATCTCGACATAAACCGGATCTACAGCTGATTTTTACTCGTATTCTCCATTACATTAAGTTAAATACGTTATTAAGCAAAAACAAAGAGTTGAACAATAATATACAATTATAGAAATTAGTTGAAAATATTATATATTCTAGAAAAATATGCAAATGCAAAGTAAATAAGAAGCGATTACATATGAGATTATAAAAATTTTTAATATTACACAAATTTTTTCAAGTCTTTCAATTTTATTAAGCTAAAGATGTATTGGAGTAACATTTCAAACATTAATTTGATATTTTGTCCATCTTTCGTATATAAAAAATTATTTATTTAAATATAATTGTACCTTGTTAATTTTAACAAATAAAAAAAATTTGTTTTAGCAAAAAATATATAATTTAATTTACTATTTACATTTAATGTTATTTGAGTCAATATGTTATAATTTATTCAGACAAACTTTATATTGAATCATTTATCGACACACAAATGGTTTATATCAAAATATTTTTTAATAAATTAAAATAATATGTTTTTTTTATTTGTTTTTTTGTTTTTGGAGAAATTAGTCAATCTATGATAATTTGCAACTAATTAATCTGATTGGGCCGTTAGTGGTCCTTGCTTTTTCCGGTCCTTATAATTAAGGTTTACAGTTTCGGCCGGAACCGAAATGAAACTCCATATATCGTTTTGGTTTAAGATTTTCTTGTAGCATTTTGCAGGTGGCGGCGAACTCTGGCGATTGTGGGCGAGCTCACGCGCGTGCGGCGAGGGCGGCAGGCTGCCGCGCAAGGCGAGCATAGGGTGTTCGGGGCGGCTGCACGGAGCACAGGGCGGCCGCATGGAGCGCGAGGCGAGCATAGGCGCGTGCAGGGCGAGCGCAGCGCGCGTGGGGAGATGAGTCGCCGGAGAACCAGATCAAAGCCGACATGTGGAAGCCAGCAGCTGACTGCATTGACTGGCTCAATCAGCAGCAGACGAGCACGGTGGTGTACATCTCAGTGGGAAGTGTCGTGATGTTGTCTGAAGAGGAGGTGGCTGAGGTGGTGGCGGGGGTCCGGGAGACCGGCTGGCCGTTTCTGTGGGTGTTGAGAGAGCAGCATCAGGTATTAAGTATGGATTCATGCATATAAATATACAACTTTTATGATAATTGAGTCTGAATTCATAATTAATATCAGATGCTGCTTCCTACGGGGTTCAAGGATGAGACGGCGGAGCAAGGGAAGGTGGTAGCATGGAGTCCACAAGAGCAGGTGCTGTCACACAAGGCAATGGCATGCTTTGTGACGCACTGTGGCTGGAACTCGACGTTGGAGACCATTTCTTCCGAGGTGTCGGTTGTGGCATGGCCCCAGTGGGGCGACCAGATGACTGACGCCAAATTTGTCATCGAGTTGTACAAGGTCGGTGTGAGGCTATGGGCGCCAGTGAAAAGGGAGGAGATAAAGAGGTGCGTGGAGGAGGTGGTGGTAGGGCCCGAAGCAGATGGGATGAGGAAGAGGGCCGAGAAGTGACAGGAGGCGGCCAAGAAGGCGGTGGAGCTGGGCGGCTCATCGGACCGGAATATCCAAGCCTTTGTGGATCAGATAGCAGGCAATAATCGAGGTGGAGATGAGTCAGAAATTTGAGCGAACCAAGCTGAACAGGTCTTGTTGGCCGTTGATGTGCATGATCCGAAAATTCGTCTCCATTTTTTTCATGCAAGCTCGGATTTGAATGGGTTATTTTTGGGGGGAATTTTGCAAATATCTTGTGAAATCATACGGATTTACTTGTTACCCCCCTGCATTCCTGATAATTATATATCGCGAGCAAAATCCTAAACCAATTTTGACTTTACTCGCCATTAATTAACTTAACCAAAAATTGGATAAAAAATTATTTTTATGGTAGAGTTTTTCTCAAAAACCCAATGGTAACCATGCTAGTTGTTCTGGCTCGTATGCCTATAAATACTCGTCCGGATCATTCAGATATTGAATTTATAATTCCACACCCAGTTGTTTTAAACTCAACTGACGATGATTACGATTAGTTGTATTATCTTATAATTTATAAATTATGTACGGGTGAAGTACATTTTAATGAAAAGTTAAATTTACTTACGTTAATTTTCGACTTTTAATTATATTCATATTAATTCTTGTATGTTTTTTTAATACACTAATATATATTAAAAGTAAACTATATTAGTCACTAACTATTAAAATTAATTTTAATTAACTAAAATAATATTTAATATTATGATAAAATTAAATACAAATTCATTACTAATTTTTCAATTTTTTTCAAAATTTTTTCGATATTTTATCGTATTTTTAATTTGAAGTAAAAGTACAGTCAAAATATATTCAAATTCTTGTCAACACTTAAATAATAATTAAAAAAAATATTTCAGCTGAAACCGAAACGGCCGAAACTGAAACTGAAATGGCCGAAACGTATCAGTTTTGTTGGATCCCGAAACCAAAATCGAAACCGCAATGGAAAACCTTGCTTATAACACCTCCGTCGAACAGAACGTGCTGATCACGTGACAGACCAGAAAATTAGGACCTGTTTGGGTAAGCAAATTGCGCGACCATGTTGGCCCGATCATCCTTGGTCTACTTGCAAAAACACCCAAACAGGTATAAGAAACGCAAGCAGGTCCCCATGCATCAAATTACAATTCTGCCGTTTTTATAAACTCTAACTTAACAATGTCAATGGTATTTTTGAAAAAGGAGTAACAAACTTAGGTAATATTGTCACTATTCATATTCACATCCAGATAGTGTTTAGTAAATCATAAATAAAAAATAATCATTACTTATTATTCACTCAACTAACTAATTACGATTATCTTTTACCAATCGAGTCTTAGACTCCAATTTGATAAAAATGTATTGCTATCTATATGAATTTTCATTAACTGGTAAAATAATACGAGAAATGTTTGATAAATGCCCAGTTCATTTTTAAATTATTTTAGATTAAAATTTATCATGATTTTTCGTTGTGAGATTTTGTATCATTGGAAACCTCGAGTGAGTCAGCATGATTGAGATTTAAAACCTTTGATTACAGTGATATAATCAATAATGTGTACCATATACAATAAAAAAAAAAAGTCATATATGAGATTTTTGAAGACATATTAATTTAAACATAAAATTTTAAATTTCGATTTTGAGATTGATTTGAATAACTGTTGAAATCATTTTATTTTTGTTGTTTCATTTAGACTATTTTCGTCGTTTCAATAATTTTGGACATTCGATTAATTTTAAAATTTTCAAAAATTTAAAATAAGTTGAGACTGGGCTAATACATTTTGGTTTATTTGAAATATTGCGAGGATCGGGGGTTTGAGTTTTCTTCTTCTCTTATTCTCGTTCACTCCGATTATTAAAAAAAGAAATATTTTCTTTTCAGCCCCTCATATTTTTATTTTTTCATATTTACCCCTAATCAATTTTGCACTTTCAATTTAGACCCTAATTTTTTCAAGTCAGTCCCATTTTTAAAATTGCATGGACATCTTGTCCATGTGATAAATAATATTTTCTAAAACCTCATATTACCTCTTACTTTAATATTTGCACACCATCATTTTCATCACAACTCAATTCTCCA
Source organism: Trichopus zeylanicus subsp. travancoricus (assembly GCA_005019695.1). Taxonomy (NCBI): domain Eukaryota; kingdom Viridiplantae; phylum Streptophyta; class Magnoliopsida; order Dioscoreales; family Dioscoreaceae; genus Trichopus; species Trichopus zeylanicus. The sequence continues at coordinate 616,402 of RXID01010963.1, read as the reverse complement.
TCATAAAACTTATTCCTTCCATCTTCATCTCCATTCGGGCTAATTTAAGCCATATTATGGCCTTAAATAGTATTATTGATAAATAAGTAACTATTTGCCTTATAACGAATTTATAAAAAATTATTTATTTTATCACTATTAGAAAAAAAAATTGGCTTACACCATAAATTTACAAAAAATCACCTTAATTAAACTATTCAAATAATATTCTATTTTAAATTTATTTTTCTGATTAAATTAATATAAATAATTAAATTATTTTTATTAGGTTTTTATTTAAGCAGTTTGTCCACAATCATTAAACATTTGGTCTAATAACATTAAATTTGGATTTGTAGTTTCATAGTATTAATAATCAATCCTTCATATAAATTAGGGTAAGATTAATATTTTTATACTAATTTAATAGTTATCTAACTCAAAATTTAAAAATATTTTAATTTTTATATTAATTTAATCGATAAAATTGAATTAAAATAAAATATTTTTTTGCATGTTTTAGTTTAGGTGATTTTTTTATAAATTTATAATATAAGATGATTAATTTTTTATTAATAGTGATAAGAGAGGAGATTTTCTATAAATTCACCACAAAAAAGTGATTGGTCAAAAACTCTTAAAAATAAGAAAAAATTACGAATAAACTCCTAAAAATTTCTAAATTTGTGATCAACCTCTATAATTTTTAAATTTACCATTTAGTCCTTATGTTACCCTCTCTTTAGTACGTTTGGCTTCTAAAAATTGTTCAACTTACATGGAGGTATGCATTTTCACTACCCCTCTTCCTTTGCTCCTCCTCTTTCTTCTTCTTTCTTCTTCCCTCCCCATTCCCTCCTCTTTCCCTCCTCCTTCCTTCCTCCTTCTTCCTCCCCTCTTCTCCTTGTCACACTCATTGCATCACCACTTCATTTCCTCTTCTCCTCCTTCCCTTCTCCTCCTCCTCCTCCTTCTTCCTCCTTCTCTCTCCACCATCACTAATATATAGCGCCACCACCACCACCACCACCACTTTGGATCTCTTCGATAATAACTATTATATAGCGTCTTTCTTTGCATTTTTCTATCTTTGAGATAAACTATTTATTTTGAAGGAAACTATTTATATATATGTTAAAATAATTATATATAAGTTTAGAACCTATATATATGTTGAAATGATTATATATGAGTTAAAATAATTAAATATATATTTAGAACTTATATATGTGTCGAAATAATTATATATGGGCAATCTTTTTTTATATATGTTAAAAATAATTATATATAGGGTAAAAGTATTTATATATGAGTTGAAATAATTATATATGAGATAAACTATTTATTTTTGGGTTGAAATAGTTATATATAGATTTAGAGCCCATATATATATATGTTGAAATAATTATATATGAGTAAAATAGTTATATATAGATTTAGAGCATATATATATATATATATGTTGAAATAATTATATATGAGTAAAATATTTATATGTAGATTGAAATGATTATATATGAGGTAAAAAATTTATATATAGATTAAAATTATTATATATATTATAAAATATGTATATATAAGTTGAAGTAATTATATATTGGTAATTTTGTTTATATATCAAGAGATGTGTTTATATATTGAGAGTTTTTTTTATATATTAAAAGATCTATTTAAAGATAAGTAACTATATTCATTTATAAAAAAAATTGTTTATATATCAAAAGATATTTCTATATATTAAAATTTTTATTTATATATTAGGAGATATGTTTATGTATTAATAGTTATGTTTGTATATTAAAATTGAAAGAGAGAAAGAAAGAGAAGAGAGGAGGCCACAGAGCAAGAAAGAAAAGTGGCAAGAGAGGGAGAATTTGGTTTGGAGGAGAAAGTGGTGGAGCTCTTTGAATGGAGAGAAGAATGAGGAGAGAGAATGAGGAAAAAGAACTTGGTTTAGAAGAGGAGATTGAGCTCTTTGGATGAGAATGAGGAGGAGGAGAGAGAAGGAGGAGGATGAGAAGAAAGAGGAGGAGCATAATGGTGGTGGTAGTGTGATAGCCATGATAAGGAGGAGAGAGAAGGAGGACGAAGAAAGACGAGAGGGAGGAGGGGTATGTTAATAGTGATAGTATAATGGACGTGACAAAAAAAAGGAAAAGAGGAGAAGGGAGGAGGAGGAGTATAGTGGTGAAAGGGAAAGAGGAGAAGAGAGGAGGAGGAGTATAGTGGTGATAGTGTGATGAATGTAATAAGAAGGAGAAAGAAAGAGGAAAAAAAGTGCATGACAATGTTGATGGTGTGGGCAAGACAAATAAAAGAGAAAAAGAGGAGGAAATGAAGACTAAAAAGAAAGAGGAGAGAGAAGGTAAAAGAAAAAAAAAGTGATGGGAGGGGCAAAAAGAAAATAAAAAATGAGAGAAAAATGAGAAAAAATATTTATTGAAAGTATAAAAGTAAATTTGTATCTTAATTAATAGAGTTAATTATATCATCATTAATTTTTTAAAGACTAATTAATAAATTCGAAAATAAGGGGACTTGATAAAAAAATTCAGAAATTTTTCAATAATTTTGCGTAAAAATAATATATATTGGCTAATAACATCAGCCAAACATTTAATTTTCTTGTCGTTTTGCTGCTGGGAGGATTCGTTTGTGTTCTCAAAGGTCAAAACGAGATTAAATAAAAATAAACAAATACGAACAATAATTAATTCATAAATTTAAAAAATTCCAGATAATATGTCCGTCTCCGTGACGTTAGGGTTCCGTCGTTGTCCTGGTCGCGGCGACCGAGGACAGCCGTTTCGGAAACACCGAACCGTTGCCGCCCCGAGAGCCGCGCCCGGCGTTTCCCTGGCCCACTCTGCAACGCAATAAAACCATGCCACGCGGGGCACTTGAGGTGAGTTGCTGTTTGATGTGGGGTTGATAGGATGAGAGCGACGGAATTGATTCTGACTCGTAATAAATGCCCATTTAACTCGGGTTGACTCCAACGAAACTGGAAATTGTCGCATTTAATGTCCTTTCTGTCTGGACAGGTTTCGGCGGGATGCCTTCGAGCGGTCTTTCTGTGCTTGTTTTTCACATATGTCCCTCTAAAATTTCAATATTGTATCGGAGCCCTCAGCCTTGCATATACGACATGGTGGTTTTACTAGAATCACCTCCATCCCAAATGGATCATTCTCCAATACCCATGACAGCAAATGCACAAGTGGGCTGGGGTCCAATAACTATTAGCCCACTACAGCTGCGTTGAGAACGGACTAACCCAGCCCAATGGTCGGGATGGCCCTTTCTCTAGTCCTCCTCGACCAGTCTCCTCCCTAAAGCAAGCTAAAGAGAGCAAGCGAACAGCAGCGGCGATGTCGACGGCGACGGAGGCCGGTAGTGGGATCTCGAAGCTCAACAGGGCCGTTGTCGCCGCCCTGTGCAACCGCTTTTCCATCGATCCCATAAGAGTTCACTTCCTGATCTTTTCAGCATCTCGCATCATTTGGATGTGAATTTTCTTGAACCATTCGGGTTGTAAAGAACTCGATTTTCCGCGGTTTGATTCTTGTCCTGGTCGAATTTGGAGGAAATTGGAGGAACTTACAAGATTTGAGCGGGTTATTGTGGTTAAAAATGGTATTAAAATTGATTAACTCGGTAGTCATTGCAACTTTTTCTTGATTTTGAATTAATATGGATTTATAGTGTGTTCCCGTTGTTTAAAATTTGATGCTTGATATGAACTTGTGGCTGGATAATTGAAATGTACTGCATAATTTAGTGACCAGGATAATGACTGTATATTGGAATTTGATTCTTGTAGAGGAAGGTTTCAACTGATGGTATTGGTGGATTTGACATTATGGGCTTGTTCTCGAATATCTTGCAATTATCAGCATGCAAAATCCCTTTAAAGAATCAGCCTGAGGTACTTTTCTAATCCTTTGATGTTAACCTTTGGTTCTTTTCTTTCTCTGGATTAGTTTGGGTTTATCCTTTCGTGTTTGCTGATATTTTGATTTCAGATAATGAAGTGGGTGGAGTTTGCAAGTGACTTTCCTAGTGAAGTTAGTGCTTGCCGTGCAACTGCTAAAGAGTCTGGATGAAGATATGAGCCAAAAGGTTGTTCTTTTGGGTGATGGATTAATGCTGATGTTGTTGTGTTCTCTGCAGTGCATTCTGTCTTGGTATTTAACTCATTTTTCATTTGTTTTAAACTCAATGCCATGACAACCGCATGATTTCTTCTATTCATGCTATGTAAAGATTTTCCCGTTCTACCTAGCTCAAGATGTGACCTATTTATCTTCACAGAACTCTGTGTATTTCACATATGTTTTTAACACCCTGAAATCTCATTTTGATGTGCAAATAACTCCCTTAGCTTAAAATGTCCTTGCAAAAAAAGAATATTCAAAGTGTATTTTGCTTGGTGATGCTAATTAGTATTGATCTTCCCTTCACCATTGATGTATTTGGTTTCCAATACAGATCATCAAACATGAACAACCAATACATACCTTAAGTAATTGTTTTTAGTGATTTAGTGGAATCAATACCTTATGATTGGCATGAAAGAACAAATCCACATTATTTTGCATATACTCTAGGAACTGTTATCCAACCCTAACTTATGAATTAACTCAAACAAAATCAAAGTTAAAGAGTTTTAAGCAAGGAATGACGTATGTTACCTTTAATTTGTGGGAAACCATCTCTATTATCACTATTAGCAAAAAACCACTTATATTATGGGAAAAATTTGTAGACAATTATCTCTTGGTCAACATCTTTTTATTCAATCTTTAATATTTGACTCCATATGAAAAATCATTATACCTTCAATTCTTTAAAACTAAGTGTAAAAATATATGCTATTCAATTTTTCTCTCTTTCTTTCTCTCTTCTAGGGCACGAGAATTCTAAACATTCGAGTATTGTCTTCTTTACCACTAGCTAGGGAAATTGGGCAGAAGGTAGCATTCGGGTATCTATAATTTCTGTTCCCTAGAAAAGATAATAAGAGAAATGGGAGAGAATAGATTTTTATAGTTAAATCTAAAGGATTGGGGACATAATGATATTTTCACACTAAGTTAAATATTAAAAACTGAATAAAAAATAATGTTGATCAAGATGTGGTTATTTGCAAATTTTTCATCATACCACATGTGGTTGTTTGCTAATAATGATAACGAAGGTGGTTTCTTGCAAATTCGTGATAAAGTAGGTGATTTATTGCTAAAAAATTCTAAAGTTAAAGCAAAACCTTTAAAATATACATTGTTATGTCGAGATCGTGGACATAATTGGAAATATGATGTTGGATTTATAATGCCTAAAATCTTAGTACTTTCTTTTACAATGGAATCAAAGAATATATAAAGTATTTTGGGGATTATCCCTAAGGTTTCCCACAACTCTACCTATAGTGAAGGAGCAAAGAAACAACTTGTCCACTGGGCTAAGGTTTTCTAATGCATGGTTAAGTCACACATTGGGCATTTATTGACGTTGTGGATGCTTTTGCAATAATAAGGATGAATTTAGTGTACTTTATGCAAATATTTTGAAAATCAGGGAGATATTTACAAGAAACCATATAAATTTGTCATGTTTCATGAGCAGCAGATATATGTTGCGCAGAATGTCGATGTCCACTATAATTCACGATGTAGAAGAAGAATAGAAAAGAGGAAAAGATAGTACACAAGAGATATATGTGTCGAAGACGATCCAGAGGATATTGTATTGATGAGAAGAGAAATAGAAGATTACAACGATTGAGACGAAACTCCAATATCACCAACTCTCATAAAAGACTAAGTAGAATAACCATCATAAGATGTATTGAGAGTATTGATTTATATATCTCTCTCTCACACTCTATTTTGAAACCCTTACATCAATGGTGTATTTATAGATGTGGCCTAACTATATTTGAGTCAAAGTAGAAGACTGACTCAAATAAGACTTCTACTAATTTAAGTCTTTTAGTAGAAGATAAATCTAGATAAGGATTAGGCCCATTAAATAACTTCCTAATATAATTAAGATTATCCGGAAAATCCGGACTCAAGACACCATTAAGCCAACAATCTCCACCTTATCTCGAATCATCTTATTCTCTGAATTTGAATCTTCAATAGATGTCTTTGCTATTACCTCCTGAGATAGGATCAACGACCTTGAATATTGATCAAGTCCAAACAGAGTTTGAAATTATCAATCGGAATCACTTTCATCAACATATCTGTAGGATTTCTTAAAGTATGAATCTTTTGTAAAGAAATCTCACCGTTTTCAATAATGTCCCGAATAAAATGAAATCGGACATCTATATGTTTTGATCTGGCGTGGTACATTTGGTTCTTCGTAAGGTGTATGACACTCTGATTGTCGCAAAAAATAGGAAGAACATGTTGAGAAAAACTAATTTCACTTACCAATCCTTTTAGCCATAGAGCTTCTTTGACGGTTTCTGTAGCTGCCATATACTCAGGATCTGTTATAGATAATGCCGCAGTTGACTGTAAGGTACACCTTCAACTAATAGGTCTTTCACAAAGAGTGAAAAGATAACCAATGAGGGATCGTCGTCGATTAAGGTCTCCTGCATAATTTGAATCGACATAGCCAATAATTTTGGCCTCCTTAACTATGTTCCTATCGAAACATAAGTCAATATTAAAAGTACCTTTGATATATTTTAATAACCATTTCACGGCTTGCCAATATTCTTTTCCTGGATTTGCCATGTAACGATTAACAACGCTGACTGTTTGTGTAATATTAGGTCTTGTGGATATCATAACATACATTAGACTTCCAACAGTACTTGAAAATGGAATGTTCTTCATGTATGCATACTCTTCATCTGTAGAAGGACATTGTTGAGCTGAAAGCTTAAAGTGAATTCTGCATGTGAAAATGAGAAATAATCTTTTCGAAATACTTGGTTTATTTGAGCCATAATTTTTCATATTCTCGATCTCGATCAATCTCTATACCGAGAATCTTCCTTACAACACCTAAATCTTTCATCTCAAATTCCTTTTTCATTTTAAATTTTAGATCATTCAGTAGAGATATGTCTTGAGTAGCGATCAGTATATCATCAACATAAAGAAGCAATATAATAAATGAGTTATTGGCATGCATCTTAAAATAAACACAGCAATTATGTTTATAGTGGATGAAATCTTATCCCAACATAAAACTGTCTAACCTTTTATACCATTGTTTTGGAGACTGTTTCAAACCATAAAGTGATTTGTTCAACTTACAGACAAACTTTTCCTTACCTTCTTGGATGAACCCTTCAGGCTGTTGCATAAAAATTTGTTCTTCTAATTCTCCATGCAGAAAGGTAGTTTTGACATCAAGTTGTTTTAACTCAAGATTATGAAAAGCAATTAAAGCAAGTAGAAAACGAATAGATGTGTGTTTAACCACAGGAGAGAAAATTTCATTAAAGTCAACACCCTCCTTTCGTGAATACCCTTTTGCAACTAAACAGGATTTAAATTTAATACCATCTATCTCAAAGAAATTCTCTTTCTTTCGAAATACCCACTTGCAATCAATTACTCTTTTACCTTCTGGTAATTTCACAAGATCCCAAGTATTGTTCTTTTGAAGGGAATCCATCTCTTCATTCATAGCAGCTTGTCGCTGAGAAGAATTCTTATCCTGCACTGCTTCTTTATAGAAAGAAGGATCACCATTGTTAGTAATTAAAGCAAAAGCTACCATATGTTCAAAATCATTCCTTTCAAGTGGCTTTATCTTTCTTTAAGATCTTCGAACTAGAGTCTTTTCAGAAATTTGATTCTTAAAATTTTCTTGAGAGTTGGGCATACCCTGAATATCTTCTTCTGAAGGAACTACATGCTCCACCTCCACTCGCATTATATCGTTGGGACCTTTTTTGAGAGATTTTAGCATAACACTTTCTTCAAATACCATGTCTCTCAATAATTATATTTAAAATAGTAGGATCCCACAAACGATAGCCTTTGATGCCTTTGGCATAATTCAGGAAAATACACTTTTTGGAACGTGCATCTAACTTATTCTTGACAATATGCACATAAGCAGGGCAACCAAAAATCTTTAAAGAAAAATAATTTGCAGGTTGACTAGTCCATACCTCTTCAGGAGTCTTGCAATTAATGACTGTTTGAGGAGAGCGATTCACAATGAAGTATGCTGTATTGACTGCTTCTGCCCAAAAATCTTTATCAAGATTAGTTGTACTGAGTATATTACGTGTTTTTTCCAATAAGGTTCTGTTCATCTTTTCATCCACACCATTTTGTTGAGGTTTTCCTCAGATGGTAAAGTGGCGTTTGATGCCTTCATCTTCATAGAATTTGAGAAAGATTTATACTCTTCGCCATTATCACTTCTGAGGTATTTGATTTTTCTGCCAGTTCTTTTTTCAATCGAAGTTTTCCACCGTTTGAAAACAGAAAAAACTTCGACTTTGTGATGCAAAAAATAAATCCACACTTTTCTGAAAAAATTATCAATAAAACTGACATAACGAACACCAGATTTTGATGAAATAGGAGAGCACCACACATCAGAATGAATATAATCAATTAAGCTTTTAATGCAATGAGTACCGGTGTTAAACTTTACCTTGGACTGTTTACCATGGAGACAATACTCGCAGAAATTCAATTTGCATGAGTTGAGGCCTTTCAATAATTTTCTTTTGTTGAGCTCAGTTAAAACTTACTCACTCATATGACCGAAACGCATATGCCATAAGTGGATCATATAAGAAGAAGAAGCCTGAGAAATTATTGTTCCACTTGCAATGATTTTTCCTACTAACTCATACAAATTTTCATGCCTTAGGCCCTTCATCACTATCAATGAGCCTTTAACAACCTTAAGAACTCCACCTTCAGCAGAATACTTATAATCAGTAAAATCTAAAACACCCAAAGAGATCAAATTCTTTTTCAAATCAGGAACATGTCTGACATCAGTAAGAGTTCTAATAATATTATCAAATATCTTAATTTTGATTTTTCCAATTCCAACAGTTTTGCATGGATTATTATTACCCATCAAAACTAAACCACCATCATAAGACTTGTAGTCTTTAAATCAATTCTTATTAGGACACATGTGGTAAGAACAACCAGAATCAAGGATCCAAATATCATGATAATGATTAAAAATAGAACTAATAGAGAGAACATTACCAAAACCATCATCAGAACTCCCTTCAACAACTGATACTTGTTCTTTGGCTTGCTCTTTAGATTGAGATTCTTTTTCTTTCTTTACTTTGGGCTTCCAATACTCTTTAATTACATGTCCTATCTTCTTACAATACCTGCAGTTTATTTCTTTGGATTTGGATCTAGAACGACCTGTTCTTGATCTTTTTTGGTATGACCTCTGATAATTAATGTTTCTGAGTGTGACACATCTTCTTCGATTTTTTTCAAATATTCATTAGATAGAAGGGCAGGAGAAATATCGTCAAATTTCAAATTCTTCCCATACATGAGAATAGTTTTAAGATTCTCAAGAAAAGGAGGTAAAGACGATAATAAAATAATTGCCTTGTCTTCATCTTCAATTTTAACATCAATGCTTAACAATTGAGAGACAAGTTTATTGAAAGCATTAAGATGATCAACTATATTCGTACATTCTCTCATTCGAAAATTAAAGAGCTTCTGGTTTAAGTAAACTCGATTTGAAATAAACTTACTCATATATTGTTTCTCCAGCTTTTTCCATAACTCTGAAGGTGAGTTTCATCAAGAAACGGATAGAGTAACTCATCGGTGAGATTGAGGATGATTGTATTATGTGCACTAGACTTTTGGTTTTCCCAAACACTTTCGGCCACATCTTCAGATTTGACATCCTCCAATGTGTTTTTCAACTCTTGTTGAGTAAGAATTACACGAATTCTTGCTTGCCAAATAGGAAATGCTTACTTTCCATTGAATTTCTCTATATTCAACTTCGTAGTGGACATGTTGAACCAAGCTCTGATACCATTTGTTACGCAGAATATCGATATCCACCACAATTCGCGATGTAAAAGAAGAACAGAAAAGAGGAAAAGATAGCACATAAAAAATATATGTGTCGAAGACGATCCAGAGGATATTGTATTAATGAGAAGAAAAAGAGAAGATTACAACGATGGAGACAAAATTCTTATATCACCAACTCTTATAAAAGACTAAGTAGATTAACTGTCATAAGACGTATTGAGAGTATTGATCTATATATCTCTCTATCACACTCTATTTTAAAATTCTTACATCAATGGTGTATTTATAAATATGATCTAACTGTGTTTGAGTCAAAGTAGAAGACTGACTCAAATAAGACTTCTACTAATTTAAGTTTTCTAGGAAAAAATAAATTTAGATAAGGATTAGGCCCACTAAATAACTTCCTAATATAATTAAGACTATTCGGAAAATCTGAATTCGAGACACCATTAAGCTAACAGATGTACACTGATGGCTTTCTAAAAATTGGTCTCATCGACAATTATCTGTTCAAATTGCTATGCCATAAAAACTAAATCAAGAATTAGACTTTATTTTGAATAAGGATCAAAGTAAATATTATATAGAGATAATTAAGCATATTAATTAATTAATTTTTTTTTTCATGCCAGACTCATCTTACAAATGCTGAAGTACACAAATTTCCAAGTTTGCTGAGGTGGATGGACTATATTCAGGTTGGTCACTATCATATGATTCACATTGTTGTCTGTGTGCTGCACCTAGTGTATTAATCTATCATCCGCCTTAGATTGATAAATAATGAAGCATTGTGTATATATGTTACTCCATTTGTTTCTGAATCTTCATATAATTTACTTCTTTATAAAATAGGTTTGCAGGACAAAATCTTTTTAGTTTCTTATGGGGAGAAAAAGAATGAATTCTTCAATGTAAAACGGAGATAGCAGACACTGTAGATTGTGGCTGCCCATTTAGAAGTATGTGGAACAGTGGAATTTATTGGAATGTGGCTGAAGTGATTTTCTACATGTTTTCTGCACATTCTTTTCTTTTCTTTCTTTGTGCTTTGCTTTTGAGATTGTGCATTTGAATTTGTGTCACTTGTTAATTGCTGACATTAAGTCATTATCATCTTTTGTTGATGGTAATGATGTATATGTTATTAGGATACAGACAGAGGTATCTGTGCCTTGCTGTCTTGAAGTATTTGACATGACAGACTCCAAAAATTTAAACTCGGAGGCACATCCCCAGTCCCTAATGAGCTTAACAAATTTGATTCTCAGGGGTTCAAATGTAAATAAGTTGAAACCATGGGTTGCCCGAAAAGATTCTTGTGTGTGTGTGGGGTGGGTGGGTTGGGGTGGGGTAGGGGTATGATCCACTATCATATATGAAATGCTTGTAATTTACACAATACCTTATATTCTATTATGCTATCTTCTATAACCTAAACAATATCTAATGCCAGTGAAGCCTTTAAGAACTAAGTTGATTTGCCTTCTCTGATTCAGAAATCCCTAATATCTACTGTCCAACGTTTTTTTTAAAAAAATCTACAAGTAGGCAATGAGCAGATTGTAATTGGGAACTTGGTCTATTGTTATGTCTTTGTTGTTGATCCTGTCATTATAGAATCATAAACAAATAGCTATTTACCCTTGGCTTTTGCTGCTTTTAGGTATATTTATTATCTTTCCACAAGATAAAAAAAAAAAGTCTAGCTACTTGATTAACTTTGCAAGTTGAACATGGTAGAAATTATTTGTATCTAATTTTGTTTTAACAAAAATTATTAGAATTGTTGTCTCAGATTTAATTGGAGATTGATATTTAATTTGCCCTAAATGAGTAATTCTAAGCTTTTCTTTGTTTTCTCTTACAATTGTTTGTGCAGAACAAGGTAGCCTTTGGTGGAGCACTTGAGACAGTCATGGTTAATAAGCCTGAGTTTGAACATTTTGTGAGTAATTCCTTCCAGCTGGTCTAATTGCAGTGCTATTTTTCATTTGCATTTAGTGGTTTTTGGAGACATTTCTCTTCAGATCTGATCTCAATTGGGAAACTATAGTTCTGTTTTCCCTGGATTAAAAGAACCAGAGAAAGTCAGTCTGGGTAAGATAGATGTTAGTTTTGGTTTCTTTTGTATTATTGCCAGATATCACTTGGCATGCATCAAATTCTTTCTCCGGTTTATTGAGGGGTGACTGGAATAAGGTATGTAATTTTTATCCGAAGCACAAAGCAATTATAGGTAGTGCACCTTCCAAAGAGTTTAATGCATTTGAACATAGGATATATTGTTTATTCACTTCATGGTTCAGTACTATGAATAGCCATATGACGCCAGTTGGCCTCCCAATGTGTTTAGGCTCCATGGTCAAATAGATTCTTCTCTGTCATAGTCATTCAATATCAGACTGTTCCCATAATTGTTTTCTTTGTGGTAGCCATGCAACATAAAACTATTCATTCAAATTATGGTGTTTTTTTTTTGTTTCCTTTGTTTAGTGCTCAAAAAATTTAAAGGTGGATGGTGACTCAACTTCAAACAAACCCATCCAGGGCAAGAAGAATGTAGACAAGCCTGAAGAAAATATAAATCCAAAGAAAAGATCTGTTGAGGTATCAAAGTTTTTTGATATTGCGTATAATTGCTGTTTTCCACAAATTTATCTCAACTAAAAGCTCTCAATCTGCAAGTGTGCTTGAGGAGCAGTACTAATTCCTACCTTATGTTAAACTAGGGAATGCTAATGATCTTAATTCTTTCTGTCCATGATTTTGGATATACTTGTGCTTTTGTTGATATGATCATGTCTTGCAATTAGATATGGTGGAACAGTTTTAAACAAAATTATATTTCATAATAGGCTGACAAATGTGCTGGGAAAACAATATCAATAGTAGTGATGAAAAGCAGCAGTTCGAATGCAGCTACTGAACTAAATTGCCATCAGATAGAGCCTCTTGATGGGTGTAAAGATGAAAATTAGCACAGGCATGCTTTTTAATGTACATTAGCAGATTTCACCTCGTACATTTTTATATCTTACTTATTTTTGTATACTTATTTTTCCTAATTCTTTTATTCACTATCAATTTACACTGGAAATATTTTCGTTCTTTTGAAAATCCAAGAAAAATGTGTCTACCCATGAAAAGTTGCAGAATCTACAAAAACAGTAAGCCAAGTAAGGAGAAAAAGAGAACAACAGAAAACTATTCTTCTGAAAAGGATGCAGAATGCACTATATCTATTCTTAATATACAGGTTGGCATTGTTCGCCAGGCATGGAAGCATCCATCTGCAGACAGGTACTGATTGTTTCGAATTTGCAGTTTATATTTCCAACTTGGTGATTAATTGATTGTTTTAATCATTTTGTAGTTTACTGGTTGAGGAGATTGATTTGGGCGATGGTGACTTACGTCAAGTTGTTAGTGGACTCATGAAGTTCTCAGGTCCAGATGAGCTTACAGTAAGGATGCTTCTTTATTTACGTTTATCTTTCTTATTGAAATTTAAGGAACATAAAGTTTAGTTCCTGTAACCACTTGATCTACAAATGCAGAACTGGTATGTGGTGCTGATTACAAATGTGAAGCCTGGAAAGCTTCGAGACATAATGCCATCCAGCTTGGTACATTTCCATTTTGAATTGACTAGTCTTCTTTGCTTGCATCTCTTAAAATTTACAAGCCTTTGCCACTCTAGTTCCTAAAATTTTCTTGCACCGACACTAAGGCATTTCAGTTTCGGTTTAGTGGTGTTTCAGCTGGTTTTGGTCATCAGTGGGTGGCAAATATGGCCAGTAAGCTGCAATATTGGAAACAAGGTCGCATATGGCTAGGAATCAAACCAGGTCCTGGTTTGGCTTTGGTGCTGGCTGAAAATGAAACATTTAGGTTTTGGCTGAGATCTAAAACCTTGCTGATGACCAAACAGGCTTGTCGTTGTTGACTTGAGACTGAAGGCTTGTCATGATTGACATACTTATGTGGACCCCATGGTTGATCCCATATTGGATTTTCCAACTGACTCAGTCTCTTGCCTACTTTAATTTTGTTGGAAGTGACCAATTTGTTGAAGTTCTAGGAAAGAATATAATTGAATTTATGACTTATCAATTGTGGTTAGACTACAGCTGGTATCTTTTTATTGTATGAGCTTTCTGTTGTACTGAACAGTGTTCTAGTGCCTTTTGATAGAAAAAAAGAGAGAGAAGACTACTCTGACAATCACCTTCACTGTGAGAAAGAGGGCTTACATAGATTGGTGTTTTCAGTCAACAAGTAAATTATGGGGGTTTAATATCTGAAAAAAGTCAAATATGTGAAATTTGACATTTTCTGAAAATGATTTTCAATGGTCTAGACTTGATAATTCTTTTGCCATTTTTCTTAAAGTACCGTTTGGTTTAGGATCAGAATCAGGATCAATATTTTTCTGAATTATTTTTTTCTTACAAAATTAATATTACTTATTTTACACCATTATTAAATTAAATTATTATAAAAAATTAAATAGTTTTTTCAAAAAACTTTAAATTATTGTATGATTAATTTTGATAAAAATATATTAGTTTACAAAAATAATTCACTAGTCTTGATATTGATCTTTATCCTGATTTCGAATCAACCGGTGCCTAATATTTTAGAAGAAAAACTACACTACATTAATGGAGCATTTAGATTTGATTTTGGGCTTAACATGAATGGCACGACAATTAATTGATGTGTTTTGGCCAAGCTTTGTAATCTTGTTTTATTTATCTTTTCATGTACCTTCTATTATGCCTATTTTTTTCTTATCAAGTGTTCTATGTGGTTTACTTATATTTAATTTTTTTTGCAGGTTTTATGTGCCTCTAATCAAGATCACACAATTGTGGAGCCTATAATACCTCTAGAAGGTGCAGTTCTTGGGGAGCATATTTCAGTTGCTGGGTATGTATGCGGCAGCCACTCTTTTTATTATATTTTGTTTCTGTGGTAGTAGAGCCTTTTTTTGTGTAAAGCTTCAAAAGTAAGATAATCATAAGATGCATCCTTTTCTATAAGTGTGCTTAATCTCCTGTCTCACCTGATGTTTTTTGTCATAACTGCTTGCTGTAATGTGCTAGTAGCAGCAAAGCAAAATCAATGACCAAGTGTCCTCACTGCCTGCCCCTTTAACTTTCTGCATTTTATTTAGCTTGTGTTCCTTGCAGCTAGGGGTATGCAGAAGAAAGTTAACGTTGAAATAACAGACTGAACTGCAGTAATTTGGTTAATTTGTTTCATTTGATGATTATTTTGGTTCTGTTCAGACTGAAAACATAGGAAATTCAGCTATTATACTTTGGCATGTTTTCGATGACAGTATCTGAAGTGACATAATTGCCTCAACAGTTTATATTATAATGTACATAGTAGACTTAAACTAGATTGTATCTGCTCATGTGTCCACCCAAGATTGCTATTTTGACTCACTATTTCTCTTTTGGTATGATGTATCTCCCTCCCTACTTTCAACATTCTCCCTCCTTGCTGTTTTAGTAAAAAAGATGCTGCTTCTCAACTGGTAGTTGGAGTAATCTTTACATTGGAGGCAAATCGGCCTTCATTGGAGAATTTCTGCAGAAAATAAGCTCCAGTAGTTGCTTCTACCTTAATCCTCAATCTCTCCAACCCCAAACTGGGTTTTTTTTGCATACCCCATGAATTCAATTTCTAGGATGAGTGTTTTCAAATGGTGGCCCTAGTTGAAGGCAGACCCCAGGCTGCCCCAAGTAGTTGTAGGCACTAGGGTTAAATGGAATTATCTGTGTAACTAGGCAGGCGGGCTGCCTAGGTTGTTAGGCGCCTGCCTATACGGCCCATTAGGTGGACACCTAATTGCTTAGGTGGCTACTTTTTAAAAGAGGATCCAGCCGCTAAACTCATTGGGTCGGATTCTATCCTTAATTTTGCAGAGATAAAATGAGCCTGAGGATCATAGAAGAACCTAACATTTTTCAGTTCTTCCCCTCTTCTTTCTCTTCTTTCTCTTCGAATTCCGGATCTCAATATCCTGCTGCTCATGGTGTTTTCACAATCAATATTGAGAGCACTGCAACATCAGTGGATAAGCTTGGCAGAGGTATAAGAAAATCAGGTTGAATATCCAAGTAATTAGTATGTTTGAGTTTTTTTGATTTAGAATATGTTGTTATAACCAAGGTTTTGAGTTTCGGTTTCGATTTTGGCAACTAGAGAAATCGATCGTTTCGGCCGTTTCAATTGTTTCAGTCGAAACCATTCTTATTTCGGTTTCGGTCAAAATATTTTTTTTTGTTATTAATTATGTATTAACCAGAGTTTAAATATATTTTGATTGTATTTTAACTTCAAATTAAAAATATGATAAAACTTTTAAAATATTTTCAAAAAAATTTATAACTAATTTTAGCATAAGATTAAATGTTATTTTAATTAATTTAAATTAATTTTTAAAGTTAATAACTTGTATAGTCTATTTTTTATATATTACTGTATAAAAAATAGAAAATATATAAGAAATAATATGAATATGATTAAAAGTTAAAAATTAATATAAGTAAATTTAACTTATCATTAAAATATACTTAACACATATATAATTTATGAATTAATCATTATCATTATCATCGTCATCATAATCATTATCAGTCGAATTTAAAATATTTGAAGGAATTACAAATTCAGTATCTGTACGATTAGGACGAGCATTTGTAGGCATACGAGTAAAGAACTATTTCTGCGCGATCTTGTGATAGCGATTTTAAAGTATAAGCATACATTGAAAATCTAAAATGACAATGATAACTATATTCATTGACAATATATAGTAAAAATAGTCCAATAACACATGAGAAATAAATATTACATTGTACGAAAAATTCAGGAATAATTATAATAAAACGCTAATGGATAGCGTTAAGTGAATCTTATTGAGAGATACGATAGATTTGATCATCTATTTTTTCACATTCTTTTAATGTTTACTCAATTAAAACTTATTCAAGTATATCATAGGACGAAAGTTGAATCATTCTACGACAGAATATATGTTTTTGACAAAAAATAAATATAATTATTCTTCCTACTTCAAATGTAACTTGCTCTGGAACTGTAATATAATAATCAGGATTTGGTATTATCTATTTTAAAAAATATTATATAATTGGTAGGATTTATGAATATAAAGTAGATAATAGAAAATACTGAAAAGAAAAATAAAATAAAATGTAATAACGAAGTAAATAAATTATCGTAGTACAAAATAAATAATATAGACATTAAATTTGAATGTTATAAAAATACAATAATATTATGTGCACATCGACTACATATATAAAACAAAATATATCAATTTAAGACAATGAAAATATCATTTTATAGGTAACATAAATCACGTCTTATAATCATATGCTATTTCGAGCCGGATCTTGAAGAAATTGATTTTCTTTATTACTATTTTCATCAGTACGATGAAGTTGTGATCGATAGTATTATTTAGCATGCGTATAGTACGAAATCACATTGTCTTATATTGACTAATGATATCTTTGGTTGAAAGAAGACATCTCGTTATGATATCTGTCATCGTAGCTAAAGTCTGCACTATTTATTGAACTTTGATTATTATCTTGTCTAATATGTGAAGCATATTGATATTGTGGTACATAACTTTTATATAAATTGGAGTTAAAAAATTTATTTCCTTTATACCTTGAAAAAGAAGTAGACAAGTCATCATATTGTGATTATTGAAAATTAGTTTCGCCAACTGTATCACCATTATTGTTATTACTGGTATTAACATTATTCTTCATTATGTCAGCTTTCTTTTCTGATTCTTCATCTAAAAGATGTTGAATAGTTTTTTGTGTTTGAGGATGATTTAAGACAAGTTCTTTTCTTTTTTGAATTTATTTTGTTTGAGGATTATCATTTTCGAATATGACGAACAAGTTGATTATCTCATCATTTGATGATGTTTTTTTATATAAGTTTTGGATTCTTAAACGCATGTTATAATGATAGAAAATAAGTTTATATAATTTTTCCATTTTAAGTTTATTTCTTGTTTTTGTATAAATCAATCCAAAAGTTATTTAATTCCTCTTGCATTGTGAATTTAGAATAGTTTGATTTAAAATTCTAATTATTATTTTTGTAAAATTAAGTACTGCATACCAACCATAAATACTCCATCGTCTAGTAGTAATTTATCAAAAAAATTTGTTAAAAAGTTGATATAATTAAAATTAGTAAATATGTAATATTATTGAATATTAACTATATCAGGAGTATCACTCGTAATAGTTATAATTGCTTATTGTGTGCCGAAGTTATTAATTTTATTTTTGAAGTTGTTTGCTTGTTTAATAAACATACTCAAATTAAAAACTTTCTTAATTATGTAAAAAATAAATTAATAATTCACAATGTACCTCGCATAATGCCAATGTTCTTGTTCTTATATCTGACTCTACATTCTCGATTACTTTACGTAACGCTTCGAGAATTATATTATTATTATTGAGATTATCGACATATTAAAATATTGGATTCAAAAAATATCGCACAATATGATTAAATATTAATTAATAATATTATCATTATAATTTAATAAAATACTATAAAATGACATTTTATTCAATTATCCGCAGCATGAAAATCTTTGAATAATGTTTTGTCCCAACGACGGTTGATAATCTTCTCCTATTTATGAAATTTAATTGTTCTTATGTATCATATTATTTGTAATTTTGCTCGTTTTATTATTTCATATAAGAAACTTATCTGTGAATGATCATTTGAGTCAACAATTCACAGCACTTTAACTAATGGATTCGATTACATTCTCAATTGATTATCAAAATTATTCGTTCAAGACTTGATTGTAGAATTGCTCAGAAAGAAAATTTTTTTTATCGTTTTAACTTCAAATAATGTTTGTTATATTTTTCACTAGTAAATGATCTCTTTAGCATTTGTCAATGGGTATACAAGAAATCCAAAAAGATAAATTATATAACAAACCGAATAATGTCTGACTTGATAATCTCTCGGTTCCGTGTTTTCTTTCTCATCAGTTCAAGATACCATATATGATTATAAATGAATGACTTCAACTTCTGACCTTCCTCAACCACTTTTAATATCAGGATTCTTACCTATATCCTTTAATATTAAATTAATAGAGTGTGCTGCACAAAATGTCAAGAAAAGATATTTCTTTTTTTGCATTAATTTCTTTCCAGCATATACCAATGGAGTCGTATTATCAGTTACGATCTGTAGTACTCTTAATTCGCCAATCTCCTCAATAACACCATCAATCAAATGGTATAAAAATTACTAGTTTTCGGCTTCTCTGATATATCGACAAAGTTTAAAAAAAGGTCCATTCAGGACAATATGCTAAAAAATTTATCAAATTTTTACTATTTTATATTTTCCATCCATCACACATTAAGATACACCTAAACTCATCCCAATATTATGGAAAGTTTGTATAAAAGCAGACATTTATCCAACTTCAAAATCCAAATATTTTTTTGAAATCTTATAAACACTTGGTAGAGAAACTTTTGCGCCAACTTCTTGAGCAGCACGTATCATTTTATAATAGTAACCGTCATCTGTTAAATAAAATGGGACATGATTATAAAAAAAATATTTGGGTACTACTCTACCCAATTATTGTTTGCTTTTCGAAAATCACTTAATGCTGTTTTCAAATTTAATTGATTATTATCTCTTGGTTTCAATAAAAATGGGTCAATAGGAGAAATATTGATAGGGCTGATATCAGAAAAATGAAAATTTTCTCTAACTCTCGAAAGAGTAGCTGTGTGTTGTTGTGTACGTCATTTTCTTAAACTAGTAGTTCGGTGATTACGAACTGTCTCAGAAGGATCAATACTACTTTGAGTTTTCTCGTACAATCTTCAATTCTTTCGGATTGCTTTCTGAACCTCATTATCATCATCTTCATCATTAGAAACTTGCTCGGGATCTGCATTATACCGCCTAATAAGTTCCTGTTCGAAATGTAATTTTTTGGTATTATCCTTTTTTTTATGTTCTCTACTGCTTTATATTATTACTCAAAATGTTTGTCTCATTTTCTTCGAAACCTTCTCACAAGTTTAGATTGAGCCATTTATTCCTCCCAAATACTCATTTAATTTTACAATTTCAGAACAAAGCACACGACCACATCATTTATAATAAACTTTTCGAAAATCTGCATCCACTAATTCACAGTATTACCATGCGATATTGTCATCGCAAGTAGCTCGTTGTATATTTTGTTTAGGGGCCATGTATAATAATACAATAACATCAGCAATAGAACATTAAGAGGAACAACAAAGGAGCAACAAACCATATAAATAATAGTAGCAGTAATAGGGGAAGATCAGCAACAGCAGTACAAATTATGGTGTAAGAAAATTTACCTATATTTAATCGAAACAATTTCGGTTTAATAACTAATTTTTGCATAACTTTAAACTTTTCTAATTTAAATATTCTTTATTTATCACATAATTTTCACATAAAATCTGAGCATTTCTAAAAAAATAAAAAACTTTATTTTTGCAAAATATTTATTAACAAAAATTAGCTAATTTTTACATAACTTTAATATTTCCCAATTTACTAACAAATTTTTATATTAATTTCAACATTTTCAATTTGCTACCTAATTTTCACATAAAATTTTAATTTTTAAAAAATACAAAAAAACGCTATTTTCGCATAAATTTATTAATAAATATTAATTAATTTTTATATTACTTCAATATTTTTCGATTTACTAACTATTTTTTACATTAATTTAATTTTTTTCAATTTACTATCTAATTTTCACATAAAATATGACTTAAAAAATAAAAAAAAATAATCTATTTTTGGATAAATTTTTTAATAAATACTAGCTAATTTTTGCTTAACTTCAATATTTTCCAATTTACTGATTAATTTTTACATTAATTTAAATATTCTCGATTTTTACTCAATTTTCAGATAAATCTTAACTTAAAAAAATAAAAAACTCAATTTTTGGACAAATTTATTAACAAATAATAGTTAATTTTTACATAACTTTCAAATTTCTCAATTTACTAATTAATTTTGTACATAAATTTATGCATTTAAACTCCTATTATTAAAGTTAGATTTATGTATTTAAATCACCTATGATTTCAATATTTACCTATAGTTCCTTTTTTCGAAATTAAATATCTAAAATCCCTTAATTATTATTTAATCAAAATTTTCAGGAAATTTTTTTTAAATCTTTTGCAATTTTATAATTTAATCTCTCAAAAATTTATTATTTATTTTTTATGTCCAATTTTTTATTTTTTCTTCTCAGCTTCAAGATCTGTTTCCAATAAACCAGCAGTCCCGCACAAAATTTATCTAGTACAGGGCAGAAAAAGGACAACAAAAAAATTAGGTAAAAAGGTACAAATTTTTTTAGCGGGTTAAATTACAAAATTACAAAATTGTAGGTAAAAAAACCTTTTTTTTTTTGCATATCTTGAAATTAAATCTTTATTACCAAATTTTCACATAACTTCAAAATCTTCAGATTTAGTAGCTATATTTTTTATAAATTTTAAAATTATTGGTTTACTATTTAATTTTTATATAAGCCCTAAATTTTTAAATAATTTAAAAAACATAATTTTCTTACAAATTTAGTAACAAATACTTTTCAAAATTTATTGAAATTTTTTTCATTAATAATTTGCATAGAAGCCCACATATAAATAAATTTTTTTTATTATTTATACCTTATGGCATACAAATAATTCTTATAAAAAGTATCAAATTATAACAAATATTTTTACATAAAATTAAAATCAACATCTTGGCATTTGTATAAAATAATATTAAATAAGTATAATGAAAAGAATATTATAACTTGGTAATAACAAAATTATAAAAAAATACATAAATTTACAGAGGCCAAAGGACTAAGAAATTCGACATTAAGAACAAGAAAATTATAAGCTTAAATATAAATCGTATACAATCTTTAACTACTTACCAAAGTTAGACCATATACAAAGTGTAAATCTTATTTATTTACAGACAATAATCCTAATTTTTTTTATCAAAATTAAATAATATTACAAACATTATCTATTTATCAATTAGAATTATGTATATGACATGTATAATAATCTTAACTGTAGAAGAACTTCTTAGTAAATTGAAGAAGTTTTTACCTCTTTTCTTAGTAGACTACAGCAGGAGAAAAACAGAAGCAATTTGAATATCTTGAAGACAAAACACCAGTACTAATAAATTGAAGAAGGAACCCTAAGCACCATATTTGTAAAATGTTAGCTTTACATAATAAATATTAACCATACTTTAAGTCTTAACCTTATCTCTTTCACCAACCTCAATCACTTTACTATCTCATTGTTGAACAAAAATATAATGATCACTTACTTCTTATATTATTTATTCACATGCTTTCATTAGGGAGTGGGGATATTGACAAGCCTTACTTGACAGGAGAAAGTTTTCATGTTGAGATCATGATGGGTTCGTGCTCTGAAATTTGAAATGCAAGCTGATCACGAGGATCTAATGGTTTCTTCACTTCAATTTCTTTAGGCTAATTTCCAACATTAGTTAATATGACATCAAAAATTTTGTTTTTGCTTTTCACGAAGTAACTTATTTGTTTGTGTCTTGATTGAAGTGACCGGACAAAGAGAAAAACTAGGGTTAGAAACTTAGAATTAGATTTAGTAATCATGGAAAATAACAGTATATTTCAGATTTATGTGAATGAAGAAGAGATAAACCTCTTAGTCATCTTTACAGCTCTCCACAAAATATAATTAAACACATGATTAAGTCTTAATATAGAATTAATATGAGCATGCACCTACCACCTATCGGTATGCACGGTATCTTCGTTCGAAAGCAGGGAATCTTTTTGCACGGTCTGTGCAGCAGAACACTGGCAAACTCAGCTGATATCTCTTTTGACGCTCTTGTTGCTGCCGTGTCCACCCATGCACACCTGGCCCGAGCAAAGAGCCGGCCGCCAAGTTCCTTCTTGAGCTCTTCCGGCTGCTGCACCCGTCTACTTCTAGGCAACCCCAGCCCCACATCCCGCCAGTGCAATGCATTACACTGCACCGCTTCTCGCAATCGGACTACCACAAAGTAGGCCTACTTATCGCCTTGATTGGCTGTGATGTTTCATCGATCACTACTAGTGGGGAATCGATCACTACTAGTGGGGAAGAGAACCGAGCCGACCTTGCTGTGCTGCAGCTGCAAGCATGGACGCTACCTCGGATATCCTCCCCTTCAAGGCCTTTGAGTCCATCCTCTTTGTTCACGCTAACTTTGGGTGAATGTACTCGCTTTGCCTCTGAGAGGATGTACTTATTCCACCGTCGTTGGCTGCTCGGCCGCTGTTCGTTGCTTTTGTTCTGCTGCTGCTCAAAAACAGAGAAGCAAACAAATTCTTCAGCATTACAATGAGGACAAAAGAAAGGATGGTAGTACTGGACTAGAATAGAGGCTCGTTGCTCGTTGCTTCTGCTTTGTCGCTACTCGATATTTTGCCGTTGCTTGTTGCTTCTGATCTGTCGCTGCTCACTGTTTTGCCGCCGCTCGCTGTTCGTTCACTTCTGTTCTGCCATTGCTCACTGTTCTGTCGTTGCTCGCTGCTTCTATTCCGCTGCTACTCGTTACTCCGCACATTGCTTGTTGCTCTGCCACTTCTACTCCACACGTTGCTCGCTGCTCCGCTGCTATTGCTCCGCATACTGCTCGTCGTTCCTTCGTTTTTGCTCCGCATGCTATTCGTTGCTCCGCCGCTTCTGCTCCACGCATTGC
This sequence comes from Trichopus zeylanicus subsp. travancoricus, assembly GCA_005019695.1. Classification (NCBI taxonomy): domain Eukaryota; kingdom Viridiplantae; phylum Streptophyta; class Magnoliopsida; order Dioscoreales; family Dioscoreaceae; genus Trichopus; species Trichopus zeylanicus. Next base: position 592,505 of record RXID01010963.1, on the reverse strand, counting down.
TCATTGTTCCGCTGCTACTGCGCTGCGTGATCTCACTGCCACTGTTCGCTACTCTAACCCTACAACAAAAACTTATTTAGGCAAAACGGTTTGGCACAGGCCGAAACATCTTGGTTTTTGCCGAAATTTTAAACTCTGGTTATAACATAGGACAAAAAAAATCACTAGTGTTAAAATATTAATTTAAAGAAATACTTTAGTTTGTCATGTATTTTTATAATTTTATGCATTATAATTATTTTAAAAAAATATTTTGTTTGATACTGCCTCGGCATCTGCCTAGTGCCTGCGTAATGGCTAGACGTTATATGAGGTCCTCGTACTGTCTAAATCTGCCTAGTGCTTTTCAAAACCTTGTCTAGGAGCAATGAGTGCTCAAGCTGGTGTAGGAGATCAAAAGTCCAGGTTGTGTGTTGCTTACTCAGTAACCCCAACGCTAACACCTCCTCTCTTTTTTGTCATTCTTTAATAGAATCCACTCTTTATTTCTTTATGGTAATCTCTCTATCTGACGTCGGTTGTAGGTCTTTGTTTTCCATATGAAAAACAGATCTCTTGTTCTGTCAGTAACTTTCTCAAAAATTAGTGCTTTCTTTTTGGTTTATCTGCCCCAAGGAGTTGGTATTTGGGAAATCTGAAGGGAAGAGTTTGTTGGTTTCAAATGAAAGTTAAATCAAAATTTTGGTTTGGTTCTAAGATTTGTATAGTTTCAAGAATCTAACCAGACAGTGTTGGTTTCCTAGGGTTTCAGAGGAAAGGAAAGGAAAAAAAACAGAAGAAAAACTAGGGTTTCTGCAATCAATGATGAAGCTTCATCTTATTCTGGCTTTCTGAGATTATGAAAGCAGCATAAAACCCTAGATGATGGTCCCTTGTATAGCTAAGTTCCCGGATTTCTATAGGCCTACTGGGCTCAACCCATTATCCATTACAAGTTTCAATTTTACTCTAACTGCTGGCTTATGTAGGGCTGTGATGAACCCCGGCCTATAGTGTTTGGATGGCACTACAAGGTGCAATCTTACTATATATGCTTAGGTCCAATAAGGGATGTCTGAGCCCTACAGCGAATGTTCTTCAACAGATAGGAGATGAAAAATGTTACAAAAGCCTAACTCCGGAAAGATTTGTCTTTAAATGGCTGACAGCCTGCCAACGTAATAGTGCTATGTCACAGGTTGCTTTTCCTCCTATACTGTGTTAATTTTGTTGGAGACTGAATTCAGACTCTTTATTTTCATTAGAGGCTACTTCTCACCTCTATGACAGCTATACCTATACTTCGTCATACTTCTAGATCTTCAAATACAATAAATAGTGTCAATTCAGTTTGATTTATTTGCGAACCTTTCCCTCTCAGGTATGATGACAAGTCTGAAGATGTCTTGAACCCGAAGAAGAAACAGCTGGGCAAGTTAACACCGGTAAGGCAATGTCCTTCAAGGACACCTTTTTTCCTTCATTTTTCTATCTTTTTCCAATTTGCTGCGTTAAACAGTCAAAGCACATCAGGTGGCCCATAATTGGCTATCAATCATGTGGGCTTGAAGTCCATATCGATGTGGAACATTGACAATTTCTCGTTTGGATTGAGCTTATGTACACTGATGAGAAGGGGGTTGCCACATTCAAGGGGATTCCCTTCATGGCATGTGCCGGGCCATGCAAATCTTCCATACCGAACGCAAGCATCAAATAAGCAGCCGCTTCTCTGTCACAAAATATCCAAGACAAACGACACATTGCTTGTGTACCATGACATCAATTAAACTTATTAGGATATATAGGTCAGAGCTTCTGTATCTGAATCCAAGTTCTAAAAATTTTGACATGAGCTATGGATACAGCTCCTCGGATTCTTCTTGCTAAAGACTTGATTCTTGGATGACAAGTGTGTTTGGATCCTTTATTTGCTTTCGGAAAAGATGAATTTGTACCTTGCTTATATGTAGAGAAAGCACGGCATAGAATTCTTTTCTTGCTGTGTTTGATCTTGTTAACATGGATGTACATTCATAGCATGAGCAGGTACAACTTGTAAAACTGGTACGGATCATTATTGCACTTAGTTTGCTGATCTGCAGGAATCTAAATGGAATAAACTGTACTTGTGAGGACCAGCAGGGAGAAAATTGGAAGAGTATGTAATTATCCTCTTTTTCTCCAATATAATTATCATAGAGCATCTGAGCGTATATGTTTTTGTCTCCTAATGTGGCAATTTTTCATGATTTACTATGATTTGAAGGTTTCATAGTCCATTTTATGATTTATTTATTTATTTATTATTTTGCATATGCCTACTTGAAGCCTATCAAAATTGCAACTCCCTGCCTGTTAGTTCTAACTATTAAAAATATATAATATTCTAAAAATGAGTTTCTTTTGGACAAAGCTTATAATAAGATTTTGTGTTTCGGTCAAAATATTTAGTATTTTTAAGACAGTAAAATATTCAAAGTTACAGAAATGAAAAGGCCAAAATGTTCCTAAACTAAGACTTGAATCTTGGTGCATATACTACTTCATTGCATCCAAAAATCTTCCTTTTGTGAGATTCAACTCTTGGCTCTCCCTTTGGAGGACAAGTGAGATTGTCATCAATCGCAATATGTAATTAGGTTTTGGGTGATTTTTTTAAAGAAAACACTTAGAGATATTTTTACGGTAAAATGAGAATTTAAATCCAATAATCTTATGCGATGAATAAGACGGTTAAAAAGTTATCTTATCTAAATTTATAATCTTTTTTTTTTTTTTTTTCTAAAATCTTATATTTATAATATTATTTTTTATCTTTGTATGGCAGCTTTGTGACCGTTGACAGGGCAAAATAATTTTTTATGCAAAAAAATCTCTGTGCGAGATATTTATAAATAATAGGTCCTTGCTTATGCCAACTGCAAATAAATCACAATATAGGGGGTTAATGCAATTTTATTCCAACGGACGGACGAAACCCTCGACAAAAACCCCATGTCATCTTCGTCCTGTTCGGCATCCTCAATCTCCTATCTGTTTCGCTCTCGCTTTCGCCGCCGGCCGCCATGGCTGTTACGCTCCGGACCCTCGTCGCCCTCCGGAACCCCAACCCTGATTTGCACGGTGCCGCTCGGCCTGGCTCTCTCTCTTGCGCCCCTCCGCTCCGATTCGCGCACTCGGCCCAGTTCCCGAGAGAAAAGTGTCGCCTTGGGGTTCTTCTCTCCCCGAACCATCGCCGGGTCTCGAGGCTTGTTCCCTTCGCCGCTTCTCCTCAAGAGGAATCGGTGAGCCACTCTTGTTTTCCTGGAGATTTATTAATGCTAGACTTCTCTCTGAGAACTCTACCTGATTCCACTAAAGATTTATTTTTTGGGGGTGTTTTTCCGTTGTTTTGAACTTCTAATGTCTGGTATGCAAAAAGATGCGACCTTGTTTGATATTTATCACAATTGGTCACATTCCAAAGTTGGGGATTCTCCTAATATGTTTGTTCTTCTCATTCATTCTTCTGTTTCAATTTTAGTTCTTTTAAGAGTTCCAGGAAAAAAAATGTAATGTTTCTCTATTAGATGACTGATTGCTCACTGATCTGTATGGGTGGATGATTGTTGTTCACTAGAAGCTTTCGGATTTTGAAGTGGAAAGGGAGAAGAGGGAGCTTGAAACAGAACATAATGAGTCAGAAGAAGCGTGGAAGAAGACTATGGAAACTTTTAAGGAAGAAGCCATGAAACTGAAAGATGTTTCACTAGAAGCATATGATGTATACTCCAAAAAGGCAATGGTAATACTGAAGCAATCATCTGAGGAACTCAAGATTCAGGCAGAAAAGGCAAGCCATGAAGTTGGTAAAATAGCTCAAGAGATTGGCGAAGAAGGAAAAGAGTATCTTTCCTCTGCTCCTGATTCAGTAAAGGAAGTTGTGGAACCCTTCTCCTATGTTGATGATTGGAAAGATGTAGCTGCTCTGCAAGATTTTCATGTTGGCATTCCCTATGGTATGTCAATTGTTAGCATTTCATGGAGGTTGTGTGGAAGATTTCATTTTTTGTAAGATAATCAATTGGTTTTTGTAAGTTATGTGAAATGACAGACTTTATTCAATGGGCATTCTTCACACACAACTATTGACTTTATGCAGGATCTTTCCTTGTTATTGGAGGTTTTCTTTCCTTTATGCTGACTGGAAGCATTTCAGCCGTACGTTTTGGGGTTATCCTTGGCGCTGCAATTTTTGCTTTGAGCATACAGAGTCTAAGAGCATGGAAGAGAGGACAGCCATCTCCATTGCTTTTGAAATCTCAAGCTGGTTAGTCTACCTGTATTTACAATTGTTATCTTAACTGCTATCCTAGCTAATTGCATACAATGCTTCATAATTATCCCTTGAGTACCTCTTGAATTCAGGATGGAGTGTTTGAGGGTTTGGGTTAAACATGAGCTATATTTGTCTTGTTGACCTAATAGTTTCTATTGTTGGTTAAATGCTAATCCAGAGAACCATTACTTCAATACATTCTGATCATTCCATCTTTTGGTGTCTTTTAAGTATGGCATATTTGCCATCAATTTTATCTTATTCTTTTGTCCATGCTTATCGCTTCTCATTTCTGAGTCATTTCGCTTGAGCGCTTCATTTGCAGCAATTGTGGCAATCATCTTCATTAGAGAGTGGCAGTTGTTTTTTCAGGTAAAATTATATCTAGGTATACCAATGAATCAAAATATTCAATTTGATGATTTCAGTGTGCTAAACTCATCTTTCTTGACTATTCATTTATTATTTTTGCAGCAACATTCATTTCCACATTTCGTGATGACGTTTATCAGGTTATCTGCTATGTCAAACTTTCTTTTGGCAATATTTGGGTGCCACCCTTGTAATTGTAACAATGTTTTCACCATAAAATTGTGTCTATTGTTCTTGGCAAGCTGCAAAATTTTATCCTTTAGATGTACTGACTAGATATATCTCATATAAGTCTTGGAAAAACTTCATTTACTGACTTGCTCCCCCTTGATACACATTACATGAGAATGTGTTGGATTAGTTATCTTTCCAATTGCAGCAGTTGTAGGCCTTGGTGCCAAAGTCATCGTTGACCGAAGAAACATTATGCTATTTTCTGAAAGAAATTTCATCTGTTGTAATGCATGGAAATAAGCTTTAATTACTTGCCCTTTTACTAGAGCTATTGCTTTAATTTCTGACTGAGTTTTGATTATGGAGTTTGAGCTTTTCTTTTCCTTAAACTTTGTTTCAGCTTCTCACTATTCATTTTATATTGATTCAGTGGAGCAGCGCTAGCTTTCTATATTTATAGGATAATGACAAATCTTCGGGGAGAAGGTGAAAAATTTGGAGAGCACCTGGAGAATAAATGACCAAACTGAAGGTTAGTTCACAACTTGATCCTGAGTATTGCCGCAAAACACAGTTCCCTGAAATTTATTTTCTAAAATGAAATGATGAACTTCAAAAATATTCTTCCTTGCCCTGATCATCCATTTCTCAATACATCAGGAAATGACGGAGTTCATTGGCAGGGACACTAGGACATCATCTTGCTCCAAAGAACTTGTGTGATGCAAACAACTGCAGTAGTGGCTTTTTTGTGGGGAATAAAATTTGCTTCAGTGTGAAGTCTAAGCTCCCTTTGCTGGTGCTTTCATTTAGAAACATCACACGAAAGTAGAAGATTTTTGGAAATGTATGCTCTTGAGGTATGGTTAATTGTAGTCAGTTTCAGATTCTGCAGTTTGTCTTGTGGAGTTGGTCTTTGTGCATCTCAAAAGATCATTACAAGCAGATAAGTGTTATTCTCAATAATAATAATAGTAGTAGTAGTAATTTTTAGTAAATAATCATCCAGTTGTTTCAGATTCTGCAGTTTGTCTTGTGGAGTTGGTCTTTTTGAATCTCAAAAGGTCATTACAAGCGGACAAGTGCTATTCTCAATAATAATAATAATAATAGTTTTTAGTAAATAATTATCTATTTTATTGTGAATTTGCAAAAAAAATCACCTACCTTATCTTATTAAAAAATTAGTCATCTTGTATTATAAATTTATAAAAAATTATCTAAATTAAAATATTTAAAAATATTTAATGTAATCTTATTAATTAAACTAATATAAAAAGATTAAATTATTTTTATTTAGTTTTGTTTCAGTCAGTCGGACCATAATCATTGATAGTTGGTTTGATAAAATTAGATTTTAAAATTTTAATTTCTTAATATTAGACAATTGATTTTTCAAAAAAATTAAAATGAGATCCGTTATTTTTTATATTAATTTAGTAATTATCTAAATCAAAATTAAATGAGGGTAATTATTTTTATATTAATTTTAATTGATAAAATTAAATATTTTTTAATATTTAATGATGGTATTTTTTCTAAACTTATAATACAAAGTGAATAATTTTTTACTAATAATAATAAAGTAAGTGATTTTTTATAAATTTACAATAACAATTATATTAATATTAATAATAACACAAGTAGGTAAGTAATGTAAAATTGTTCTTTTCATGCAAGTAATTCGTAATGTCTTGTGGGCAACTCATGAAAAATCAGTTTGTTAGGTCCCTGGTACTGACATTAAGTTCCAAAAGTTCAATTAGCTCTGCTTAAAAATTTTGCAAAATAGATTGCAAGATTCCAAACCCTAAACCTAAGTGTCAATTAGCTCTGCTTAAACCCCAACCCTCCAAAGGGTGTTCGAAGGTCCAAATCACATTGGTCAAACCCATCTGATCACATACATAAAATTGAAAACCTAAGTTCTTATCGTTCAATTTTATCACAAGATTTCAATTCTCCATACACAAATATGAAAATATTATTTATTGTTCATCTGGATTTTAAATTCAAAAAATCAATAGACACCCAAACAAATGGACCCTAAAACAAAATCAGTTATTGTATTAAAAAACTGATCTAAATTACTCAAGAGTACAGTCGGTTATTCTGATTCAAACCAAAATTTTAAGGTTTAATTTCAAAATCGATTAACATCCATTATGACCCAAATTTAAAATTTTAACCATGTAAACTAATCACCTTAAAATTAAATAATATAATTTTTTTTGTCTGAAATTAAATTTAAGATCAAAATATTTCGACCGAAACTTAAAATCTTAATTCAAACCGAGCTCTGTGTTGCTGACAGAATCTGTATAAACCAGCTATAATCTCGGGCAGAAAGCCATGACAAAACCAAACCTTTTTTCCCAGCATCAGCAGAGATTTCTTACACAAATAATAAATCATTTTCTATGCTAAAAAAAGTGAAAAAAAAAACATGCCTCAAGAATTTACAGAATATATGCAGAAAGGATATCTGCACACCAGAGAGAGCAATGAGAGCAATCAACAATTAGCCACTTGATATAATCTTTGAGTAGTAGGGCACAAGGAAAAAATTCTCTTCGTCTCCAGCGCAAGCAGCAACAGCAATACCCAATGTGTTCCGCTCAGACATTAACATGGGGATTGTGGTTAGCATTTTCTACTTGATTGTCCAGCGGCATGTACTGCGCCATGATGGCACGAATCTCTGAGTCCATATAGCTCTGAAATACAGTCGAAAAGATTCCAAAACAATTTTTGAACTCTAATTTCAATAAATAAAAATAGATGCAAGGGTTTAGTTCAAGATAGAGACTGCAAGCAAATTTACCCGAATTCTGTACTTGTACACTGCATATCCTCCAATCCAAGTGGCAGCAAGGCCAAGGAAAATAACCCACAGAAAGCTCCAACTGACTTCTGTTGATGCTTTTTTACCTGTAAGATATCCAAACACATTACTAACAGCCATGATAAATGAATTGAGGACAGAGAAGGTAATACGTGTAAGGGGTTTTGCAACAAATACATGCATTAGTTTGTGCCTACAACTTCAAGCGTAAATTAGTTGTGTTAAATACATACTCCACAAGTGGCTGTAAAATGTAAATATGGGGAAAGGGACAAGCCACTATGGAAGGTTTGTAACCTATAAAACAACAGTTTTGACAGGCAATGGTTTTCTGTACCCCACATTTTCTTTTTGGTTAGTTGAAGATATTGAGCACCTTAATTGTCTTGAGACCAAACGACTGATTCTTGAGAGGTGTGAGACACTATGGACACTCCATAATTGCCTGTGGAATCATGCAGAATCCTAAATTTATTTACATTCCTTCTATACATTGACATTTAATTTTCATTTCAACCAAAAACATGCATATACCAGTCCAAATGGTACTGCATGAAGGAAGTGTACTTTTGCCAAGAGAATATCTAAACTTTGTTTAGGGATACTCACTTATGCATGTATCATGCTCTTTGATGTACAAGAGACCACCGCTACAGCTGCATTCATAACTTCCCCATGTGTTCTTGCATTTGCAGTCTGGGCATTGACAAGCCAATTTTTCTTTGCATTCATCAATATCTGCAATATCATATGTCAACAACAGCAAATGGAAATTATTAGACTTCATCAAACATATCTATGGGATTAATTCAAAGTTCCTACACTTAAACCATAAGCGTTAGCTTTGATAATAAGCACTTTGCAATGATATACCTTCACATGAGTTGACTCCATCACCCTTGAAGCCAGGTGGGCATTTACATCCTTTGGATTCACCATCCTGCATCATCCAAATTATCTTGCTTAGATAAGAAACTTAGGAACTCGTTAATAGTAAGAACTTTCACTCAAATAACTCACAACACAGGCTGAGTATGTGTTGCCATTTTTGGTTTCTTTCCAACATCCTCCATTGTTGATCTCACAGCGTCCAAAGCCAGAAGCTGTTGATTGAAGAAATAAAATATTCCATTTACCAATTTTTATATCAAGGAGCTTCAAATCTAATAACTATTTGCAATCTAACAAGTGAGTTGTTAAAGGTAGAAAAGGCAAATAAAACCAAATATATCTACAAAGCAAGAAAAACAGCAGATTTAGACAGCAAAGTGCCTAAACTTCACATGAATCCCTTCAAATTTGCAATAAACAATTTCAAAAAAGGCAATTGACAATCAAGCTAGTGACCATTTTCAAAAGGTGAACTCAGAAAATCTTTTATTGACCACAAAGTCACCAGAATGGTGTGCAAGCAAATTTAATTTAAAATATAGATTGGTAAGATCCAACTTAAAACTCATCATTTTTCCAGTTTCTTTTCACAAAAAGTGGGTAAGCACTATAGTTTAAGCTAAAAACACAGGGTCTGTTATCACAATGTCATATAGCAATGAGGATTAGAAATTCTACTGAAGGAGTAAAAGTATAGGGGTCAAAAATTATCCTGACCCAGGAATCTGGTCCAGTTTGGACTGGGTACAGTGACCTGTTTCTGAAATATGGTACGGGTCAAGTTTCATGTGTAAACATTGGACAATGGTCAACCACAATTTTTTGATCGAAGGACAAGCATTAACCTCCCATTGTGGGTCACAATACCCATGACTTGGGTAATTTAGCATTAGTTAAATCCTATTTTCTCGATTATTATCATTTGAAATTCAACTCTAAATTAAATTAAATCATACTTCCATGATAAACAGATGGGCACTAACTTACGTTCACAGTGGGTATACCCATCACCCACAAACTTCACACCTTGCACAACAGGGCATTGGCATACTCGTCCACGGAAAGTGTCCTAGAAGAGAGTAAATATGAGCAAAGAATTTGGTTAGCATTAGTTTACTGCCAACATGTATAAAAAGAAATGTAATTAGTAGCAATTGAAAGCATACCTTGCAGGCTGTAACATTAGCAGCTGAATCTTGCCAGCACCCACCATTATTGTCCAAACATTCATTTGTTTCTATGTCTATAAAGAACACAAAATTTTAACTTATAAATCATAAGAATCTATTCCAAATATTACAATTGTAGGACATGCTAAACATAGAAGGTGGTTGGAGTAATTTAAAATACCTTCACTCAAACACACAGCTGGGTCAGTGGTCTCTTTAAACCCTGCACATATTGCTTTGAGCACCGCAGATTTGTCAAGCTTACCTGGAAGGGAAGACAACAATAGATGTTCTTCACAATCTTAGAAAGAACAAAGTTTGTGCATAGCATACTTGAGTAAGATAAGGAAAGCACCTCTGTACTGTCTATTGTTAATGACAAGAGTAGGCAAGATGGTAACATCTCCACGAGAATCTTTACCAATCTAAGAAAATGAAAAGTGCTAACATAAGTACCAGTTGAGAACATAACCAGCCTGTTATTTCATTAAAAAAAGGCTGTTATATCAAATAGAAGTGACCATCCTAACCTGAGCATCTTGTTCAGCTTTAAGCACTGGGTTTTCTTTATCTGCTTCAGGATCTCCAACGCAATCATTTACCTTCCTGATATCTACACCTGCAACAAACCAAGGATCCTGTATTAGTTTGGCATCTTACAATAGCAACAGATTCTGCCAAACAGACGTTACAGGTGATTCTTTACCCAGCGACTGAATAACTTCTTCAGCACATTCTTTATTGTATTTCTTTTCCTTCATAGAACATCTGATAGAAAAATCAGTTACATAATCCCACCACAGCCAAGGTTTTCCACTTTCATTAGCGACCTTGAAAACACAAATTTGCCGTAAGTTTTGGACTACAACATCTTTCCCATCATATCCTTTGCTGAAATCCTGTTCAGGATCAGGGGCACAATATCTCCCATGGTTGATGCACTGTGATTTACACTGTTTGCTCAGGATGAAAGCTTCAGGGCAATACCAAGTAATGTAATGTGGGGTGAACTGTGTGTAACCCCTTCGCTCAAGTACTTGTGCAGGGCCTTTGAAGTTCCTTACAAAGTCTATCTGGCTGTCACACTTTGGGCCACATTCATCATTACTGTTTGTCCAGAATTCATACTCCACGTGATCATCAGGATGGGGTAAAGATTCACTCCAATCCAAATTGACATCAACCATTTCACCATCAGCAAGTGATTTTTTGAGATTATCTCCAAAGGTTTTGGTAATGAGTGCCGAGGGGATGGTGATTTTCTGCGAAAGATCTTCTGCACCACTCTCTTCTTCAGGTGAGTCCATAGTTATTAAAGGCTCCAGCTTGTCATCAGCAACAAGAATGGCAGCAGCTCCAGCATTCTGCGCATTCCATGCCTTAGTCGTGAAAAAGCAATCTGTTCACCAGTAGAAAGTAGGAATGAATAGAAAAAAATTCAGATTCCAAGTCATATTTCATAACAAAATTTACCAAGTAATACTATAGGAACTGAACAAATAGGGAAATGAGAATCAGTAGCATGTTGAGGAAGTGAATATGATAGAAGCAGAATTTTAAAAGGCTAACATTTGCTATAAACCTATACGCTACCCACACATCAAGATACACTTCACATGTGTCCTACTAATTTTGTCAAGAAAGATTAGCCATAACAAGAAAAAAAAGCAAGTTCAACCCTCATACCTCATATTTGTCTTTAGAGAAAATCAATTAAACTATGACTGCCAACCAACCATATCAATAAATATTCAGTACCAACACCGAACCAATCCTTTCCTAAATTCGTGATGAATAAAACTAAAACAGCAATACTAAAAAGTATAATCCCAAAAGTCTCCCACACGATTGCTCTACCAACTCAAACATCTCAAACTCATACAGTAGATTAAGAAGCATGATCTGCAAGTAAAAATCTTTACCTCCTCTATCAACAAGAAGGAAAGTGGGGAATCCTCCGGGCTTGGACTTGAAGGACAAAATAAACTCATCAAAGCTCTTGCAACCCTTCCGATTCGCCTTCGGGTAAGCCACGATCCCCACCATCGTCCCACCATACTGCGGAATCCCAAAATTTCCAATCGCGCACTCGTAGACGCCCTTGAGTGACTCCGGCGAGGTCACCTTCAAGCTGTTCTTCTCCACCACGAACCCTCCTAAGCAGGAACCCCACAGAAACACAACCCAAATAGATAGAAACCGGATCTTTCTCAACAACATAGTTACTTTTCAGGAATTAGCAGAAACCCTAGCGATCCTGAACCAAAAGATGAGATCTTTGGATCGGGAGACGGCGGGGGGAGGGGGGAATTGGCGAAAAGATTGGACTTTGAGCTGATTTGAGGGGGAAATTGGATCGAAAGACGGGGTCTTTGGGTGGGAAGAGGCCGAGGAGTACTGGAGAGCTGGGGAGATGGACGTGTTCGGCCCGGCAGCATCTTCCTCGTCGGTTTCTCGGGGTCTAATACCAGTGCAGATTTCACTGAGTTTGACGGGGCGAGATTATATCTCTGCCGTCCATCAACTGACTTCATCTTTGTGTTCTTGGTGTATTTCCTTTTAGGGAAATTTCCTGCACCTCCTTGACAAATTTCTAAAACCCCTCTCACATTTTTAAAATTTTTGTTCAAACCTTGTAAGGTGATAAATATTTTAAATTAATATCTACTGTTAATAATAAAATTGTAATCATTACTATAACAATAATATAATAATATTTTTATATTATAATAGTATTATATTTATTATGATCAAAATTAAATCTATATAAATATAAATAAAATAAAATAATTAAAACTAAATATGTATAACTAAAAATAATTATTATAATCAAAATTTAATCATATATAATTGGAAAATATATATTTTTTTATTATAATAATTAATTTTTAGGTATATACTACTTTTATAGTAATTTATATTCTATTATATTATTATGATAGTCTTTTTTATATTATTATATTATTATATAGTATTATTATAATATTTTTTGATTTTTAATATTAATTATTGCTAGAGAATTTTTAGGAATTTTTAAAATTAGAGGGGTTTTAAAAATGTAAAATTTTATCGGGGGTTATAAAAAAAATTCCCGTTTTGTTTTGCTTTGGGGTTTTGCAAATAGCTCCCTCGAGTAAGTGGTATTCAATATTTGAAGGGAAATTTGCCTATATATCCCTTAGAGATTCAAATTGCGCTGATACCCAAAATATTCAATAATGCTACTTATACTCAAATTAATAACAAAAAAAGATGAGATTGGTGATGATAATGCCCGCTAAACAAGAATGAGAGAGGAGAAAACGAAGAGAAAAGGAAGTTGGTATTCACAAGTCTATGACTAACAATGTGAGACCTATGATTCAGACTATAGATTAGTGAGCTATAGAGCTGAGGTCCAATATGATTAGAATGTGATTTTTAGTCTCACGTTGATAAAGTGCGAAAGTTGAAACTGAACTAAATATAATAATTATTATAAATCCAATAATGAGATTTTTTTCCGGAAAATCAAGAAAAACAAAATTCTATAAGTCTGGCTAGAGATTCAATATAATTGAAATGTAATTTTTAGTCTCATATCGACAAAATGTGAAAATTAAGATTGGACTAAATATGATGATTACTGTAAATTCAATAACAAAACTCCTGGGATTTGATAGGTTGCAAACCACGGACGTTCAGAAACAATATCATGTTGGGTTGAAATGTCACAAATAATAATAGTAATGAAGTAATGATTAAATGGGATAAAAAAAGATGAGAAAGGAAAGAAGTTGATGGAAGAGGAGAAAAAAATAGATCTAATAATAAAAGACAATATTAATGAGAGAAATTTTTTTCCATAAATTTAATTAACCTAAACTAATTAGATTAATAGATCTTAATATATCGGTCCCTTGTCTCTTCTTGATTTTGGTCGAGGTAAGTCTTGTCTTTCTTTTTTGTCGATTTGTAGCATGCTCTCGTAACACCGTTATTATTCGTCCGAAGAGATCCTGAGGGGAAAATGTTAATGTTTAAGTTTAGATTTTTTATAGATGGAACAAAGTTCTTCAGAAAAAAAAGAAAGAAAGAGGAGTGAAGGACTTGGTTTTTTGGTACTAGTAAGAAACAGGAGTAGAAGAAGCAAAGACAAGGAAGTCCCTCTCTTTATTGAATTTTTTGAATTTTTTTATTTTCTTTAAAAATTAATTATAATTATTTTACATAATTATTAAATTAAATTATTATAAAAATTTAATAAGTTTTTTAAAACTTTAAATGGCGGAAGACCCCGAAATATCAGTGCATGGATTTTGTCTCTTTCTCTCAGAAATTTCAGTCCATTTTTTCTTGTGTTTTCACTATATATTTTATATTTTATCAAGAATCCCTTCCTCTTCTTGTTGATTTGTGCCACAAATGGCTTCTTCTTCTTCTTGTTATGTGGCTGCTTTTTCTTCTTCTTGTTTTATTTTTTTTTTCTTCTTTTTTTTCTTCTTGTTCTGCTTCTTCTTCTTATTTTTTTTTTGTCCTTCAAAGGAAGGAGATGAGCCGCCGCATGTTTTGGCAGTGGATGACAGCATCATTGGCAAGAAACTTATTGAGAGGTTGCTCAAGATCTCTGCCTACAAAGGTGCCTTTTTCCTTTTGTTTTTTCTCTTGGTGTTTTTTTGTTTTGATTTCTATGCAGAGTTTTTGAGCAGTTTTATGCTGTAATCCTGGATTGGACTCATTAAGATTGATATCTTGGTTGATTATGATGATTGGTATGACTAAAAAAAGACAATTATGCAAAAAAATTGACTTGTTGTTGAAAGGTTGCTGAAATCCTGTTTTCTCTACTCATCCAAATTGACAATTATATGGTTGTACATGGTGTTTAAGATGATTAACAACCTGCGCTAATCGTCCATTAACCTTAGTAGAATTGATATCTTGGTTAATTATGATGATTGATATGATTAAAAATGACACATGTTTATGCAAAAAAATTAACTTGTTTATGGATCTGACTGGTTGCTGAAATCCCGTTTCTTCTACTGATCCAAATTGATAACTAAGGTTGTTCATGGGGTTTGAGATTGTTAGCAACATGCTGTGATCCTGGATTGGCCTCAGTAAAATCAATATCTTGGTTGGTTATGATGATTGATATTATTTAAAAAGATACATATTTATGAAAAAAATGAATGCTTGTTTTGTGTCCTACTGGATGTTGAAACTCTGTTTTTCTACTCATCCAAATTGATAATTATATGGTTGTTTATGGTGTTTAAGATGATTAGCAACATTCTGTACTCCTGCATTGGCCTCGGTAAATTTGAGACCTTGCTTGATTATGATGGATATGAGTGCAATGATATGTAAAAAATTTTGACTTGTTGATGAGTCTGAATGTTTGTGAAATCCTGTTTGTAACACTGGTGTTTAAGATGGTTAACAACATAGAAAGAACAAAGGTGCTCTGTTTCTTGCTCTACATTGTGCTTTTGAGTTGCTTTAGAGCCTTGGCCACTTATTGCAACCCTTCTTAATTGAGATTTATGCTTGATTAAGATGAAAAATATGGAGAAGGTTATCTTTTTGCTCTGTCTTGTGTTCTACACTTGTACATAGAATGTTTTCCTTGTTCTTGGATAATGATTTATTATCTGTAATCTTTCTTTTTTTTCTTGTTAATAATAGATGCTATTTGGTTGGCTCCCATGATTAGGATTTTTTAGGGTGTGTAACCATCAAGAAAAATTGGAATTTACTTCACATCTCTACAAGTGAATTTGTGGAGATTTTGATTTTTTTTTCCTTGTGGAGTTCAATGACCACAGTTGAGAATGATGTAAGGGCTTGCAGTATCTGGGTTTGTTGAAAGATGCAAACAAAGTAATTTAAAAGCAAATGTCTAACCTAATTTTCTTAATGTTATTTTTCATTTAGGTTCTATTTGATTTGATTCTGTAGGCCCAATTTTGTAATTCAAGTGTTTGATTATACCATAAGATCCCAGAATCATTGAAAATTTTCAATTACAGTAATTCTCAATTTCCCATTTGTTTTCCTGGCTAAGGAAGAGGAAAATATGGATTCTGACTGTATTCTGATGGGGGTCAGCTTCACAATGGTTTTTTTCTACAGGCTTTATGATAGTGGAATCCCGGAATTTCTCTTGATCTTCTTCCCCAATGAAATCACCATCTTCCCCTTTGGCTGTGATTTAATGATCCTCTACCTCTTATTGCAAGGTCACGATCCTCTGTTTGGTCTTCTTTTCTAACGAGATCACGGCCTTTCCCACCTTATTCACTATGATCTAGTGATCTCCGATCAACTTTCACTCCTCTGTGATCCTCCATTCTGCCTTCTCTTCAGATGAGATCATCCTCCGTTCGGCCTTATCCTCGGATGAGATTATGGTCTTCTCCACTTTCTTCTCTGTGATATGGTGATCCTAGGCTAGTAGCTACTCCTTCATGATTCTCTGTTTGGCTTTCTTTCCCGATGAGATCACTACCTTCTCTACCTTTTTTGTTGTAATATGGTGAGCCCACAGTGTTGGCTGCTCTTCTATGATCCTTGTTGGCTATTTCTCCCCTCTCTTCTTGCTTTTTTCTGACCTAGGGTCTCGTGCTTGGCTCGCAAGTAACTATGTTTCACTCTTTTTTCGAGCTATATTATTATTGATCTGGTTTCAAATAGTGGTAGATGCCTTGATTGCCCTTTTGGTTTGTTTGTGGATGGTCAATTCATTGCTCATGACTTTAGAATTGGTTCATATGGTTTGATTGCCCTTGATTTGAGGGGAATGACTTGAATTGTATCTGCAAGCTAACTTTGGTTCTATTTTCAATTTTAGTTTGTTGATATTTATTAGTTGTTGTGTATTATTTCAGTTTATTGCTTGAAGGTTGACGCATTGTAGTAAACATTGCTTCATGTTGGGTGGTTGTGAATATGTTGCTTGTTATTTACTTATTGCTAGTGAGTTTCACCATTTTTTTGTATTGGTAACCCCGGTTAGAATTTAGATAAAATACATATGAAGGCACAGTGCATATTTGGAGATCATGCAAGCTATGAAGGTCAGTAACTTAAACCCTGATTCGGTAGAAGTTGGCGCTTCATTCTTTCAACTTTATTAGATATTATATTTAAGGTCTGTCGTATATCCAAGGCTTCAAGCATTTAGAAGGTACTCTAGTACAATTGTGGTTCAAATTTTAAGTCAATGAGGATATCTGAGCCCTCTTTCTTAATTCTAATATGTACTGATTGTAGTTTTCTGAAATTGCAATGTATAGATAAAATGTTGCTTTCATATGATTGATATTATGAAAAGGGCTTTTATATGTTTCATATAATCTAAAGATATGTCAATATTCATGGATAGTTACAAATTATAAAGAGTATTAACCTAAACTCAGTTTTGGTACAAGTTGGTTTTAAGCTTTTTCGGCTATGTTGGATATTGAATTTATGGGCTGTGATGAATCTAAGATATCAAGCATTTGGAAGGTACAATAATGCAATCATGCTTCAAGTCTTGAGCCAATGAAGATGTTTGAACTTTCTTTCTTCACTCTAATATTTATTTATTGTTGTTTTCTGAAATTATTCAGCATGCGCATTAATATGATGGATTTTGTAAAAGGGATTTCATATGATCTAAGGGTATGTCAATATTTATAAATAATATGAGCTCAATTTCATTACAAGTTGGCTCTTAGCTCTTTCGGTTATGTCGAAATCAGATTTATGGGTTATAATGATTTCAAGATTTCAAAATCTGGAAAGTACACTAGTGGAACCATACTTCAAGTCTTAAGCCAATGAAGTTGTCTAAGTCCTCTGTCTTTATTGTATAGATATGATGTTTGCTTTATAATTTATATATATGTGTTATTATAATGTAATAATGCTTGCTATTTTTAGGAATATAATTGATGAGCCATTTGATTATGAACAATATGCTATTGCAATGGTTGATAATTGAAGTTTGTTGTTATGTTGTTTACTGTAATATGTTATCCCTTACTTGTTATTTTCTAATGTATATAGTTCATCATATTGGTAAATGAGAAATATTTTTTATTACATTGACTTGAGTGTATTATTAATCTTGGTATCTTGTCTAACGAATATTTGACTTTAGATAGATGATAATGAGAAATTAGAAATGTTAATTAACTAAGTTGGTGGTTTTACTATTTTGGTAGTTATTTATCTAATGTTTCAGATTTTGCAGAGAAGAAGAAGAGTCTGTTTAAACATAAAATCTCTTATCAATATAAAGACACTTAGGACAAATATGGTTCATAGTATTCTACATAATAGGACAAGTAATTATATAAACTATTTGAGGATAGACTTTTCTATATTTCTAAACTTGGCTAATATATTGAGTGAATGAGATCTTTTGTAAGATACACATCATGTCACTATTGAGGAGCAATTTGCAATGATCATACATTATATTAGCTTTTATTCAAAGGATAAAAGTATGAAGATAGTATTCTCATGGTCCGATGAAGCTATAAGCCAATATTTTAATGAATGTTTGAGAGTCATTTGTGAAATTAGAGATAAATTTATGTCACAAGCAATACCCTCAATACATTTTCTCATAGCCAACAATCCTAACTACTATTTGTGATTTAAAGTATGTTTTTTGATGTTTTGATATAGGTTGATAATTTGTTTATAAATTTTTGATTGTGCATTGCATAAGACTATATTAGCTTGATCGACGAAATATACATTAATGCCGAGGTTCCAATTGACATCATAGCTCATTTTTATGGTCATAAGAATGTCATGCAAAATGTGTTAGCTACGGTTAATGTCGACTTTAGATTTCTATATATTCTAGCTTGATGGGAGGGATCATCAAATAACTTTGCAGTTACGAAAGATGTTATTTTTCAACCTCCGCCCAGTGGACTAAAGCAAATTGAAGATATTATTGTTAAGTTCAAATTACGTAGGACATTATTGAGTATTGTTCTGATCGTTATTATTCTTGTTGCAAGTAAATATTAAATCATGGATGTGGGATATGCGATAATAGCCGACTTTATTATACTATATAGAGGTGTAAGGTATCACATGAAGGAACAAGCTAGACGACTGCCATAAAATGCAAAAAAATTATTCAACTACAAACATGTATCTATTAGGTCTAAAATAGAGCATGTATTTGAAATTCTAAAGAACTGATCCAAAACATTGAGCGAGACTCCATTTTTTTCTGTATACCACTCAAGTTGATATGGTTCTGGCATGTTGTGTTATTCGCAACTACATTCTCATAATTAATATCAATAATGTAATATTAAACTGGAAACTTGAACCGGAACTAGAAGGAGATAATTCAAATGAAGAAGTTGACGAACCATTGTACACTAGTTCCATCTTTAGGGAATAATGTGAGAAGAGTCGTCAATAGATTCAGTTGAGGAATCAAATAGTTAGTGAAATATGAGAGAATTATATTCACCATTAGAGTTATTCTACGGGTGAACATGTGTCTTTTCTTTAACTTTTATTATAGATGTAAATTGTTGAACATGTTGATTTTATGATGTATTTTGCATTCGTAACTTATTAGAACGATGCTTGTTTTAATGATTATTATTATTTGTGATGTGTGTCACTACTTGCTTTAATAATATATATTTGTAATAACTAACCATCTTGTTAACTTTTTTAGCAAGGGATGGAGTTTTTCAGAATTGAGGATTCTAAACTCCCAATCGAGGATTGATTATGAGTCAAGATTTGAGCCTCGCTCTTATGGAGATGAACAAAAATGCTGAAAGATTTAGGACTAGAAAAATAATAAGAAACCATAGACCGCATAAGATGTGATCGAAGAGGTTCTTAGAGTTCCTCATTAGGTTTCTAGTTGACTAGGTGACACAGGTCTGAAGCAGGATAAGTCATTTAAGCGAAAAAATTTTGTGGCTATTGTCAGTACTATTAATGTCTATTTAAGGACACAAGGCAGTCTAAAGGAAAGGAGTAAGCCACTTCTGTAGGTGATAGCTAGAAGGCATATAAATGGAAGGGGAACCCCTAGAAAGACCCAATGATGATGGAGTTGTCAAATAGTGTACGTGAGGTTGCATTTGCTATCAAAATAGTGGAACAACATTCGTAGAAGAATAGTCTATATTCAACTTTGATGCAATTCAAGAAAAAATAATTTGCCTTATCTTTCCTTAAACGTACTTACAAGCACTTGCATGGCGACGAATCTGATGGTCAGACCTTTATTTGAGAATAAACAATGAGCTTAGAGTTGAATGGTTGCAAGAGTTCCTCCATGACAATATTGAGTACTGAGTTGTGGCTTCTGAAGCCTTTATGTCATGCATTCCTATACTTGTATGTTGTAATTCTTGATATATTGATGTTCTCACTTATGTTGCTTATATGTTATATTGAACTTCTTTACTATACTTTTTATTAGATATGCTTGAGACTTTGATGACTAATGTTCTATTAACAACAAAAATATTGTCCATATATATAATTTCCTATACACATGCTTGAGACATTGGTTAATGATGCCAACAAGAAATCATGTATGTTTTCTTCTGCTTGATCTTCCTCTCTTTTATTTGATATCATTTAAGGGTATATTAGTATATGTTTGTTTATCTCTTATATCACATTTTTTGTGTATTTGGACTATACAAAGGAGATACTCCATATAAGAATAGTTGTAAGTGCATAGTGCCCATGTTGCATCAAATTAATTAGATTGTCTCTTATTTCTATTTTCTACAAATTATGTAGATTTTGCATTTTATTTATACACTACTTTTATGTAGTCCTGTATTTGGTGTACAAGCCTTCTAATGCTTATAAAATATTATTAGAATGTGTTACTATGTTGTCTTTTGTACAAGATATTCAAGTGTCTACAATTCATGATAAGATTATTGCGATCAAATGAATAGATTTTTGAGTGGTTGCTATAAATATCATATTTCTTTGGAGAAGACAACTCAAGCTTTACATGAGTATGAAGAAAAGATAGGAGAAAGAATTCTGACAAATCCACAAGAAAAATATGATTACAAAAAAAATATTTTTTATTATAATATCTTATAAGATTTGACTATCGTATTTGTACCAATTAAATTCTAGACTATTTATATATATTAAATTCTATATTTATAAGGATTTGTGTGAATCTCACGTTGATCTTAATGTAATTTACTCTACATTGTGAATATTTTTTACTATGTATAGTCCTTTTATTTTTATTGATTTTCTACACTTGTATGTATTATTTTTGTAAATATGTAGAGAGTAAATCCTACTTTAACTTATTCTTTTATATCTAAATTGTAAATTTATTCTTTTATATCAAAACTGTAAATATTTGTTTCTTAAACCATCATAATTTTGTCGTTGTATTAATTACTAAAGTGCAATTTGTTATTTTAATTTTTATGTAAAATTTTTTTGTGTATATAAATTAAGTCTATATAACTAAATAAAATTTAAAAATATATATTTTATAATCTAAAATATTTTTGTAAAACCATCAATATTTTTACATCTCTATTATTTTAATTATTAAGGTCCAACTTAATTTCTTCATTTGTATATAAGTATTTAATTAGTGGTAAATTATTTAAGTTTATATAAATATATATAAATAATATTCAAAAATAACAAAAAAATGACAGTAAGCTCACTCATTTTTATATAGATGATCATACTCTCAATTCCATCTTCAACCAAATAATGAAATTCTCATAATTAATGAATTTTATTACTTTTTTAAAATCAAAAATTATGAAATTGAAGAATTCCGAATTACTCAATTCCAAATAAAAAATATCCATCCGAACACTAAATTAAGTTTAGAATCGAAATTGAACCAAACACCACCTTAGCAATTAGTTTTTTCAAAATTTCTATCCAACGGAATTGCTTGCAGGATATGAAGGTCAATCTAGTCATCACAGACTACTTCATGCCAGGAATGACTGGTTATGAGGTAATGGAAAAAATCAAGGTAATATAATTAACAATTTGTGTTCATGCAATTAATTACATGAATGTTGCACAAAATCCTTAATACAACTGAGAAAAAAAATCATGCAGGAATCTTCCAATTGCAAGGAAATTCCAGTTTTGATTATGTCATCAGAGAACAATCCGACTCGCGTTGAAAAGTAATTCCTTGCAAATTTTTTTTTTCTTTTTAATTGATGATTAGGTAAGAGTTTGTCATAATTGAGGGTTTGTTTTTGCTAATGAATAGATCTCAGGAGTTCATGCTGAAGCCAATTCAGTTGTATGATGTGAAAAAGACTGAAATGCCACGTTATGGAATTGGAGGACCCATCCAATGGAAGGGTTTGTTTTGGGAGATGAGGAAGGATTAAATTGGAAATAACATTATCAATTGGATAATTTATTGGGAAAATTTCCTATACCACTATGAAATTTTTTATTTTTTTCAAAATTTCTTCTATTTTTAAAATTTCAATTAGTACATATTAGTGTATGCCTACAACATGTGTTACTGTAATTGCAATAGTATTATAACACATGTTCGTATATTTATAGTAATATATTTTTTATATATATGATCAACATTAAATAATTATGGTCAAATTAAAGCAGATATAAGTAGAACTAAATAATAATTATAAAATATTTTAATTAAAACTATTTAATTTTAATCATATTTGCTTGATTTTAATTTAGATCAATTGAGTTTTTTAGTAAATTAAGAAATTTTCAGAGGTACTAAGAATTAAAAAAGTTAGAGGAAATTTTCAAAAAATTAGGAAATTCTCATGGGAGCACAGGAATTTTCCCTAATTTATTTTTTAGTACACCTTTTTTTTCCCTTAGCTCAAGTGAACAGCAAAATTAGTGCAACAACTCATGATGTAAATGGCGATTAACTTGATTCTTAACCAATCAAAAAACAACAAATTTTGTCAACCATAATCTGCATGATTTCATTTGGATAGGAAGATGCCGAGTAATCTTTATCACTTTCAACAGATTGAGAAGCATGTCAACGTGGATGCCAACATGATTTTGATTCTTCTTCCTTTATTCTTTTAGCAAGATTTGAGGCAGCTCTTGCTGCAATCCAAGGGTCAGCTCACTTTGCTCCTCATATCTGAGCCAAGTAAGTAAGCTCTGAGAAGTCACAAAAATCAGAAATACATCCACAAGAGAATGAAAACTTGAAGCATAAACACAAAAAAGGAATCAGGTGGGCAGACAAGAGGATCTATTCCCCAACTCCATTATGAAGATCTCAATCAGTGATCTGTATGATCCACTATGAGAGAGCTATATAAGGAAGCCTATCAAACCGAATTCAAGCAATGCAGTTGAAGCCATAATTAGCAGAAGATAAGAATTACAGAAAGATCTATCTCCATAGAGGCATTTAACATTCACTCTCCCTCAAGGACTTCCTTCTTCCTCAGTTCACACTGAAGGTCGGAAGCCCTTGGGGGGGAGCGAATGAGAGGCGTCTCAGATCTCAGATTGTTTTGACCTTCAGCGTCTAGTTCCTTTTCATCTTCTGATCATAACAAGTTTCTGTTAATGCATCATATTGTCATAGGAGTATTCATTTTAGTTTTGATGCAAAATGAGACTGTTTGTTGTCAGTGAGTTCAACAGTTCTAATTATATCTGTGTCTAGAATTAATTTAAACTCTAAAACACTAAAAATAATTATTATCAGCACTTGTGTAAAATTATTGGCTGACATTTTAGATAAAACTATGGTCGGTGTTTTATAAAGCGTCGACAATAATTTTCTATTACCGATTTCTGCCAACGGCTGCAAAAAAAAATTTTACAGTGTTTTGTAAAAAGTGCCGTTGTCGACCATGTATTATCAATAACTTATCAACCTTGTGATAAACACCGGCTAAAATTTTAGCGAGCTTGATAAAAATCGTCTGCACAGAAACTCCAATAATAATATTTCGCTAAAGATGATATATGACGAGAGTTTATGAGAGTCGGAGTGATTTAATATTACTTTCCATTTTCCCGATTCACTGAAAAAATAATTTTATCTTGAAAACGATTAATTCTGACTCCCATGTGTACTTGCAGCCCTGAATTAGAATCTTGTCTCAACACGGCGCAAAGAAATCCAGTTAAAAGGTCATCTCCGAGTTTTCTTTTTTCTTAATATTTGGGTAATCAAGGTCCTCTCCGAGTCAGTAGAATCACTTCAACACGAGGTTTTGAGCAAAGTCCAATCCAATGAACCGCTTGGATTCTGTCCTAGATCTTGTCCCAGCCAGTGTTCACTTCCTCTCCCGCGTTCTTCATCAAAGAATGATCTTGCTTTTTATTAAGCTCAAAAGAAAATTATATATTGACATCGATAAGGAATAGAACTGCAGCAATACCGCGTATACCTTCTCTCTTTGGTCAGACTATATGCTTGACCATGAGGTTTCTTTAAATATAATTTTTGTTTTCCCCTCTCCGTGTGGTTGCGTCATGGGGACGACGCCCATTTACAAACACCTAATCACAATTAATTAGGGTTGTCGCAATGTCGACCATCTTCTCTTCTTTATCCCCGTGTATTTCTCGGAACAAGCAGGCAAGTGTTTCACCATCCCGGGTGCCTCCTTCTTCTGTATTCCTTCTGATCGAATACCCACGTCTACACACACATCCACATATACATGCCACATCTCGGGAGTGAGAAGCAAAAGAGAGGGAAGCCACATGTACCAGTACCCGCACTAGTAGGAAGAGAGACACTGGAGAAGAGGAGAATGAAAAAGGAAGCGTTGGATACCGTCCTTTCTGGTCTCGAGATGGCGATCCAAGAGGTCGAAGGATGCTGCGAGCTTATGACAAAGCTTGAGTCCATCCTCCTGCCTATGATGCCCGGTGAATCGGAGTTGGAGCAGGCCAGAGTCATCTCCAAAGAGGTCTTTCAAGTTCTGGATACGTGTCTATCTGTCTTGAAATCCATTGAAATGGACACCAGCACTGAAAGGAGCGCAGCTTCTTCCGACAAGGTCAAGACTCGGTTGAGCGGATGCCGGAAGCTGGCACGGCAAGAAGGATGGTAAGTGACTTGATTTCGTTGTTTACAATTAGTGTTTTAGAAGTATGGTTTCTCTAATACTTGAATTTTTCATTGATTGCTTGTTCTTAATCCTTGTAGGACTAAAGTCACAAACACGCCGCACGATGATGGCTATCAATGGAGGAAGTATGGGCAGAAGAGCATCACAAGAAGCAAACTTTCAAGGTCTGCTCTTAACAAATATTTTTTCTTTATTTCCTGAAGATCTATGAATTATATTATAGTAAGATCAGAACATATAGAACTGCACATGCAGCCTTTCCTAGTAGAGATCTAGTGAACCACCGTTTGCTTCATATATTTAAAGAGGCATGGATAAAATCAATAGACAATGAGAACAAGATCATATGCTTTTCTTGACTTAAAGAAAAGCGTTCCAATTTTTTTCATGTAAGAAAGTTTATTTTTTAAATTGGTACCGATAATTAATATGTTTTTGTATGGGTTCTGCAGAAGCTATTACAGATGCACTTATAATAAGGATCAAGGGTGCCAAGCAACCAAGCTGGTTGAACACAAGGACTTCAGCAACCCATCTTTGTACCTGGTTACTTACCATGAGCAGCACACGTGCAAAACCAAGCCAATGAGCCCACATATTATCCTTGATTCTCTCCCAATTGAACCTTGCTTGCTTAGCTTTGAATCAAATAGCAATCTTGGCAAGCAACAGAGAACTTTGCAGCACTCATCCCTCACCTTGGATCAAGAGAAATTTGCCGGCCTAGTAGTTGATCGGCAAAGAGAGGCTACCTTTACTTCAGACTATTATAGTGATCTAACGACAGTTGAACCAACTTCAGCGAAAGAAGAAGAGGTGGAGACCATGCCTAGTAATGTGATGGAGGATATATTATCAGGTGCATGTCTGTCGCCGCTGCCTTGGTCAGGAATGGACATGGACTACTCCATCTTCGATTGCTTAGGTTCAAATGATCTTGAGGACATTTGGGGTTTCCAAGTTTAATGGCCGTTCTCCTTTGATTCCGTGTGGAATTAAGCATCAAATGTACTGAAAGATAACAGTATATATATATATATATATATATATATAAAAGAGAGAGAGAGAGAAGTAACACAAGATTATGTAATAAATCATAATTACAAAGTACTGTCAAAAAAATCATAATTACATAAGACTTTGTTCCTCACTAGACAACGCGGAGAATAAATAAAGACATTTCTTTGGAATTTCAGTATTGATGAACCCATATTTTTGGCAGTGAATGATGATAATAAGAACATGGTGAAACTTTTGACATATTGAATATAGAATTCATACAAGCAGAAGAATTTCAAGTAATTCTGATTCCAAAAAAGAGAAAAAAAACTCAAAACTGAGTAGAAAAATCAAGCTTGTAGTACATCATGAACAAGAACAAGATATTCAAGTGCTGAATTTGTTAAATAGAAAATCTCTATCGGCATATTACACCATTGCAAACATGATTCTGAAGGAAAATGATCTGTTGAATATATTTCAGAGCAGAGTCGCATTTGGACCGTTGGTGCACTTAGGGCTGTGCATTCGGTTAAAACCGAACCGAACCGAACCGAACCGGTCGAACCGAAATTTCCGAAATTTTCAAAAACCAAAACCGAACCGAACTGAATAGTAATAAAACCGAACCGAAACCGAACCGAAATATTTCGGTTCGGTTCGGTTATAACCGAATTGCAAATCGAATTTTTACATGATGAATGGATCTGGTCATTTGCATAAGGGATTAAGGGGAAAAAAAATAGTACAAGATATACATTATACTTCAAGTGAATCAAGTCTTCAAATTGCAGCAGCAGCACAGCAGGAGGCTAAGAGCAGGCTGAGCTGCAAAATACTTCAACAACTCAAATTCATGTAGCAAGACAGTTCAAGACTTCAAGTAAATCAAGTCTTTAAGTTGCAGGAGCAGCACAGCAAGAGCAACACAACAGAAGACTAGGAGCAGCAGCAGCAGGAGCAAGTGAGCAACACAGCAGGAGCAGCAGGAGGCTAGGAGCAGCAGCAGCAGAAGCAACACAGCAGGAGCAACACAGCAGCAGGCTAGGAGCAGCAGCAGCAGGAGCAACACAGCAGGAGCAGTAGGAGGCTAGGAGCAGCAGCAGCAGGAGCAACACAGCAAGAGGCTAGGAGCAGCAGCAGCAGGAGCAACACAGCAGGAGCAACACAACAGGAGCAGCACAGCAGGAGGCTAGGAGCAGGTTGAGCAGCAACAGCAGGACAATGTATAGTAGCAGACTAGCAGTCTAGTAGAAGTGGGCAAGCTGCAAAACACTTCAACAGCTCAAATTCATGTAACAAGACAATTCAAGACTTCAAGTGAATCAAGTATTCAAGTTGCAAGAGCAGCAGAGAAGCAGGAGCAGCACAGCAGCAGGAGCATGTATATTGTATAGTAGCAGAAGCTGGCAAGCTGCACTGCTGCAGAACACTTCAACAGTTATGTGGTTTAGAATAAATATGATCAACTGTAATTATGTGGTTCAGAATAAATAACTGTAATTATGTGGTTCAGAATAAATATGATCAATTCAGTAATCAGTTAGCATTTTAACTTTGAAGGATTATATCATGCCAAATGGTCCATTAAGAAAAGCTTGAGAAATCTCCTGTAGTCCCGTGTACAGAAGTAACAAAACAGAAGCCAGAAGGCCCAGAACCAAAAGTTCCAACTTCTAAGCAGCATAACATTACTAGGGTGAAGCCAAAGAATGAGACAATCGTCCAATCAGTCACTTGCCCACATGCGAGCATAGCATATGGCAATGAGCCAATGATTCAACATCTTCATCGCCTCAAACAGCTTATGAAAAATTCAACAAATATCATTAAAAAAATCATAAAACAATTCCAAGAGGGTCATACCGTCATATTCGCCTTATACCGTCATACCCAGCATCCCTCTCTGGCTGTCCCCGTGAGCGAATGGTAGGTAGTGGTTGCCTTCACAGGCCATCCAAACAACCATGCCATTGCTACAAGCCTACAAAGTGAAGAGGACGAAGCCAGAGTAGGGGACCATTGGAACACCTCCGCATCAAAACACCAAAGACAAAAAAACCTCAAATAAAAGCAAAAATTCAAGAGGCTCAGATGGCTTTGATGCATCATCAAAAACGAAGATGTCTCCCCTCAGGCATCAACCTGCTCGGCTGCTCCTACAAAATAATAGTTGGATACATACCTGTCCCTCGATAGTTGGATCATACTGTTGAACCTAAAAAACATAGTAAAATATCATCACAGTAAAAGCAATTAAGAAAATATCAGGTAAGTAGGTAACTGGGTAAGGAACTAAGGACAGTAAGATCATAACTTCACACATGCACTGATGCTGCGATGCACATGAATGATAAGAATATATATGAATGAATCTGCAAGAGATGACCATAGAAAGTTAGGAACATGAATAAAGATGTATAAAAAATAAGTAAGCATATTCAAACCTTAAGATGACTTTTCAAAATTCAACGATTGCGACATCCAATTTCATCTTTATCAACTCTGAAATAAAAAAATCAATCAATGATTATCTGATCATAATAAAGAAATATACAATGCAATAATAAAAATATTAGCAATGCAAATCTTACCCTCTTGAATCTTTTCAAGTTCTTCCAAACTTTTCTCAACATTGATTTCTGTTTTTGAATTTTTAATCCAATCTTGAGTGCAAATGAGAGTTTGTACTAGTGTAGGAGTCAAAGAGCTACGAAAACGATCAAGTATGCGCCCTCCTGTGCTAAAAGCTGATTCAGAGGCCACCATAGAGATAGGTATAGCTAACATATCACGAGCCATATGTGACAAAATAGGAAATCTGCAGCTATTCACTTTCCAGAAGCCCAGAACATCAAAGTTTGGCTCATTTTTTTCAAGATCCTCAGATAAATACTTGTCTAACTCAAACTTCATTTCATCACCCATGAAACTTTTTCTATACTCAACAAATGGACTGCTTAAAATGTATTTACCTGATTGCTTTCACATACTTGATCCTTCACCAGATGGCATTCCTCCCGGCTGTAGTCGCATTCTGTACTCTTTGAACAAATCATATACAACTTCATGCAACCTTCTCCTCATCATAACACCTCTTTCACCTTCATACATTTTTTCAACTCCAAACTCAACATATTCTAACTTGCGTCTTGGATCAAAGACAACAGGAATAAAAAGAAGCATATTAATCTTCTCTGGCTCACCCCAATACTTGTCATATTTGTCTTTCATCACAGCAACCATATCTTGAATTTTTGTATCACCGCTGACCTTCCACATATTCAAAAGAAGGTTAACTTGACAAATTTCATAAAAAAATAAATTACTTGTAACATACATAGAGCCAGAAACTCTAAGAGTCAACTCATAGAAATGCTCTAAGAATGTAATAAGTCGCCTAACATTCTGTCAGTCAAAAGACAGAGGAGTTTCATCTTCATCATTAAGCTCATGACAGAAATTGCTATCTTCCTCTTCAAATTTTTCAGAAGCCCTCTCAAAAGTTTGAGCTGCTTCAAGCATCATATAGGTGGAATTCCACCTTGTGGATACATCCAAACAAAGACATTTTCTGCTTTCAATTTTTTCAATTTTCACACATTCTTTGAACCTCTGCCATCTTGCTGAAGAATATCTCACATATTTAACAGCAGATCTAACCCGAGCAATGGAATCTGTCATCTCTTTCAAATCATCTTTCACCACAAGATTAATGATATGTGCTATGCAACGCATATGAATATATTTTCCTTGTGCCAAACAAGTGCTCCAATTCAAAAAAATTTTCTTCAAATAGGAAATAGCAGTATCATTTGAAGAGACATTATTAACAGTAACAATCAAAACATTATCAATTCCCCATTTAGATAGGCATTTTTCAATTATTTTTTCTATAATTTCACCCTTATGACTTGTAATCTTGCAAAAATTCAAAAGCTTTTTCTTCAAGTTCCAATCAATATCAATATAATGTGCTGTGATACACATATAGTTTATGTTTTGAATTGAGGTCCAAGTATCAGTGGTCAAACAAACTCTCTGTTTGGACTCTCTGAAATAGTGTTTCAACTTTACCTTTTCATTATGGTAGAGTTGAAAATAGTCTCTAGTTATAGTCTAACGTGAAGGCATTTGAAATCTGGGACAAGCTTGAGACATAAAGTATTGAAAGCCTTCATGTTGCACGAAACTAAAAGGCAGTTCATCTACAACAATCATGTGTGCCAGTGCTTTTCTAATTTTTTCTTGATCAAACTTCCAACTTGTTAGCACAGGCTCATTTGTTACTTCTTTCTGAATAGGTTGCATAGCAAGTTGTGTTTGATGTGTATCAACATTATATGGATATTGTTTGCATTGATTTATGTGATGTCTAAGAGTAGAAGTACCATTTTTTTTTGAATCACACAAGAATTCATTACCACAGTAGTTGCATCTGGCTTTGGTTGACTTGCCCGGGTCTGTGAACTTTGTGTAATACTCCCATACAGCTGATCGTGCTGCCTAATGGATTAGTGAGCTGTGAAGTTCGTAATTAAGTAACAATTTAATTTTTAGTATAAAATAAAAGAGTTAAAATTAAATTAGATATAACAGACTTAATCAGTACACCCTTCCATGGGGACCACGGAGCAAGGGCAATCTATCTAGAGCCTTTTGTCCTTGTGGGGTTGGCTGAGGGTGACCTACATGATTAAGAAATGCAAATCCTTTTTACATAAAAGCTGAGAGCACGTGACCTAATTCCATGGTATTTAATATATATTTTGGATTAGAGAGACAATAAAAACAGCATTGAAGGATCGATAAAACCCGCCATATGATGGGGACACAACTTTGTTAATCACTATGACTTTTCTTCTCTATCACTGCCTATCAATTTGGAAGATAGTGAACTGTTTTGAAACTCAGTAATATATACCACAAGAAAGTGGTTGCTTTCTCATTTTTGAATTGGAGCTCACACAAAAAAAAGTTTTTTCAGATGATTAAGAATACTATCAGAATTGAAACATGATACATACGAGGTTCTGTTAAACCGTACTGAAGGTTTTTCTTGAAGACAAAAGCAGCTTTACTCAGACTGGATTGGTTAATTAAAGCGTATTGAAATGCTGAAGCAGATTAATCTAGTCAGTTTTTTGTTGACATAAACAACAAGACGGCGCACTTTAGTGGGATCAGACAGAGAGCAACTTGCACTAATTTTAATTTCATGAAGTGATTATATCAGAAGAACAACGTCACAAGGAAATCTCCAATAATTACCTCCTCCCTTCCAACAATACTAAATGAAAGTTATAAACAGTCTTTCACATTTACAAACCCTATATATTGGAGTAGTTTTACGGAGTACATCACGATATTGGAGGACGTATCACCCACGTTGAATGGAATGCACCGTGGAACACATGATGGAATTCATTGGATAGACTTTGTTTAGCGAGTCCACGTTGTAGTTTTGAAAACAAGTCCACCAACACATGCTCTCCTGCAGATCTGGACTTCCTTTTGTTTAGCAAAGAAGATATTGGAAACCATGAAAAAGATAACCCTTGTTATTGGGTGTTTCCCGAGTGCGATGTTAATCCTTGTGATGCAATCAATTTGAACGCGAATGACGCAAGGAAATGGACCATGATGGTGGGCATGTAGCAACCAAGCGATGTCGATAGACTACGATGGACCATGGTCCACTGTAATAATCCTAGTAGCTAACGCCAAGATGAGCAGGATACATAATCATTTCATGAGTTTGATGTGCATTTTCTAAATAATTCACCAAAAAGGACCACATTCATATATGTAATATCAGTCGCTTGCAGCCAACAGTAATTTGCACGAGGTTCTTTGTCAAGATAAAAGAACACCAAATCCGTTGTTATCTCATGGTTAGATATTATAATTAACCTCTTTCTTAATTATTGGCAGATCATGGTTTTAATTTCGTTGCAACACTGGCTGATCACATGATGTCAAGACAATTACGTTTTGATAATAACCCGGGTTATCGGGTGGGATTAATGCATTAAAAAAATTACAACTTGCGCCGTTTATGGTTCAAAACTTGAACCCTAAATTAATTACATCCCTTCAGCATCTGAAACATCACCTTCTATCTAATGATGCTTTAATTAAGCATTCTTTTTTTGCGAAGTATTTCATGAAGAATACACATTTCTTCTACCGTAATTTAATTTTTAATTGTTTATTAGCTATGTGATCGTAACTTGACCTGGTTTTAATATTGAGGTGTCATGTGTAATAAACTAATTTTGCACAGCATAGTTGAACAGGAGATAATTTGGGAGCATATGAGAAGAAAAACGAACTTTTCAACAATATACATGAAATTAAAAGGTTTTAAGGGGGTATATAGAAAATTTTCTTTTCCTTTTTTTAATTTCAAAGCACTAATTTACTTTGGTTTTTTTAAGAAATAATCTCTAATTTACTCCAATATACACTCCTCTTTTGGACAAATTTTTTTACATTGCCATATATGTTGTTAAAACTACTATATATATAACTTGTTTAAAGTATATTGATAACTTGCTAGATATATGGCTTAATTTGGTAAAAAGTTAAAGATGGTTAAGTAGAGTATACCAAGTGTAGTCATTACATTTTCATTCAATATCAACAGCCTAAAAACATGATAATTAGGCTTACACATTTTTTAACAACTTTTAACTTTTTTACTATGGTAAACCATAACATATTAGCAATTTTCAAAATTGTATGTACTTTATGCTAAGCATTATCTTGTTACTTATACCAATCTGTCATATATAAAAGACCATATATTCGAGACTTATTAATTTTATTATTTTTAAAAAATTGAGAAGTATCGATGTAACAAAAAAATTTACATATACCGGACTAAATAAATACATATATAGCTTATTTATATTTATCCCTTATATATTATATCAATACTTTATAAAATTATTTATATTTTTGTTAAGCTTCTATAGCTAAATGTAAATGAAGTCATAATGAACTCACAAATATCAACTTTGAGTTTTTTTCCCCAATTTATTACCTTTTTCATGTACAATGGCCTTTTGTGAGTTGAATACAAGGCCCCAATCTGGACATGAAATTACCCCATTAGTGACAAAATAAATAAATTATATATGTGAATTATTGCAAAGATATCATATAATTTTTTAAAGAATTTTTAACAAAATTTTTTGTCTTATTTATGAAGAATTGCATATTTTATTACTATTAAGCAAAAAATTACTTACTTCATATTATAAATTTACAAAAAATTACCTCAATTAAAATATAAAAATTATTTTATTTTTAATTCAATTTTATCAAATTAAATTAAATATATATAAAAAAATCAAATTATTCTCATTTAATTTTAGTTTAAATAATTGTTAAATTAATATAAAAAATAATTTGAATTGCTCTAGTTTTTTATAAAAAAATTAGTTGGCTGTTATTATGAAATTAAGAATTTAAAATTTAGTTTATCACGTCAGTTGTCTAATAATTATAAATTGATTATCCAAAATGAAACCAAAAGAGAATAATTTAATTTTTAAAATTAATTGAATTAAATTAAAATATTTTTCAAATAAAAGTAATTATAAAGCGAGTGCTTTCTTATAAGGTGTGATAAAGTAGATAATTTTTTATAAATTAATAATAAGATAAATAATTCTTTATTTAAAACTTTTTTAAACTAATATATATAGTATATTCCAACCTTGAAGTGAGCTTCCTTAGTCGATGAACCAATTTCTTGACGACAAACAAGAAGAAAGTAGATTTCAAATCAAGCAATCGATTCTCAGAAGTCCATTCGATAGGAAAAAATGGTGCGAGAACCTGTGAATCACGAGTAGCAAATATGAATGCTCATGGCGTGGACCGACACGGCGCGTTGAACTTGGTCCAAAAATTCTCCGTTGACTGTTTGCGCGTCGCTGGCCTGACGCATGCATGCATGACCAATAAGAAAAAGACTCGTCTTCGTTTCTTTCTCTTTCACATTTGGATCGCACACGTCTTATTTTTTTTTTTTTTTTTTTTTAGGATAAAAGACAAATAAACTGCCAAATTTAAATTAAAATAAAATGAGTAGATAAAAAAATTACTAGAAAATTTTTGAAAATTTTTAAACTATTTGACTAGTCTCTCATTTTTTTAAAAAATTTTTTTTATTAACCCTTGAAAATTTTTAAATTTTAAAAATCAGTCTCTAAAATAATATAATGTGGAGACTCATTTTGAATTTCAAAAATTTTTAAATACTGATGAGAAATTTCAAAAAATTTCAAAAAATTTTATGGTAATTCTCACTGAAAAAAACCTGGTGGAGGGACCCTGAGTTGGTGGTTGTTGTGACTGACATAAAATGCTTTTGCCATGTTTTTCATGCTTGGCATCCTTGATGAATAGAGGATCGTTTAGTTTTTTGATTAACAGACATGATAATTGCGATTTGTAATAATATTTTTAATTTATTTTAATTTTACAATATGATTAGTTAGTCGCATTAAATGAGCATCAAATGAAGGCAGCAGTGAATGGGTTCTATCTAACAATAAAAACTAGACTATTCCATGCACTAGAGAGCAGCATTAATTAATGGGCAATACAAATAAGTCCGGAAGAATGAAATCTGTCCATGGCAACAAAAGATTTGGAGCAAGCTTCCCGGAACAACGAGTATGAATGCAGTGGTGGACCAAATGTGTTGTTGAAGTACCGGGTCAAAGGACTGGAACCCAAGCCAGCAGCGTCCAAGAACAGATAACCATAGACTGGAAAAGGTCGTTTTGTAAGTATACAACAAAAGCCTACGTAGTTTCAATCTAATACCATTTGTTGGGGAGAACAAGAACGTCAAACCCGTTGAACACTACACAATTAATCCACTATTATATCAATATTATTTGACGGACAAATGTGTGAACGAAGCCAACTTAATAGAGGAAGCAGTCGCAAATGCGTGTTTACCGGTTAAAGCTGATTATGAAGAGGATAAAGCTGATTATGCTTTTTTTTTTTTTTTTTTTTTTTTTGCTTTTTAATGGTTGATTGCTTAATACATATTTCCGAGAGAGTAAATCCACGAGAAGGAAATTGTTGTTTTTTGTTTTCCAATCATCATCCCAGTGAACATCTTGAATGATTTGTATACTACGATTAATGCTTCGATTTTGGTGAACCACGTAATTAAATCTTATGTCTTCTGTACATGTGCTAATTCTCTTTGTTTGGAGCGGTTTGCTTATCTATCAAGTGATCACATCAACAAACATTTGCTGATTTATAAGCATTAATCTTCAAACTTATAATACAATCTTAAACCATTACTCTTCACATGCCCTCATCATTCTCTTCATGTAGCGCATGTAGCTCAACTAAACTATACTAATAGCTTCTTCATTTATAACCAAAACAAAGGATATTTATGCTTCTGAAGGACACTGGTGAAGACAGTTGTTTTCATTTTGGAGCTTGAAACCAATCCGTATTTTCAAACACTTCAGGCCAGGTATCAAGTCTAAGAGCATCAGTCGTCCCCCGGAAGTAGTCTGGATCATCTGAAGGAAAGCACACACTTGAGAATATATCTCCATTGTCAGATGTGCTAGCAAAAATTTCAGGCATCCCAAGTTCTGCGTGAATCGACTCATTCGATGATGAGACGAAACTCTTGTTTACATGAATCATCACAGACCCGACGTCCTTTTGATTTGTAGCATTGGTGTTTGGTTCAAAGCTAATCAAGCTTGTCTCTCCTTGAGGGGATTCTTGCTTGTTGAGCTCACGGGACTCGGGCATTCTTCTGCATGTGTTCTGGTTGCTGTAAGTGACCATGAAGATGCTTTTGCCTTCACAATCCTTTTGTTGCACTTTTTTTCTTGTTTGGCACTCCTGCTGATCTCCATTGTTGCATCTGTAATAGCTTCTGTAATTCAGAAAAGAGATTGTTCTCAGTGAACTAAAAGATGAAGGCTAAGCTACTAGTGAATCATACCATACTATTCTTGAATTTCTCGTGAAATTACAAACGTTATGGAGTAATATGATATTATTAATGTTCTTACTGATCAGGTGGATCAAACCTTGGATGGTTCCATCCATCGATCATCTTCTGCCCATATTTCCTCCATTGGTTGCCATCATCCTTGGGTGAGGTTTGCTCTTCTGTCCATGAATCTTTAGCCTCACTGTTGCCCCAAATAACTTGTTATATATGATACATTTTTCCTAACATATTTCAAATTTCTCAAGGTTGCTATATTTTCACTTGCTGAAATATGATTAAAAGTACTTTTCTTTCACTTTTTTCCTTCATGAAATACATCAATTTTTTGGGCCTCAGATCTTTAGTGGATATAATGAAATGATAGCTTCTCTTTCCCATCCAACTACAAGGAAATGAAACCATTTCTAGCTATTTTATTTGGTCTAACCAAAAGCTAGAGAACATGTCTTATTGATCCATCAGATTACCTCAGATACTAAAACCCAATCAAACTTCTTCAAAAGCTTAGCAACAAGTAACACTAAGAAACCAACGAAGCGGTGCAATCCCTTGCCCTAATTAACTGTCATTAATCCAATTTTGAACGCCAAATCTTTTTCTTTTTTTGTTCCAATTCTGCAAAACATAATCTCCTTGATCTAAGTGAATCCATAAACATAAGTCAAAAAAACTTGTAGGAAATATAAGAAAAACATTGAAATTTTTACTACCTTCTTCCATGACTCTTGATACTCTGGTCTCTTGCAACAGTAGTACTCTTCTTATTGTCCTTGTTCTCCGGGAAGTCAGAGGTTTCGAGGGCGGCGAGAGCCGAGGTCAACGACGTCGATATCCCGACGAAGAGCTCATCGGCCAGCTCGATTCTCCAATCGTCGTGGGGCGCGGAGAGCAGCAGCGAGCGAAGCTCGGTGATGAGCTCGCGGCCTTTGGCGACCTCCTGGATCGCGGCTTTGCGGTGGCCGGCCGGCGAGCTCTCCGTTGCCTTAGTGTTGCTCATATTTAATGTTGTATTTACTAGATCATGCAGCGCTGTTGCTTATCCTCTCGCCCTTTATATCCGCATGAGATGGGAAGGATCTTGGAAGATGTTGTCTTTGTTAGGAAGTAATACACTTTTATAGAAAAGTCCTACAAATTCTATAAAAACTCAAGAAACTCTAGATCAAGTTAGAAAATTTTCATATGATGCTGAGAAATAAAACTTTCTCCTTTTTTGACATTATCCTGCTGTGATGTCAACATCTTCCCGCGTTGAAGTCCCCAACTTTTGTTTTCGACACACACAGCCCTACAAATTTTCATATTTACATGTGCAGGAAAGCTTTTTCAGAAACTATGCATAATATTTTTTTCACATTTATCAATTCTCAATTAATAAAAGTGAAAAAATATCAAATATTATTTTAATTATTATATTTGATAAACAAATAATAAAAAACTCAAATTAAATTATGCGAAAAATAAAACTGCCATAATCGATCTCGTGAGTTACTATGAATATACAATTTTTTCACGTCAATTCCAAATCACTTGGGCACACTACACGCAAATAGTATAGGCTGGATGGGAATTATAATAAATTTTGAAACTTTAGATTAAAATGAAAAATGACCTTTTTATCTTTAAATTTTTATTGTAGTTATATGATAATAATCACTATAATGATGATTCTTTAAGAGGCTATTTGTTTTGTGAGATTTTAAAATTTTAAAAATTTTAATATTAGAAAATTTTAAAATCTTGGATTAAAAAATTCTGATAATATATTTATTTTATAGAACATACAAATTCAAATTTTTAAAATTTTATGTTCATTTTGTTGAATTCGTAAATTCTAAATTTATAAGTTTTATATTTGTTTGATTAGAATTTTATAATATGGTTACTAAAAATTTTGTGTGGTGAGATTACTCCACTTTAAATTTATTTAATATTTTATTTTATATGATATTAATGAATAAAATATTTTATTAAATAGTACCAAACTTTGATATCTAATAATAGATTAAACTTCTAATTAACAAACTAAAAAATTAAATTTAAATAATGATATGACAAATTATATATGCAAATATATAAAAAATGAGTTATTTTTATTATCACCTGTAACATATATATTAATTTAAAACTAGATAATATCTTCATTGTGCATAAATTATAAAATTCATAAAAAAATGCAAAATAAATAAGTATTATAGTTTAAGCAACCACATATAATCCGATGCTACAAAAATTAATACAATAGTTTTGGTATTTATCATAAACTTTTTCTCGTTATAATTTCTGTCAGAAAGAAAAACATGACTTTTTTTTCAAACAAAAAAAAAATCATATCAATAATTTCTTTTCTGTCAAGTTCATCCATGAAAATTATATTTGTCTTTTCCTATTCAAATTATGAACTGTTCGGGAATAACCTTCAATTTATGTAGTTTGAACTAAAATTGAGATGATTTAGTAAAATTTTCTTCAAAAAGAAATATAGAAAGTATCACAAAGCCAATAAATTTAAATATATGTAAATTACTCTTAAAAGCACATATGTCAAACTAACTTACAACCATTTCATCTCATTAAATCTAGAACAAAGGATTCATGAAATGATATTATTATGAAAATAATAATGATGATAAACTAATGGATTTAGCGTATTACCAACTTGCATAGAAGAATATATCTCAAATTAAAATTTTCATGTTGACATTCACATCTAACTACCATATTGTTTAATAAGAATTACTTCACATTAAAAAGTAATATATACCACTAATAAATACCATGAATAAAGAAGTCAAACATGAGTATAGATTGGAAAAAATAAAAGTAAATTTTATCTCAAGAAATTATTACTTATAGGCATCGTTTGATTTGAGATTAAGATCAAGACTAGTGAATCACTTTTATAAACTATTTTTTTTTTATTAAAATTAACGCTTCAATAATTTAAAGTTTGAAAAACTATTTAATTTTTTATAATAATTTTATTTAATAGCTGTGTAAAATAAGTAATATTAATTTTATAAAAAAAATTTATTGTCAACAATTAGAAATATAAAGAAACTAGTAGAAATTCTAATAACTACAAAATATTTATTTCAAAAATTTTAAAAATAGAAACTAACATTATGGAGATTAATAGAAGAAAAAGTGGACAAAAAAAAATAAATAACAGTGAAAGAGATGTTTGAGGTAATGTAATACCTAAATACAAATTTTATAATTTAACAAATAATTTCACATGGTAGATTCTCAAATGTAGGATTTTGAAGTCTAACCAATTTTGAAAGACCAATAAATCCTATAATTATTTAATTTTAATAACAAACATCATATTTTATTGA
This sequence comes from Trichopus zeylanicus subsp. travancoricus, assembly GCA_005019695.1. Classification (NCBI taxonomy): domain Eukaryota; kingdom Viridiplantae; phylum Streptophyta; class Magnoliopsida; order Dioscoreales; family Dioscoreaceae; genus Trichopus; species Trichopus zeylanicus. The sequence goes on along the minus strand of RXID01010963.1, from coordinate 553,295 downwards.
TATCAGAATATGAAAGTCTCATATTTCTAAATCCCACGAAATAAATAGATATTAAATAAATTCCAACCCATCCTAATTATATCAGGTTACTAAATAGGCCTTTAAAGGATTTCGAGCCACAATTATGGGCTAAAATCACAATTTTTTTATAGACCCCATAGATTAATATTTGCATGCATACCCCTAACTAATTACAAAAATGCATGAATAGTCCAACAAAATTAACATTCACATATACACTCTCACATAAATTATACATACTAAAATCTAAGTTTCAATTTTGAAATATGTTTAGTGATTTTGTTTTGACAATTTTGATCGTTTCACCGATTTCGAACCTTTTATAAATTTAAACATATTAAATTTTTGAAATGGTTTTTGAAATTATTTCATTCGGCTTTTTGATCGAAACGTTGATGACTGATATTTAGTTATATACCTTACTAAATATGAAGCTTATAATTAGACCAACTCAGAGGGTGTTATAGATAAAATTCCCTATTTGCAATCTCATTCACCCAAAAAAAAGAGATGCATTAAATTCCGGGCCAACCAGACAAGTCAAGTCAATATTGCTGACGCACGTAAAACAGGAATCCTGCCGACATCAGATCCCCTGCTGAATCAAATAATGGACCCCATACAAATCTTATTATTATTTCCTTTTCTTCAAAAGAATCGTCCAGAAGAACATCTGAAAGTAAATAAATAAATAATAAAGTCAAGCTCTTTGTATATTTTGGAAAGGAAAGTTTGGACAAATAATTATCAAAAATAGAGCATTAATCTAAAGTTTTGGTGATTTACCTATGCAGTTCATGGAGTTATTATTATATGTGAAAAAATAAAATATAAACAATTAATCAATTAAATTCGCGTCAAAATTTGTTAATATGGATTGTTAAATTCATTATCTACGTTAGACTCCTGTTTGGATTAATTTTAAAAATTTAAAATTGAGGGAATTAGAAAATTGAAAGATCAATTTCCATAATTTTGGCGTTTGGTTCCATTCCAAAATCTGGAATCAAATGAATTGGACAATTCCAAGTTCCTTCATTTTCATATTTTGAATTTCACAGTTTTTGTTCGGAATCTGCTCAATTCCTTGGAATTGAGGCAAAATCCAGTTGAATTTTTGCCAAATTTTCGGTTGACAATTCACATGAGGAAAACTTAATTTTCCACGAATTTTGTCATTTCCTTTGTCTTCAACCTCCATCCTCCTTTGTCCGATTATGCGTGTACTCTCCAACACGATGTTCTTCGACTCCTCCCAGCGAGAGCTCCTCCCTCAAGCAACTGACATGACCTCTACTTTGGATTGATCAAATATGGCTTTGATCAAAGAGATCTAGTGACTAACGACCAGATTTGGCTTCAATCTATGAAGAACAATGATGAAATTCTCATTTTTGGAAATGTTTGTGCTATTCTTTGAGAAGATACAGTCTTTGTGAGGAGTAATGAAAGTCTTTGACTTACAAACATTCCTCTCTTGAATCTCTTGTAAAGACTAAGTTTTTACTTTTTATAAAGAGATTTTCGTAGTAGTCCTGTTGAATACAGTGTCTTTTGATTTTTTTTTTTGTTGCAAAACTTGGTTTTGAGGTCGTGATGGGATGCTTGCGAGCTTCACATAAAAAATGGTGTTTTTGGGAGCTTAATTTGAGTGTTTTTTTCTTATATTTTTTAGAGACAAATTGGAGTTTAGGGCTAGTTTCTATTTTACATTGTGAAAATAATAGGAACTTTTGGGACAACTGTAGCTATTGATAACTTCTACTTGTTTTCTGATTTCTTTGATACTATTCTTGTCCTATGTTTCCTTTGATATTGTTCTTGCTTGATAGATTTAGATGGTAGATATCCATTAGAAAAAATATTGCTAAGCATGATTGTTATAACTCAAGTTCATAAATATGAGTGTCTATTTGAGATCAACTCTATATGCATCAATGTTTGGCACTAGTGTGAGTTGATCAACTTTATATGCAGATGAGGTTGATAATATGATTTTTATTGATCGCATAAATGATAATGTTAGAATTGAGTGATTAAAGGAGTTTTTGGATACTACAAATATATTGTGCATGCACGTCTTTGACAGTCTTTTTCAGGCTATTTAATGCTCTTTTATGTTAAACATGACTTATTATGTTTGTTAGCCATAACTATATTATATGTGTTTTATATTTATATTGAACATCAACTGTGTGTTTTTATTTTATTATGTTATTGAATGCTGAACCTTTGTTCATGCTTTATTTCTTCTCATAGCATTATTGTAAATGTTCTAATTAACCATTTAAATATTTTTTTATTTTTCTTATGTCCCTTATATTAAAATAATGCTTATTTTCCTAACAAAGGAGTGGTAAAAATGAGAACAATATGATCAAATTGTATTACGAAGATGCCAAGTTATTCTATTCCTATTTACCTACAAGTAAATTTTCTTTAAAAAATATGTTTTTAGTTTAAAAAAATATTGCCAATAAAATAAAAAAAATAAACAAATCCCTAATTACTTAAAATATATTTATATAACTCTCTATTTGATGTTTATTTTGTAAAATTTAATTAATTTTTCCAATTAATTTACAAATTTTAATATTAAATTTATTATAACTTTTCCTACTTACCTACCAATAAATTTTTTATTAAATAAAGAGTATGTATTTTTAATTTATAGAAAATATTTGACAAGAAAACTAACAAAATTATATTAAAAAATTCTAAGTACTTAAAAATATATTTATATAATCCTTCATTTCATGGCCATTTTATAGAAATTTATTATTTTTAATTAATTTACTAATTTTAATATTTAATTTATAATATTTTTCTATTTACTAGTAAATAAAATATTTTTTTAAATAAAGTGTATGTGTTTTAAGTTTATAAAAAATATTTGACAAGAAAAATACAAACTTATGTTAAACAAATCCCTGGTTAATTCAATTGCATTTATATAATCGTTTCTTTTTGGACTATTTTATATAATTTTATTATTCTCTAATTAATTTACCAATTTTAATATTAAAATAGTTAAATTTTCTTATTTACTTAGAAGAAAAAATTGTTTAAATATACATGTATTAAGTTCATTAAAAAATATTTCACAAAAGAACAACAAAATTATATTGAATAAATCCGTAATTAATTATAATATATTTATATAATCCTCTATTTTTGCCCATTTTTATAATTTTATTAGTTTTTAAATTAATATACCAATTTTGATATTAAAATTATTATATTTTTTCTAATTACTTACAAATAAATTAATTTATTTTTTAAAAAATGTATTTTAACCAATTCACCATTTCTGATTCAACCAAATAATAAAATTTGAGGAATTGATCGATTTTATTTGCGAATAAAACACTGAAATTTGGAATTGAGGAAATTCACCCATTCCCAATTCCTTTCAAAAAATAATCATTTAAATACCAAAATTATCCAATTTCTCTAATTCTCTTAATTTCTATTATTTAATTTCTTTAATTTCTCAATCCTCAATTTGAAATTCATCCAAACCCCTAGAAGATGAAAAGCTAAAACGACTACAAGTCAGGAGGAAATATAAAACAACAAAAGTTGTAAATAACAATGTCATTCCATTGATTTATTTTTAAGAATAAAATTTCATATAGACTCCTGCAAAATTATTATATTTTTTATACTCGTGAAGAAATTATAATTTTTTATATATTCCTAAGTTATTTTTTTAAAAAATTGTATTTTTGAGAGGGGACATTCAAGGAAAAAAAAAATCTTTAAGAATATACAAAAAATTCAAAGGAGCATTTGGAAAAGAAACTTTCCTTTTAAGCGTTATATAAGAAATGATACTTTTTATAGGAACATAAAAAATATTATGACTTTATAAGGCTCTAAAAAATTTTCTTTTTTTAAATAAAATTGAATCTTAGGGATCACATCAAAATAAGTTGAAATTAGGGGGTCAGCTACCATATAAGACATTTTAAGGGGGCTTTTGTAAAGCCACAAAATTGGACTTTTACAATCAGCCCCTCGTGATTTGCCTTGACTATAATTGTCCCTAATATTATTTGAAAATAAATATAAATGTAAAAAAAATCACTTCTTTCCACTATTAACTTATCTTTAACAAGATTAAAAATATTTTTAACATTTATTTAGAAAAAAATATATTTTAAAAGTGTAATTATTAATATATAAAATATTATTTATTAAATTTTTTTACAAATATTTTTTAAAATAATAATATTATATATAATTATTACTATTATTATAATTTAAAATATTATCAAATTTACTTTATAGAAAATCACTTTAAAATAAAAATATCGAAATAAAATTTTATTTATTTTTTATTTTATGATAAAAAACGATTGAGAATAAACTGACTTCTGAAAAAATATTTTTTCATAATTAAACAAGTAAAAATGATCCTACTTTCAACAATCAAATAAACCACTTATGAAGTGGTAGAAAATTAAGTGATGAACGACTTCTGACTTCACTGGCTTCCATAGGTGCCTAGGCCCAATCCAATCAAATTTCTTTTCAATATGGGCCTGAAACTGGGCCAATTGGGGCCCGACCAGCCCATGAATAAACCGGCTGCTCAACCGGTTTAACTCGCGAACCCGGGCCGATCTCTGCTCCCATCTCCTTCATCTCCTCCGCCTCACCCAGATCGGAGCGCCACCGCCTCCTCCACCTCCTCCGCCGCTTTCCTTCTCTCTCTCTCTCTCTATCCGATTCTGCGTCAGATCGGAAGCAGAAATGCTCAAGTTCCTCAAGGGCGTCGTCGCCGGCTCTGGTGCCGGCCTCAAGGACCTCCCGTACAACATCGGCGAGCCCTACCCCTCCGCCTGGGGCTCCTGGACCCACTCTCGCGGTACCTCCAAGGTAAGATCATTCTTCGCGGTTTAATTCAGCTAGAGATCTTGGTTTTCCTGTTAGAAAATTGATTTTATGGGAATCCGTTGGATCTCGTGTTGGGGCGTTCGTCTTGAAAATGAGAGATGAGGAGACGGGAGAATTGATTTGTTCGTGATGTTCTAGCTGTAGATCTGAATCCAAGTTGCTTTCTCTTTGTGGACGCTGGTCGCGTCGGTGCGCTTTGTTCTTCTGTCTTTAGTTCTGTTTGGATTCAAGCACCAAGCATTCTTTTATTCTTGTTGTCTACTTCATGAAAGTTCGGTACTTGTTAATTTAATCCTACATTATTCAAAAGAACCAGACCCCTCTGATCCTTTAAAGGGCTGTTTTCTAGAGAAAAATGGCTTTGGTTGCGAAATGTGTTGTTTGAAGGAATGTGGCATATACTATGCTTAAAAACTGGGATTCTCTGTCCTGCATCTCCAACATCAGTCAGTGAATTACCAAAGCCGCACATATTTCTTGTGCCTAGACTAGAGGTTCCTGGGAATCCTATGCAGGCACCAAAACAGCCCTAATATGCTGTATACCTTCCTAAGTTTTGTTCCTTGCACTGCTGATCCATTCCCTTGTTGTTCTTTTAGTTCTTGCAGGGCCTTTTTGAACTGCCCACCTTTTATTGTTAGTTGTTTTGCTTCTGCTGCATCTTATACTTAATAGAACTGAGGCCATTGAGTTATATGATGTTTTCCCACCAACTAATGGACTGGAAACCTTTTTTTTTTTTTTTTTTGCCGTTGCAACCATCCTACTAGGAGAAAAACCATTCTGTGTTTGCTTTTGCTTCAACCTTTTCCTTCTTGCCTCTTGGATGGTTGGACATTTATAATTAGGTCATTGGAATCAGCATCATTGTCTACTCATCTAGCTTACACTGACCATGGATATCTTCATTTTCACATACATGATTTAAGACATTTTGCTAGCTTGACTGGATTTCTTTTCGACCATTATGATTAGCTTTTTGTGGGTCTGGAACAAGATCAATCATCAAGCAAGCTTTTATTTATTTATTTTTTCACACTTGGACCTTCTTCAAGACATGAAGGATTACTCCTTTTTCTGAAGCGTAGTAGATTCTATAACTATCAAAACCATGGGGCCTTTTTGGATTGTGGGTAGGCAGGAGATGATCATATGGTCATCATTTGAATTTGGCCCACTCATCCAAACAGCATTTGAAATGTCTACTCATCCATTGAAACACAAATTCATCAATTTTGAAACATATGTAGTTAAAATCCCATCATAGCTCAGTAATCACCTTAATGACAAATGACAATCATCATACTATTCACAATCCAAATGTGCCAATGGGAATTTTCTGGTTCTCTGTGTAGGAATATCAAAATTTGCATATGTTAATGGTTCAATTTTGAAACATATGTAGTTAAAGTCCCATCATAGCTACTAATCACCTTAATCACAAATCACAATCATGGTACTATCATCACAATCCAAATGTGCCAATGGGAATTTTCTGGTTCTCTGTTTAGGAATATCAAAATTTGCATATGTTAATGGTTCTCAAATTTGAGAGTTCCTTACTTCAGTGTAAGTTCTGTTGCTTATTGATTAACAATAGAGCAGTCAATTTCTTACACAGTTATTCTCTGTTTTTTGCATCTGGAAAGACCATAACCACTGAAGGCAAAGTACTTAGGTTTGAAATATTCAATTTTACACATCTTCTATCTAGAAATAGACATTTCCATCGAATTATTTTGCTTCAATCGGTCTATCATTTTCACTACAAAGTTTTTAATGATTCACGGTCCATTACTTGTTACATTTTTTTGTAAAGTTCATTTGTAACTTCAGTTTTTAATTAGTGGAATTGTGGTGCATCCTATGCTTGTAATTCCTTCCAAAGCTGGTTAAATCCCTTTAAGCTTGTTGGTTTGTAACAGTGCTTTACCCTTACTGTTCCAATATTTAGTTTCATTTTTGTTAAAAATAAATGAATTTGCTACTGTTTTGTAATTGCATTATGAAATTCTATTTTTTGCTTATTCCCAAGTATTTTTGCATCTCTTTTTCCAGGATGATGGGTCATCTGTTTCTATATTTTCTCTTTCGGGAAATAACAATCAAGATAGTCACTTGGCTGCTAGTCGTAATGGTGTCAAGCGCTTGCGGACTGTGAGTTACTCTCATATTTTGTATTAGAAGGTTTATTTGTCCACTGTTATTCTCGTGTGATAACCTTTCTTAATTAGTACACATTATAATTTGTTAAAAGAAAAGATGACTTAGAACAATTCTTCATTAGTTCAAGACTTGAAATATAATTGCACTAGCGTACCATCCAAATACTTGAAATCTCAAATTTATCATAATCCATAAAGCCAAATACCCAATAGGCAAACCTAATTTATGTAAGCGGACTAGAATTCAGGAAAAGTTCAGTTCAAGTAGGAGTTCTCTTTATAGAAGAGACAAAATACCAGGGATTTGCAATAAGTTGAGATCTCAAAAATAGGGCATAAAATTTTTTCGTCATCATTGATCAAAACCCTAGAAATTTGATATGATAGTAGAGCTTTAAGAAGCTGTGAACAACAATGAAATGTAGAAGATGGTTGGAAGAGAATATTGTAAATTATATAAGGAGACAAGAATACAAAGCCAAAAAATAGTCAAAATTGTCTTCTATGCCCTAGATCAAAAGAGATCTAGCTCAAGTCTCATAGCAAGTACAAATATCTGATAGAATACTGACTAAATAATCATGAGAAGATGGAAGACTAGAATTTAGAAGTTTCAAATATTATATTTGTTCTTTTGAACAACATTGAATCAGAGATCACCTGATTGGCCTGTGGAATGAGTTGGAATATTACAAGCTAGTCAAGACATAATAAATCAAGAAAGATCAAGAGAAGCATAAAATCATGCAGTTTCTAAATAGATTAGAATTTTAGTATGAGCAGTACAAACTTTTTTGTTAGTAGTGAAAAATTTCCATTAGAAGAAGCGTATAAAAGAGTCCAAAGATTTGATGTTGTTTCTACCAATCTTAGAAGTGGAAATGAAAAGCTCAATTATAATTTCAAGAGGAGATACAACATATGACAGAGGTGATTTTGCAACAAGAGGAAGAGGAAGAGAAAACTTTATTAATAGAGGAAGAGCCAAGAGCAATTTGAGATGCACTAAGTATAGAAAATCAGGCCACATTGTTAACAGGTGCTGGCTGATAATAGACAAGCTAACCTAGACAAGTAGTGTTTAGATAGGGCAATTTGTCGAGCCTAAATTAAGCAACAATCAGTTGGGAGGAGCTACCAACTTAAATATGATTATCTCAAAAGCAGAATATGACTCATTGATAAGGAAGACAACTCTTCTTACAATAAAAACAAAAATAATGCTGCCAATCACAGAAACCTTTGGATCATTAATTCAAGAGTATTTGACTATATGATAGGTTACAACTCTTGTTTTCAATACTTGAGTGAGTTTGCACTCACAAGATTTATTATTTTAGTATATGGAACAATTTCTCCGGTAGTTGGGAAGGGTGTTATTAATTTATCTATATCAAAACTCGGAATTTTTACTCTATGTTTCGAAATTCCATATGAATTTTCTTTCAGTCAGTCAACTAATTAAAAGCTTGAATTTCTTATTAATTTTTTTACTCCATTTATTGTTTCTTTTAAGATATTTATATAAAAAAATTGGTGGAAGTGTTGAGTATAAAGGACTGTATATTCTAAAAGATGGAAAGCTAGAATTCAAGGTATTACTGGCTTAACAAGAAGAGATTGCCATATAACATTGTAGATTAGGTCCTATCACAATATATTCTTACGTTATTGTTTCCTATTATTAGATTATCTAGTAATAATATTTATTAAGCATCTAAGTATGTTAAACGTTACACATTAGTGTACTTATTAAAATTAAATATAACAAATATTGTTTATTTTAATATTATTTATAATGATGTGTGGATTACTAGAACGTCATCCTGTAATGGTCAAAATATTTTGTAACATTCATATAGGATTATATTAGAATAACATAATTGTATTTAATGAAAAAATTAGAAGTATTTGTAGAATTTAAAACATTTCATAAAGAAATAAAAAATCAATTTAAAGCAAACATTTAAATCCTTATATCAAATAATGACGACGAATATATGTTTTTAAAATTTTATGAATACTCAAAAGATAATGAAATTTGTCACAAATTTTTTGGACTTATACAACTCAACGGAATGTAGTAGTTGAAAAAAATGAACACTTCTTAGAGGTGACTAGAGCTCTATTTTTTGAGAAAAATGTACGATTATCTTTTTGAAGTAATGCAATTCTTATTACATCATATCTTATAAAGTGAATTTTTACATCAAAATTGAGTAACATAAATTCTTTTGAAGTCCTTTATTTAGATGGTAATCTTTTTTTATTTACTTCTAAGGATTTTTGGATTTCTATATTTTGTACATAATAACATTTAAAAACAAGTTAGAATGTAGGTTAAACAAGTGCATTGTTATTGGATATTCTAGAATTCAAAAAGGCTATAAGTATTATGATTTTAAAGCTACCAAGAATTATGCCTTAGCTTATGTAAAATTTTATTAGGAACTAGTCTACTATAAAAATAAAAAATAAGAGTTTTTGGAGATTGTAATAAGTGATCATAATATAAAATAACATACAATATTACATGTTTTTCTAGAAACTACACAAGACATGACTGAGTCAATAAATAGCTAACAAGAAAAAAAACACTGGTGTATACTAAAAAGTCCATCAAAATTAGTTCATGAATTAAACCCCAATAAATCAAAATTGCCTTGTAAAAAGTCCACATAACATCTATAAAATGGGCGATAAATTAGGTACTTTCAATTGCATAAATTCAGTAAGAGCAAACTGAGGCTAGATAAGAAAGTAATAAGGATTTGCCAATTACAATAATAAAAGTAGTCAGAGAGTGTACAAGAGACTCAATTGTAAGGTATATTTTATGTCTTATTCACACTAACATATTGTATAAGTATTGATAGAAGACAATATTCGTAAGACAATAGAAGAAACACTTGTAGATAAAGAGATGGAGAGAAACAATGGGGAATGAGATAAAAGTTTTAGATAGAAGCAATACATAGGAGGTAGTATTCAAGCTAATTGACAAATCAGTAGTGGGATGCAAATGAGTGTTCACTATAAAATATCATGTTGATGGTAATGTAGAGAAATTCAAGATAAAGTTGGTGATCAAAAGATGTAATTAAACACATGGGATAAATTTTTTCGAAAGCTTTTCACAAGTTACAAAACTCACCTCCGCAAGGACTATTCTTTTACTAGTAGTGAATGAATGATGGGGTTTACAATTTGATGTCAAAATATATTTTTTATGGAGATTTTTATAAAAAAATTTATATGATTGAACCATCAAGTTTTAGCTTAGGGAAGAGTGGACAAACCTGTAAGCTAAAAAGGTCTCTATGATTAAAGCACTCTCCAAGAATTTGGCTTGAGAAATTTAGGTCAATACTAGTGGAGTATGACTTCAAAAAAATATAGATTAATTACATAGTCTTTGTAAGAAGGGACTCATATGGGATGATAATTTTGCTTATTTATGTAGATGATATTGTATTAACAAGAGACAATGTAAAAGGGATGGATTAGCTCAAGAATTTTCTAAACTCCAAATTTGAGATAAAAAACTTAGATTGCACTGCTTTCTTGGGATTGAAATAGCATATTCATAAAAAGAGTTGATTTTATTATAAAGAAAATATATTCTGAATAAGTTAAAAGATGCATGCTTGCTTAGAAATAGAACAACCAGAGTTTTCATGAATCGAAATTCAAAATTGCATCTAGATCAAGAAGAATAGGTGAAAAATCAAGAGATGTATAGAAAGATAATAGAAAAGCTCATATATCTAACTATAGGAAGGCCTGATTTTAGTTATGGTGTAGGAGTTGTGAATCAATTCATGAAAGATTCAAGAAAAATTTCATTTAGAAATGTATATCAGAAGCTTAGATATGTCAAGAGTGTATCAAGACTTAGTCTAATTTATAAGAAACAAGAGAAAATAAATATTGAGACATTTAGATGCAAATTAGATATGATTACTTATAAACAAGAGGTCTACTTCTGGAATTTATCTAAAATTTGGTGAAAATTTGATTAGGTAGAATAATAAGAAACAAATAATAGTAGTCAAATGCAAATGCAAACCATAGGGTTATTATATTATCTATATGTGAAATTATATCACTAAGATAATTATTGAATGAGTTAAGAGTATCTTATAATAGATGTTTTCAATTATTATGTGATAACCGTACAACTCTTCTCACTACAAGCAATTCAGTGTTTTATAAATAAATAAAAAATATTGAAGTGGATCTTTATTTTGTTAGAGAAAAATTAAATCAAGAATTGAAGACAAAATATGTTAAGATAGAATATCAATTAGTAGATATCCTCATAAAATCTGTGAATTCAGAAAAATTGAAAAGAATCAAGATTAAGTTGGGCATGTATAATATATACAACACAGCTTAAAAAAAGGTGTTAAAAAACAAAGAGTGCTTAGAACAATTCCTTACTAACCTAAAGTATATATGATTGCACTAGTTTGTTATCCAAATATTTGAAGTCTTAGATTCATCATAGTCCGTAGAGTGAAATGCTAAAAGCTCAATTAGCAAATCAGATTTATGTAAATGGACTAGAGTGCAGTCCAAGTAAAAATTTTGTCTATATAAGGGATAGAATATTAGGGTTTTGTAAAAAGTTGAAATCTCAGAAATAATAAATAAAATTTCTTTTTTATCATTGATCAAAACCCTAGTTCAAACCTTGAAATCCTAGAAATTTAACATAATCTAACATTTAAAAAATGTAAACTGCTCATTTGTGTATCCAGCTACACACTGGATATGCTGCCTTTTATTTCTTCTTCAACCCATTGGTTCCTTATTCTAAAACTCTTATCATGTGCTTTTCTGGACATATTTGGTGTTCAGTTCTGAATTTTCTTTTATAAGCTAGGACTGATGTTTTACTCCCTTGTGGTCTCTCTTTGAAAGGAAAAAAAATCCTTTTACCGAATGAATAACCTTTTTTATTCCATTTATGATAGGTTGTTAAAAGGATGTTCCTTGTATTTTGCAGGTGAGACATCCAAATATCTTGTCTTACCTTCACAGTACAGAGGCTGAAGTTTTTGATGGATCGGCTAGTAAGGTTACAATTTACATTGTAACTGAGCCTGTTATGCCGCTCTCTGAAAAAATAAAGGAGTTAAAATTAGAAGGTACACAGAGGTATAAACTTAAATTCTAAGAAATCAGTTTCATGAAGCATACTTGGTTACAATATCAGCAGTCATGCCTATTTCTTTACATAATATATTTTTCTGAAACATTATACTTTTCCCCATTATTATATTATATGCGTTAATGTGTCAAAGTGGCTTCAATTCTGGATTGCATGTATCCATTTAGGGATTGATTTTATCCAGACTAGAAGATAAGTTTTTCTCAGTTCTACTGATGAAAGAAATGATTTCCCATGCATATTCTATTATGTCATGCTCTGATGTTGAGTCTCCTCAAGGTTCTCCAATTATTTTATTTCTTCTATCACTCTCCATTATTGTTCCCAGTAATACAATCTAGTTAACATATTGTATCGGCACTAGATTTACCCAAGTAGCAGGTTTAAAGTGTCAATTCTCCATGAAGTTGAAATTTTGTTATCAGCATAAATTCAGTGCAGAATAATGCAAGTACTAGCAACATTGTTAAATGTTATCATTCTTATTTTGTGATTTATTGTGCTTATTGGTCATTATATGGCTCTTCTTTTCAAATGCTATTCATGATGTCTAATGCAGGGATGAATATTATGCTTGGGGGCTCCATCAGATCTCTAAAGCTGTGAGCTTTCTGAATAATGACTGCAAACTTGTATGGACTTGCACTCAAGGACTTCCTCCTCTTTCGTTTTGGTGACGCGAGAGCTGCTTTCATTCATAAGTCTTAAATAGCAAACCAGCCCTGAGAAAAAATAATAAAAAGAGTCTGTGATGGCAGCAGAAGGGAATATATTAGCCTTTTGAAATCACAGCTTGTGTCATATGTGTTAAAAAATTTGGAAGAGACCTTTCTTGCGAAAAGGAATGTCAGGGAATTTATCTTTTTGTCATGTGGTCTATGCAGATTAGCTTCAAATTATGTCAAATTCTGTCACAGTGATTAACCTAAGTTTTTGACAGTTTTGTATTATGCATTTAAAGCTTGCAGTGATTTGGAATTTCAGGTTCATGGTAATGTGTGTTTGGCCAGTGTCGTTGTGACTCAAACTTTGGACTGGAAGCTGCATGCTTTTGATGTCCTCTCAGAGTTTGATGCAAATAATGAAGCTTCAAACATCCCAATGCTGGTACATAGATTAACTTTGGCCCTTCTTATTGCTTCATTTTTTATTTTGTTAGAAGTCAGCAATATAATTAGATTCAACTATTCTCTTCATATATGCTGATTTTTTTTTATGAGGATGTTTAATAAGATCTATTCAGCTGATGGTGGTCATTTTTTGAAAAATAAGAAAAAGAAAGCTGGTCTTGTGATGTGAGGTTCTATGTATAAAATTGTTGATGAACATAGTCTCAGATCACTCGTTAAGGGACTTATTTGGTCATACGTGGTTGCATCTAGTACTTTCCAATGCTAATAGCCCAGCTAATTTGGGCAATAAATTAGGAGTGTCTAGCAATACAGAAACGAGTCATTAGTAAAGCCCAGTTAGAGTCAAAGTTGGTCCTGATTGCCAGCTATATAAGCAAGCTCATATTAGGATTTATGTATGTCCTTTTGTGATCTCAGAACTGTAGAACAATGCAGTTTCTTCATCATTGATCCATAAACCCTAGTTCTTCACCACTCAAAAGCTCTAGAAACCCTAGGTTGTGACAGAAACTACATTGGTTAAAATCCGGTGCCATAACATTGACGCTCCATAATTTCCTGATGGATGGAACTCCAGTCAAGTGGAAATATAAAATTGCTCTAATTGTTGTTGGTGCACAAAAGAAATTTCTGACATTACCGCCAATCATTTAATGATGTTACTAAGTAATTTGCTGGGAAGAGATTTATGAGGAGTGGAAAGGCTCTAAAATAACAGTATATATATATTTTAGGATTATAGGACGATATTAGAAGCCTGTTCTAATTTTGAGTCGATCAACATGCATTATCTGAAAAGAAACACAAGTTCAATCTATTCAAGAAACAATTCATTTTATGCATAGTTTTCAAGTTCAATCTGTTACAAGAATCACATCTTCTTGATCAAAAAGAAATCTTGTACTTGGTGGACTTGGCAAAGCCAATGGCAAATATGCATCTTTCTTTCTTTACAGAAGAATGTTACACAGTGAACTTGCAGTTCTGCCAAATTTAGTTATCAGAATCCAGATCCTTCATATGTAGGATATGGCCAGCTGTATCAGCTTTACTATGTACCAGTTTTCAAGCTATATAGTCCATTAAAAGGCCTGCATAGTTTTGTGAAAGCTAGTGACTGTTAATGAAATTCTTGGCCCTTGAAATATGCACGCACACACACACGCAGAGGGACATTCTTCTTGTCAAGCATCAAGTTGTCCATAAAAAAATGCCTTCTAATGCTTTCTTTTGTCTTTTGGGTATGTTTATCATTTGCAGCAATTTGAGTGGCTTGTGGGGCCACAATACAAACCCATGGAGCTAGTGAAGTCAGATTGGGCAGCAATTAGAAAATCACCACCATGGGCTATTGACTCATGGGGGCTGGGTGTGTTCTTCAACTGTTATGGTTCCTTAGGCTTGTATTTGCTTGCATGGTCCATTGTTCTCTCAATTTTGAAGCCACTCATATACTTACTTTTAGTACTACTATACTAGGGCCTCCCAGTTGCTGCTATTTCATTGTATCTAGATATCAGAATAGAACATATGGACAATGTGATCATTCCTTGGACAATTTAGCTGCTTGACTATTCCTGTCTATCAGTGACAAAATTTATTTTGTGCATATGGCTATGTTTGAATCAACTCCACAGGCTCAATCTTTTAACATATGATGCAAACACAGTTTTTCTATTTCACAGTATTTTGTGAACTGAACCATTTCCTGAATGAGTAACTTGCTCCAGAAAGTTTAAGATATCAGGGGAGAATGCAACCTTATGATATTTGGGATACAATAGAATAATGATGCAAGTATAGTGCCATGGTGTTCCTCTTGTAATGTCTAATTGGTTTAAGAATTTCATGTTGTTGTAAGTTATAGTTATTATGCTAATGGTTGGGATTGTTTGCTAGGCTGCCTAATTTATGAGCTCTTTACTGGTGTGAAGTTGACCAAAACAGAGGAGCTACGTAACATTGCTTCAATTCCAAAGGTTGGCACTCCTTGTTCACTGCTCTGACTTAATGTGTATCTTTTTGTGTTGGGAACAATGTTCAGATTTATATTATTTTTTTGTATAGCCTCAATGAGATTGCAAAACATCCAACTTCTATATTTTCAGCAAATACTGCTTGCAGTGTATAAGTTTTCTGAATTTCATCTTTGTGTTTGAAGACTTATACGACCAACATTAGAAAAACTTCGTTACCATTACATTTATTCATTTTCTTGTCTCACAGTCTTTGCTTCCAGATTATCAGAGGCTTTTGAGTTCCATGCCCTCACGCAGATTAAATGCTTCCAAGCTTATAGATAACAGTGGTATGATATATATCTTTTTTGGCAATGTACATAATATACTTATCTAAGCATTAATTTGTCAAGGTTATCTTCTGACTGCTGAAAAACTAGTTTCGCGTGTTTTTTGTGTCGGTTGTAGCATACCTCCTACTACACTAAATCTGGTTTGAACCAACTGGATCCAGAATTTGCCATAATTAGTATTGTTTTTGTGGTTGATGATGATGTTTACACTGTCAATGTTATTGCGGTCATTAAAGCAGGATTGAACTGTAGATCAAGTGTTACTTATAATCTAGGTGTTCATTTCACGTGTAAAAGGATGGGTATAAGCATATAGCTCAATAGTTACCCATAATATGAAATTGTTGTGATTAGTTGGCGAACAGTGTGGGTTCTTGTGTTGATAGTACTTATCTTACATGCTTCATGTGAATTGAATAGCCAACAATATCCTTCCACACTTTTTCTTGAAAATTTTCCTTATCTGTCTATTTCTTTTTCTTTTGAATAGCTATTACCAATCATGTGTCTATAGAAGTTAGAATCACTCCCTTCCTATTGCTACTCACTATTCATCTCATCTTAGTATGAGTGATGCTCTGCAGCATTTTCCGTGGTGCACTGAAGTGTTCTATTTTCCAGAGTATTTTCAGAATAAACTGGTTGAGACCATACAATTCATGGAAGTATTGAACTTAAAAGACAGTGTTGATAAAGATAATTTTTTCCGTAAGCTGCCAAACTTAGCTGAACAACTCCCCCGACAGATAGTATTGAAAAAGGTATCAGAAATCTTCCTTCCACTCTGCATTTATTTTGATTTAGAGTGAAAGTGGGTCTCACATATTCTGTACTTGTGTTGTTATAGTTGCTTCCATTGTTGGCTTCTGCCCTTGAGTTTGGATCAGCTGCTGCTCCTGCTTTGACAGCTTTATTAAAGCTTGGTTCGTGGCTTTCAGCAGATGACTTCAGTGTCAAGGTCATTTTACCACTTTGTGCACAACTATACTTACTTTTGTTAATCTATTGCCTTGCTCTTTGTCTTTTTTGCCATGCCTCTGTTCTTTGTAAAAATAATGTTTCAGCATCGGATGTACTATCTCATACTTGTTTTTCTACAGGTATTGCCTACTATTGTGAAACTCTTCGCCTCTAATGACCGTGCTATTCGAGTAGGCCTTTTGCAACACATAGATCAGTTTGGAGAATCATTAACTGCTCAAATTGTTGATGAGCAAGTATGCGATCAATCTGAACCATCTGTATATCTCATTTTTAATTTTTTTGGGTCTTCTTTGTGAATCTAATATACTGATGGTCATCTTAATAGATTTTTCCTCACGTTGCAACTGGATTTTCTGATACATCTGCTTTTCTTCGGGAACTAACATTAAAGTCCATGCTCATTTTGGCACCAAAGGTATGCACTTTCATCAAGGCTTTTGTTCATTAATTATATTTATTTCCATCCTTTTGAGACCAGTAAATTTTAAGAGTTCCGAGCCAGATTTTGGTCTGTGCATCTTGCTTGTAACAACAAATACATGGTTTATGACAGGAAGCTTGTACAACTGTGAAGGTTTTTTACTTCAACATTTCCATGGAAAATTAGAACTTCTTATTACTTATCTAAAAAATTCATTTCCATTTATGGTTCCTCATTCCAGTTTTCTTATTCCAATTTGTCTTTCTAGATTGACGTTACCGACTGAATCGTTAAATTTTTTTTGTCTAATCATATTCAGTGTTATGGATTCTAGCCTCTAACCATTTCAATTTGCTTCTTCTTTATTATGGATATTAGTTCAATCCAGCTATTTATCTGTCCCACTTCTATGCTTAGGGGTTTTCTTTCTTGTTGGACTTTAAAGTTCTTAGGATTTCAAATTCCTAGGACTTCAAAGTCCACAGATTTGGCAAACTGAATAGTGTGTTTGTTTTGAAAGGCTTTTAAATTCCATATTTCAAAATATGGTGTTTGTTTGGTTGTATTTTTTCATTAGACAAAATAAATTTTGAGGATTTTTTTTGTACTTTTTAATAGATCAGGGATTTTTTGTAAATTTATGAGTTCTTAGGGACCTACTTTTAATTTTATAAAAAAACAAAAAAAGGGACTTTAGAGTCTAGTATGCAAGTCACATGCTGAACTCAAAAGTCTAGAATTCTGAAGTCCAACCAGTTTTAACAGATTTCTAAATACCAGTTTTGCCAGAATTTTGAAGTTCTGGAATTTCGAAGTCCCTTGTAACAAACAATAGACTTTAATGTTCCAGGGATTCTAAAGTCCTTGGGACTCTAAAGTCCAATGAAACAAACATGCTGTTAGATAAACATAGTAAATGGTTATACTTTATAACCATGACAAATGTTTTGTAGCAATCTTTATTTTAGTTTGGGTGGAAGTAATCTGTTAAGTTTGTTCTCTGACATCTAAGCTTTTTTGGTAATTCCTAATTTCTTATTTATTTCAGTTTTTTCTAGTAAAAATTTTTTTAAATTGTTTGCAGTGCATCTGTATGAAAGGGCCATTGTAATACACATTCAATGTGGCATTTCTTGCGTCTTATTAGGGGTCCAAATGCCTTTTCTTTGGAAATAATTTTTGCTTATCTTAGAAAAAATTGCTAATACTTGTTTGGTAATTGCATTCTAAACTGTTCATATTTGCTTCCACATGCATGCAATACACATATTTGATGGTCAAAATTCTGTTTCTCAACTATAGAATCATCTAATTTCTGTGTGTTGCTTGCAGTTGTCTCAACGTACAATTTCAGGATCCTTACTGAAGTACCTATCAAAGTTGCAGGTGCCTTTTCATTTTGCATCAAAATTGAAATCAATTTTTTCATCTACTAACACTTACAATCCCGTTCTGCTTGTTGTTATGTTTTTGTTTTTGAACTAGTGTTTTCATGGTTTTGTGTGATTATTTCATCAACAGGTTGATGAAGAACCAGCTATTAGGACAAATACTACAATCCTTCTTGGGAATATAGCAAGCCATTTGAACGAAGGGGTTTGTGTTCGAGTGTCATGGTTTTTTTTTTTCATTATTTTTGTTAATACTTGAACTATTAAGCTATATTGCATGAGAATTGTGTTATTAAACTTTAGCTTGTGCACCAGTTGTTCTTAACCTCACCATTTTTGGTTTAGGAAAGTATGCTCCTATTTGTTTCCTCTGCTTGTACTTCTACTAATTTGTTTATTTGTGATCAATATATGACGTAGACTAGGAAGAGAGTATTGATCAATGCATTCACTGTTCGTGCTCTGCGAGACAATTTTGCTCCAGCTCGAGCAGCAGGTATCTTAATTTAGACAGGCATCTTATTCTTTCTGGCTCTCATCTATAAGCTTGTAATCTCGATGTCTTTATTACAATGGCCTAATTGTTTTGTCTTCTTAGCAAGTCATATACTTGATTAGTTGAATTTTTCATGGAATTAGTATTTGCTATGAAACTAACTAGTCCATTGATATCTTCTTATGTATTGTACCCTTACCTGCATGATGCCATTCCAACAGGAATAATGGCTCTGACTGCCACATGTTCATACTATGACATGACTGAAATTGCGACCCGCATCCTACCAAATGTTGTTGTGCTTTCTATCGATCCTGACAGGTAAAATAGATATATTTTTTTCGTGCAACTTTGCTTTTCAGGTTGTCACTGACACAACCTTATAACTTACAAAAAAATTATAACTCTGCATAAATTTGATTAAAGAAAACCATCACTGATATCAGATTGGTTATATTCTCTCTGAAGGACGAATGTGGACTGATGAAGTTTTCTTTAGTATGGAAAAACCATAAATACATCTCATAGACAGGTCCTGCCATATACTTCTATGTTGGGCACTATTAGATTGTGGAATTAGGGTTTTATGCAGGTGAGGCTCCTGTCATAGCTTGGCGTAGGTTTGTTGAATGCAGGCCATAGTAAAGCCCAACCTTTAGACCAGAGGCTAGCCATTTTTGAGAACTTCCTAGTGGAGATTGTTGAGTTCAACATAGGCGAAGCCTGTATTTATTTGAAGCAATTCAGATTCAGTGTGGCCTAATTTGCTTTTGGGCCTCCACTTCCTCTACAAGGCTTGGCTGCTAATATGTAAATCTCAAGGCTGGCTCTGTCATTATGGTCTAAATTTCATAATTGATTGTGGATTTCTGTGAGCCAATATTTTGAATGCACAAAAGATCATTTGTATATATTACCTTCAAGGGTGTTACATCAGCATTTGTTGCTATACTTAAAAAAAAAACTGACTGATTTTATTAACAATTTTTGCCAGCAGAATATTAGCATGTAAAAGATTGCATTCTTGTCTGTTGTTGAAAGCTAAATATTGATATGAGACCATTTGTCAATGCTATTGGAAACTGTTAAACCGTAGTTATGTCTAACAATGTATTTGAAGGAATTTCTTCTTTGCCTTCATGTTTTTGGTTTGGATGTTTCAATCAGAATCAAGTGTTTGGAAACTTCTTGGAATTTTCAGTCCATGCAGGATTCTTTTGGTAGACAATTTATGCACTGGAATTTGTTATGTTATCTTGGATAAATTATTCTTTTATTAAGCACTGTTCTTACCTGCAGTGATGTAAGGACAAAGGCTTTCCAGGCTATTGATCAATTTATGCTTATAGCAAAGCAATATCATGAAAAGGTATGTAATTTATTTCAATTTTCTTTTTCCTTCAAATGGACTTCTCCATTGAGTATGATATCTTGTCTTTTCAGCTTGCGATACCTTTTATGTTTCATTGTCAATAGAGTATATGCATGAAGAAATTGAGATTGAATTTCAATAAATACTTGTGTGACACGGGTGGATTTATCCTTCAATTCAACTTTGTATTCACCAAATAATATTGTACACCCAAATGCTTGGTATGGAAACTTTTTTTCAGCAGTCCTGTTCAGTAGCAATATCCAGTATATGTATTTTTCTTTCATAAGTTGTCTTTAGCCCTGCAATGTCACACTGTCTTTTCTAAATTTGGGCCTTTTGAGGGGTTTGGGTCAATCAATGCTCACCATAGTTACAAAATGTTGTGATTTTAATAATTCATGAATCATTTGTGACTTTTTCATGTAACAAATTTTTCTCTGGATTAACTCTCATATTAGTTTCTTACTCAATAGTTCACAAATTAAACTATTGATTTGCAAATAATTGATGAATTTAATGAATAGTTTGTGAACAATTTGGTAAAGACATTAATTTTTGTTTTTCCACAGAATAAATGAAAAGATTCTATTTTCTGATAGCTTAATTATTAAATAATTTCTTAACTAAATCCGACATTTTCTTGATTTTCCAGTTTTTTTTTCTCTTAATTCCAATCTAATATTTTTCCCTTTGGGCAAAATTTTCCTTCTGACTGTGATGCAGACTGTAGACTCCTAACTCTATTCATTTCTTATCTTTCATTTTTGTAGCTAAATACAGGAGATGCTAGCGAAAATGTAGGCATTGGGGCACCATTAATACCTGGAAATGCAAGTTTACTTGGGTGAGTCTAATCTTCTTTTGGCACTTCTCAACAAATTTATGGTTCAAGTTTGTAAAGAATGCACAGTTGTTACAATTTAATCAGGTATATACTCCATTTTCCTCATAAACTACATTTTACTTTGATTTTCCACATTCCATATGCAGTTCAATTGATAATTACAAGGGTACCCTGAAAGGATTTACAAGTTCTATTTTAATGGATGTTTGATGCTGTTATGATTGTGGGCCGTCAAGCGGTGAAGGATATAGTTTCCAACATTGTGTTATTTCACCTTCATCCAATTTGTATTCATTAATTTGGATAAGTGGTTTAATTCTATCTGCTAATTGAAGTCCATAGGAAAGCTATGTTTAACTGGTTTTATGTTTTTATGTTAGATCTGGTCATATTTTTGTATGAACACTTATAAGATGATGATAAAGCAAGGAATGGTCCAGTGACTATTTTGGTTGACAAGGGGCTCTTAACTGAAAAAAGGACTGCTGTGGGTGATTCGAAAGATTGGTGAAAATTATTGTTTTGGATGAAGTACGCAAATAATGTTAATTAGTATAGAATTGTAGATGATGTAGGAATGTGTCTGCTGCAAACTTTTTTCAACTTTTTTCTGTAGCAAATATGTTTTTAAGTTTTTCTGCATGTATGGCACATTTGGACCAGCCAACCATACCAGGAGTAAATAGAAATTAGATCTAAATAGGGCAAGGTTAGCCAGTTGTTTTCTGTAGCTGTCATGCAGGACTTCCATTTTGTGTTGTATTCAGTCCAATATTCTTGTACGCCTTTTTAAATTTAATTGAATTTTTTGCTTAACTATTATGTTGGACAAAATGAATATAGATGGGCCATGAGTTCTTTGAAGGGAAAAGCTACAGAACATGCTCCGGTTACTTCTGGAAAAGCTCATGGAGCATTAGTTTCTGCTTCTTCGGATACTAGCTCATCAGGTACTTGTTTAAAGGTTATCGTGGTTTTTATCTGTGCCCCTATCAGTTCTTCACATAGTTATCATTAATATGAACCCGTTTGAATATTAGTTTTCCACATCAGTCTCTGCCCAATTTAAGCTATACAATTTTCTAAGTTGGTAAAAGCAGATTTGTCCTGTATATGCCTTTTATGTGACAGATATTTTTTTTTCATCGTTACACTTTTGATGGTTGGCTATATATGCCATCCCACATTTCCAAGTAAACTCTTGGCATGACAGCCTAGTGTGCATGTACCTGAGAACAAGTCTAATGAAAACTGGTTGTTGTTCAGATCGGATACAAAGTTTTTGCCACTATTTATTATCAGGGTACAAGACAACTCTGAAATTCAGATATTCACACCATGGCTAAGTAGGACCCAGGCCATTTGTGTTATGAACAAGTTCCATTTTGGGATAATATAATGGCAAACATGAGGTACCAAATTAGCCAAATTCCACATGGAACCTATTTCCTCCATTACTATTGAATACATTTTATTCACTTGGTTCATCTAAAAACCTAGTTTTCTTTTTCCTTTTAGAAACTTTCAACATATTAATTAACCCTAAAAAATCTCAATCTCCCCTGCTTATGCTTTCTACAAATTCTATGATTTAGTAAGCATTCCTTGAGGCTATGAACTGTTGTTTATTGTTCCTTGTAAGCACGTGTTCATGCACAAATGACAATTATCTAGATTGACACCGCTGCATATATTCTTGTTTGATATGCCTGTACACTTGCATGGATCCTCAGCCTGTGGCATATATCATGATTTGTTTGTCTCTGATCAATCGTTCGGCGCTATGAAATTATTTGACCGTGTTTTAGTACACACATCTTCTTAGCCAAGAGATCCTCAAATCCTCTTTCTTTCTTCTGTGTAGTCATCCATTCAAGCCTTTATGATCCAAAATCCAATCATTACTAACATATATGTCTGATTCTTTTGATGCCTAAATATCTTTTTTTTGTTCAAGCACATTGACCCATATGTCTAGTTCCTATCATGACTAAATATGTCTTTTGTCAATCTAATTGGGATCTTAAATTGCTACAAACTTGAGGATAGAATAGATGACAATATGAAGCTTGATCCTACCAGTCTGTTCTTTTTTGCCTTCACACTAATTTGCAATTTCTTTTTTTTTTATAATTTCATGTGCTTATCGAGGTTTTTGTTATCTTTTTTGTGTTACTCAGTACATCAACACATAAAAGTCACAATACATCAATAGTCATAGGTGTAAAATATTTTTAGTCCCCTCTCACTGGCCACTCATAGTTTTGCATCCATTGAAGCCCATATACTCTCTTTTGGATTATCGATCTATTTATTTTGTTTTTTATACTCTTGAACAGTATTATAGAAGTGCTAATAAACCAAAAGTTTCCTTTATTTGATATTATTTACCAAAGAAGAATGAAAAGGCTTTTACCAAATGATATGACACAATAGCTCTGTTTTTCTCTATCACAGTATCGCCTATAACAGATTCCCAAAATATCACTACAATGCCTGTGAGTTCCCACATGGATCCTCATGATCTGCCTAACCCACCATCTCCAACATCTACTGATGGCTGGGGTGAACTTGAAAATGGGCTTCACGAAGCTCATGATAGTGATAAAGAAGGATGGGATGACATTGATCCACTTGAGGAGCGGAAGTCCTCTCCAGCACTAGCAAGCATACAAGCTGCTCAAAAACGGCCAGTTGTGCAGCCTAAACAGCAATGCAAGTTGATTCTATCTTCTTCCAAATCCAATGCACAGTTGTTTTATATGGAATTGTTCAGCCAATTGATTGGAAAATTTACCTGAACAATAATTTGCAGCTACAAGCACTTCCAAACCAAAACCTGCACTGAAGGCACCAAAAGCAGAAGATGATGATCTATGGGGTGCTATTGCTGCACCTGCTCCAAAAGCGGCAGCCAAGTCACTTAACGTCAAGCCCTCATCTTCACAAGATGATGATCTCTGGGGTTCGATTGCTGCACCAGCACCAAAATCAGCTTCAAATCCTCTGAATTCGAAGTCAACAGCTGCCACTGATGACAGTGATCCTTGGGCAGCAATTGCAGCCCCTGTGCCAAGTACAAAGGCCAAGCCTTTGTCCTTGGGCAGAGGTCGAGGAGCTAAACCCTCAGCCCCGAAGTTGGGTGCTCAGCGCATAGATAGAACCTCATCTGGTATGTAAATTTAGCCGAATCCTTATTAAGAAACTATTGAGACAAGGTTGCTAATTTTTTGTCTTTGCCTCCAAATTGGGCTTGTTTTCTTTTTTTGTTGTAATATTGTTTACAATATTCTTTGTTGGTGTGTATAAGAATAAGCTTTTCTTTGTATGTTTAGTTGCTCAAAAATACAAAGTTATATTGTCTCCAGATTTTCCAGATTTTTAAAGTAGTGCGTTTATTCTGGTGCAATGAGAATGATTGGTTTTTTTTTTGGGGGGGGTGGAGAAATTGTTTTTACACCTTGGGAATTTTTCTTATTTAATTCAGTTCAAGTTACATTTTTTCTATTTTGAAGTCCATATTTTTGAAAAATATTTTCGTTTGGCCTCCTGTTTTTTCTGCTTCGAAACTATTTACCTTTTCATGTCAACCGGGGTTGTTACTTGATCAAATTGCCTTAGTTGCACAAGAAGAGACGATGATGCGATCTTTAGAGATCATTGGATCTCCTCTTCAATGCTATTTTTGAAAGGAAATCTAACGTCTTATTTTCTATCAGAGCTTTGATCTACTTCTGCAATTCTCTTCCCCTTCATCAGCTCTATTCTTTACACTTCAATGAAAATTTTCCAGCTCCAATTCTCTTCCCGTTAGTTCGTATCTTGCTCTTTGATTCTAATCTCTTTCTTTGTCAGGAATGCCTCTTCTTTTTCTCCTTCCGCGCTAGATTTTATTCTTCTTCTCTTGCAAAACTTTCGCTTTTGGTTCCATTTTTAATTATGGAATCCTAAATTTTGATTGCTCATGTTTCAAAGATGATGAGTAGATATGTTTTGTACGGAAAATATTGTGATGTTTCCTCTTGCTTTATACTAAGGGATTCTCTAACGTCATTTATACATATGTCAATCAGAGGTTGTTGAGTTTTAGAATTGAATGTATTCAATCTTTAGTATAATATGTATTCACTTATAAGTATTCATATTTTAAATATAATATGTTCATTTTAAAATTTTGGTGTATTCATTTTTTTTACTAAAAGTATTCACATTTTAGATTTAATGTATTCATCTTTGTATAATATATGCATTGACTTTCTTGTTACCTAAATGAAAATAGTATGTGTACATATTCCTTCAATTCAAATCATATAACTTATAGAACACATCCTTTGAATGATAGATTAATATATTAAACATTCATCAATTCATTCCAAATTACATAACTATTATCATGATCTAGTGTTAGATTCTTCCTACCATTATATGTTTGCAATACATAACATTTTGCCACTACTCTTCTAAATATCATCCAATCAATAACTTTACAATATTTATATCGAAGACAAATACATCATATTAATTGTTCTTTGTCTTTAAGCAATAAAAATTGAACATCAAATTCTTTTCTAGATCATGTAGACATCAATGTAGATATTGATAAACAATTACAAATAATGAATAACTGTATAAGTAAGAAAAACGAACAATATTTTCAAACATGGGAAGCCACAAATAAGCATGGATTGTAATGTCAAACAAGAGATACTAATACACTAACAAATGAATAGACATACATATAGATAAAAATATATAATCAAACAAAATGTAGACATCATATCTTAGAAATTAATACCATAACACACAAGAGTAAATATCACATTAACACATGAATAACAAACTAACAAAAAGCAAATATATATAAATAATGTATTTATGGACTCATTCTTTGGTCAATTTGAGTCATCATAAAAATGCATAATAGTTTTGCAGCAGTGTGCAAACTTTGTTTACAATAAAAAATTAGAAATCTGAATGATCCAAATGTCAAATAGCATACTTTGGTTAATGCAAATGTTATGCCCTACTTTCAAATATGAAATTTTCTTATAAGAGTCAAGTATTCGCATAAAAGAAATTAGAGTTTATTTCAAAATTGAACATATTGTTATATTACAAATAAAATTTTACATGAAAAGAAGGATATATTCCTACTTTCTTTTTAATAAATTTATAAAACTCAATAATGATAGTATATTCAAAATCATATCTCTTTGTTTTTCATTAAAGTGGAACCAACTGCAAAATCATCCATCGATAATACTATAATGCAACAAGGTGCAAAACATAATCACAAAAAAAAATCACAACAACATGAAACATAAAGGAAAAAAATCAAAATCCAAAAACTTCCCTTAGAATCAAAGAAACTGATGAAAATTGTTAAATTAAAATGATACGTTATTATTGGAATAATCACAAATAAGAACAACAGGGAGATAGGAACAAAAGAGAGAAGAAGATAAAAAAACTTTAGATTGTTGGAGAGAGCGCATGTGGAGGTCAAAAATGGAAAAACAGTTGCAATGTGAACAAAAAGAGAACAAGGCTAACAATAAAAAAAGAGTCGAAATGGGAACAATAAGGAGAATGAGGCTGTGGAGAGACCATGTGCACAAGAACAAGACTAGATGAAGGGCACAATACCAAATTCGGGGAGAATATATTTTGAACATGAAAAATGAGCTCTAATTTTGAAGGACATGAAAACAACAACAAAGAAGATAAAATTAAAAATTGGTCAGCTCAGTCAACATTAGGTGAGTAAGAAAGGTTTAAATGAAAATATCTTCAAATGATGAGCTAAAAAAGCAAAAAAAATTTGGGGGTTAAATTAGATAGAAAAGTCTCAAGGAGTAAAATGAATTTTTTTTCTTTTTTTTTTAAGCTTTTGCTGCCCATTTTTTTGGAATTGTTACGAATAAATCCTAAAAGTCATCCTAATTGGGAAAAATATGTATCAACTATTGAGTTGATGGGACCATACTTATATGATCCGTCTAGCCAAATAAAAAATTACTTGCCAATAATGCTATGATACAAGTGATCTCATAAACTATCTAATTTGTCCATTCTGTCTCTCATTTGGCGTGAAGCCGTGGATTCATCAAATTGAATTCGGTTGTAATAGTGATCAAAACGAATCATTGCTGTAATCATCTACCGCAGTAGTGAAAAATGGACGTTACTTCAAAATAGGAGGCATGAAGTTGATTTAGTCTAATTTCAATCATTCGCAATAAAAAGGACGAGCTCAAATAAGTTTTGTTGATTCATTCGTATTCAAGTGGTGAACTTACGACCTTCAACAAATATAATTTTATAAAAATTTAAATTCATAATCTCTCTTACATGTGAAAAATTAATATAAACACCAAACTACTCTTTTGATGTGTGTCATTAAATAAGAAGGTATTGCATCACACTAATACTTTTTGAAATTAAGATCCATTTGGATAAGAAGAGAAATTAGCGAGATTTGTGGAATTAATCTCTCAAATTCACTAATTTTGATATTTGAGAAGTTGAATTTTTAGAATAGGCCAAAATCACCTACTCCCAATTCCAAATTCTACTAAATTCTAATCCTAAATTTGGTACAGTGGATTCCACCAATTCCACCAAGAATTGGTAGAAGATTTACGCGAAATTAATTTTAATTTATATTCTCAATTAAAACCATTATTCATCTTAATTACGTAATTTTTATGATCTAATTTATAATTTTTAGACCCAACTAATTTCACCTCCAAATATGAAAACATAAAATTTTCTTCCGTTCCTCCGATAAAATTGAAAATTTTGACCAATTTCTTAATTCTATCAATCCAAATATATATTAAGCATTAATATTTAAATTTAAGCTCCATCTCCATTTTTGGCCAGCTAGAATTCAATTAAATATTTTTTTATTGTGGATAATTAAAAAGAGCCTCATCTATAAATACTAGAGTTGGTTTTTTTTTTTCATAACTCGGATATATTTCAGAAACTCACTTGTGATTATCCATCTTTTTATGATTAAAAAATTACTCAAATTCATAGCAAAGCTAAATCAAGGGAATTAGAGTGGAATATCCGAATAATCCAAACCAAAATCGACTTCCAAATATAAAGAATGCACCAAGTTTCTCAATTGATATTTTTTATCTTTTAATTTGTCCCTTCTCTAATTCAGGCAACTGAAAATCTTTATTATTTACCAAAAAAAAAGAAATTAAAAGGCAATAAAAGTTTTCCACGTGGGAAAATCGGGACCCTTGGATGATCTTCCCTCTTCTCCCTCATCTTCATCGTCTATAAATAATAAACCCAGCCCATCTCGATCTTTCTCTTCTCTCCCCACGTACCCCAGTTTTTAGGGTTTCCATGCGCATCACTCGTGCTCCCTCTAATCCCCCCGATCTCCCTGATCGATCGATCTATTTCTTGCATTATCGGCCTTCTTCGGGTGCGCCGGGCGCTTTCGATCCATGGAGAGGGAGCTACTCGACACCTTCGAGGCCGCCAAGAAGGCCGCGGACGGCGCCGCGTCCGGCGGCGGCTCGCCAGAGGTCGACCGTTGCGTCGACGCGCTCCGCCAGCTGAGACGGATCCCCGTCACCATGAAGGATCTCGTCGCCACCCAGGTACTCCCGAACAGAAGAAAAAATCATTTTTTTTTTCCATTGGTATGATGAGTTGTGGAGTTTGGTAGTTTCGAGAAACGTGAAAAGTAGATTTTTTTTCTTTTAAATTCTTTTGGGTGTTATTTGTGTTAAAGATTTGTAGTGTTATCAAGCTTCGAAGTTAGGGCTGAATTAGGGATTTTTCATGTTTTTATTCGTTAAATTTGGGGGCTGGAAATTATTTGTTCCTAATATGTGCTGGTGTTGTTCATTTTTGCTTTTCTTTTTTTGGGATACTTTGATTTTGCGTGAAGTTATTGGAGTTTGGGACCCATTGGATGGTGAGAAGGGTATAGGGTAACGACTGGAATTGCTGGCAGACAAAGCAAAGCTTGCTGTTGGTAATAGATGTGACTTTATATATTCCTCAGCTTCTCTGTTTCGGTTTTGATTTGAATGACTGTTGTTTCTGTGTTTGTTAGGGTGATTTCTAGGCTGAGTTTGGTGGCTTTGTTATTCATATTAATCCTGGGGAAACAAAGGAAAGGGATTATGCTGTACTTGGTGTTTTTTGACGGTTGCTTTTTCTTCAAGTACTTTTGTTGCTTGTTTCTTTGTTGACAATATCATATTCAATCATTGATTTTTCAAATATGACCAAGATCTAAGTTTCTGTGTTAAAACACATGTTTTCCAGAAAAAAAACATTGTTGTAGCACATAAATCCAATCACCAATTAGAAACTGACCAAATTTATAAGTTTCTGTGCTAAAACATGTGCTTAACACGTGTTTTAGAACAAGAATTCTAATCTTTGCCAGATTCTAAAATATCAATAATTAAATATGGTATAGAGTAAATGAAAGAAACACGTGATACATAAAATTCTCAAAAGAATTCCTTTTGATAACTGATAAATAGCTTTTATGGTGGAGTTTAGAGAAGAATTCTATCTGATGTAAGTAATGCTGCAATCTACAGAAGTAAATCATGTTATCCTACATTAAACAAAAGTGAAGGTTCTTAGGTATGGGATATGGGAAAAAAAACATTTCTTTTTCTTGGAGATGGAGGATGAATGGAAGAAGTCTTCCAGGAATGAAGTGTGATAAATCAGAGAAGTCCTGAGTGGATAGAATATTTATATTGCGCTCAAATATACTAAAGCACATTGAAGCGTAAACGCTAATCATCAAAAGCCCAAATATAATTAAAGCATTTGATTTGTTGATGTCATTATTTTTAGACAAATAACTAGATCCTTCTCCAAGCAGACACATGTTTTTGTGTAGAATCAATACTTCAGTCGATGATACAGGTCATTTGTGACATATATGGATGCTCTCCTTCTTTGTGCTTTCGATGTTTGATCATTATACATATTTATGTGGTTTTTGGCTTTTACAGTCTTTTTACATTGGCATTTAGTACACATGTTTATGAGCCCTTTTTTGATGTGTCTATTCTTTTGAAGTTTTCTATCTCCTAATTCAGAGAAACTCAACTCTCCTTTAAGCATTGACTAGGAGATCCACTAAAAAGTGGGAAGCTGAATTTTTTATCTGAATTTTTGGTTATCTTGTTGTTTAAAGTTGATTACATTTTCTGTACACATTTTTATGGTTCTTTGCCAACACACTTCTTGGAGAGCTATGTTCAGTTCTAGAAACTTTTATGATTAGTTGGAGAACTGAGATGTGAAAATTAATCATGTTGACAATCTTTGGTGAGGTTGGATTGATCAATGTATAAAGGTAAAATGGCAAGCTATGTTGTAACTTGTGCAAACAGTTGGTCAATGATGTCCTAGCACAACTTGTTTAAGCTGTGTTGATCACAGAATTCATGGCTATACTTTAGGTAATATTGCATGAGAACACTTTTGCAATCCAATGGCATGCTGCAAGAATGACTTTTCATATTTAGTGTCAGTTTTTGTTTCCAAATATTATTGCATTCTGATGCAATTGTTTGATGATAACACATGTTTCTTCTGCTATTATCTTGTTTTTTTTTTTCTGTTTTTAAATTTTGCATTAAATTTGCTTTAAACACAGGGTATGTTCCTTTCAACTAATTGTAGGTTATAATGCCTTTGGGTGTTAAAGCTCTTCCTAGTCCTTTTAGTTGCTACTTGTCAATCTGATGAAGCCAATATGTTAGATCTTATTACCTTTTCATCTAGTGCTTCTATTTGCATTGACAGCTATTTTCACACATGCTAGTTTTACCCCTCTTACTATGTGATTATAGTGCCTTGTTGCAAGCACAGTCCCATGGCCAATACGTGCTATTTTCTCTTTCATATTTCTACATTTCTTAGGTTGGCAAACGACTTCGCTATCTCAAAAAGCATCCGAATGCAAAGATTCAGACAGTGGCTTCTGACTTATTGGAGTTCTGGAAAACTGTGGTTATTGAGGAGACAAACCAAAACAGTAAAAAAAATGGTGACACTGATGAAAAAGCTCTCGCAAAAATTGAAGTGAAGTCTGAAAGAGCAGAGCCTATCAAGGTTGAAAAGATATCAAAAGCTGGAGCTACTAAAACCGAGACTGCTGCAAGATCAGAAAGTGTGAAGGTTGAGAGATTGGTTTCACCAGCTGAGAAGGCAGTGAAGTTGGAAACTATCAAAATTGAGAAGAATGGAGGGAGCAAAGTTGAAAAAATTAGTGAAGCTGAAACAATCAGGGTTGAAAGAGAAATGAAAAATTCTTCTGTCATGAAAAGGCCATCATCAACCCCCATT
This sequence comes from Trichopus zeylanicus subsp. travancoricus, assembly GCA_005019695.1. NCBI lineage: Eukaryota > Viridiplantae > Streptophyta > Magnoliopsida > Dioscoreales > Dioscoreaceae > Trichopus > Trichopus zeylanicus. Next base: position 521,720 of record RXID01010963.1, on the reverse strand, counting down.
GCACCTCCAAAGCTTACATCTCTAGTGAAATGCAATGATCCTCTTCGAGATAAGCTCCGGGAGCTTCTAGCTGAGTCATTTTCCAGGGTTTCTGATGAGACCTGCAAGGACAACAGGGAAGAAGTGAGGAACATTGTGGATGAAGTGGATGCATGTGACCCAATCCGCATTGCCATCATAGTTGAGTCAGTGATGTTTGAAAAGTTGGGCCGCTCTAATGGTACCCAGAAAATGAAAATTAGGTCCATAATGTTCAACTTGAGGGATGGCAACAACCCAGATTTGAGACGACGAGTCCTCCTTGGACATGTGAAGCCTGAAAGACTTGTTGATATGTCAGCAGAGGAGATGGCAAGCGATGATAGGAAACTTGCAAATAAACAGATCAAAGAGAAGGCGTTATTTGAATGTGAGCGAGCAGGGGCTCCTAAAGCGACAACTGATCAGTTCAAATGTGGGCGCTGTGGGCAACGGAAGACAACATACTACCAAATGCAAACCCGGAGTGCTGATGAGCCTATGACGACCTTTGTCACCTGTGTTAACTGCAACAACCATTGGAAATTCTGTTAATGGTGCAACCATAGGAGCAACTGTTGCACAAGCTTATGGACCGTGTTTATTTTTAGCTAGGGTTCAGATTGATGGACGGGCCTGTAGTCTCCAGTTTTCCCTGTTCTTGTGTTGTCATAACAAACACATAGCAAATTGAATTCTAGTTGAATCTTTTGCATGTTCGGAATATTTATACCCCTTGTGAATCATAGCGGGATGCTTTTGCCCATGGATGTTAAAACATACATCAACGTTGTAGCGCAGCTCTGATATGTTTTTCTGAGCAATGAACCAATGAGGAAGCGATGGAAGAGGGCTTGGAAATGAGGGAGTGGAGCATGGGAGTTTATTCAATTTATTTTGTTGACTTCAATTTATTTTGTTGACTCAAATAATATCGTACCTAATTTAGAAGACAATTTGGAGCAAAGGAATCCGCGATTTCCTGACTGAAGTTTCGCTGTCGGACTTGTAAAACAAGCTTCTGGAATACTTTGAATTCGACAAATTGGAGTTTTCCAGAGAAAGTGTAGTTTCGCTTTCCAACTTGCTCCTTGAGAAATGAAGGTTTCTGAAAACAGAGTTCCAATCGTCACCAACTCCGTATTCCCTATTTGAACCGAAGGAAGAAGCCGTATTTCACGACTTTCAAAGGGGAAAGGCCGCAATTTTCGTCAAAGAAAGATTTTGAGGATGAACTTCTGAAACCGGAATCAGGTCGCTACCGTTTGTGGTCAAGCATCGAATTTGTCCGCGTGCAGACAAACAATGATCCGACCGTTGTATTATCACCACTTTAATCACGATTTAAAAATTTTTTACAAAAAATATCTGTTTTATGAAAATCTTATTATGAATCACTTATCTTGTTATTATTAATAAAAAAAAATTATTGTATATTATAAATTTATAAAAAAAATACTTCAATTAAAATATTTAAAAAAGTTTGTTTTAATTTAATTTTATCGATTAAAATTAGTATAAAAAAATAAATTATTATCATTTGGTTTTGATTTGAACAATTAATTCAGTTAGAGATTTTAAATTTTAAATTTTATAATATCGAACAATCAATTATTTATAAGAACCATAGTTTGGAGTTTCGGCTAAAATTTTCAATTTCGATTTCAATTTTCAAAGATATATTATTTATATTTATATATTTTAATTATATTACAATCCATACTTATCCTAATAATTAAAGATTTGATCCTCAATTAATGTAACTCGAGATTCAATCTTAACTCTTGCATTTTTTTTCATTTTTAAACTGTATTTTTGCCAATTTTATTTAATAACTTTTTTAAAATATATATTAAATTTCTTCTCGTTTTTAAATATTTTAAATTTAAAATCAAATTTTAATAAAAAAAATTTTAAAAATTGTTTGACCGAAACTAAAATAAACCAAAGGAGATGGAAATTACCAAAAACTTTGATAAAAATCGAGATAAAATGAGTAATTTTTTATATTAATTTAATAATTCTCCAAAGTAAAATTATATAAAAATAATTTGATATTTTTTAGATTACTTTAATCAGAAAAATCGAATTAAATTAAAATATTTTATAAATAATTTAATTTAAGTATTTTTTATAAATTTATAATATAAAATGAGTGATTTTTTTTCTACTAATAATAATAAAATAAATATTTTTCTTCAAATTCGTTCAAAAACTCTAATATTTAAGAGAAAACTATAATCTTTATCAGAGAGAGATGTTGAGGATGAATTCATGAAATCGAGATCCCATTGCGTTGCAATCATAAATTGAATCTCGAATAACTAATGGGACATAATAATTCGACACTCAAATTGCTACATTTTACAATGGTTAGACCATAAAACGGTCAAAATCTGGCACAGCATATGATCATTGGACCAACTCGCGCACCTGCTTTTGCTTGTGTCATCCGCATACAAGGTTGCATTTTTTTTTATAGAATTATTAACATTAAAAGAGAAAGAAAACAGTGAACAATGACAAATCACAATTATAATTTAATTATGATATTTTACAAAGAATAATGAGGTACAAGAAGATGGAGTTGAGGAATAAGCAGCAAATTCCTAATGAATTGAATTATGCTTTAATTTTCTTTCTTTTCTACAACCAGTATTTCAGTTCTCCTGCAACAATCAAACAAGAAAAAAGAATTAATGATAATAAACAATTTACAAGTAAAACTTACCCCCGAAAATTTTGACATCTAATTAAGCATTCATCTAAACACCATTAACAACATGCTTAGGCCACAACAAATTAATTAGTAAATATTAACAAAATTTTTGAAAATAACCGAAGGTCATGCATATTCACGTGTTTGCAAGTCAATACTTACAGAAATTTACATTTTCTAGAAGCGATTCCTAAAAATAGCTGCAGAGTAATTTCAAAACAGAAGGCAAAAATTAAACTTGTAATTATCAAAAGTTTTAGCAAAAAGCCACAATATTTGCGTAGATTGTGATCAATTTTCTGTATTTTGATAGAAACGCCAACATAAAAACAATTTTAATGGAAAATCATATAAAAAAACGTTGGCAAACACTCACAATTTTTGTGCAGATTGCAAATTTGCGATGGAATTGCTGTGTTTTGATAGAAACACAAACAAAAGAAATTCTTTTTTTAATGGAAAAACACCTTTTTTTCCCCTCAATTTAACGATGGAAAACAATCCAAATTTTTCAGAAACAAATACCAGAAAAAAGAACAAATTTTAAATTTCTTTCTTCAAATGAAGGATCACTTACCCGCAATCACTGCCCCTCGCTGCTTCTCCTCCGGTGCTCTCTCGCCCTCAAAGACATCACCTCGATGGCCGATCTCAAGCCCCTGATCCGAATCAACCGCTGGATCTCGATCTCCACCCTCCTCATCTCCTCGTCTCTCCTCTCCGTCCCCCTCAACCCCATTTCCAGCGCCGCATCCCTCTCCCGGAGCACCGCTTCCGTCCTCTCCTTCTCCGCCCGCAGTCTCTGCGCCGACCCCGCCGCCGCCGGCATCCGGCGGTTCTCGTAGCACCGGGTCGGTTTCGAGGCTGTCTCGAGCTCCGCTTCCGCCGGATCTGGAAGGGAGTTCAATCGTTGGAGAGGACCAGTGGGATTTTCCGGCGCGGCGGCCGGAGATACCGTCGTGGTCGAAGGCGCGGATTTGGACTTTTTGCAGGGTTTTGGTGAGACGTCGGTTTTATATTGAATTTTGGAAGGCTCGTTTTACACATAACCCCTTTAACGTTCATAATCTATGTATCAGCCTTTGAATTCAAAAGTCGTGCAAAAGTAAATAGGGAAATGTAAAGGGGATAGATGTAAAATATCTATATAGCTCATTTCAACGGTGCCGGCTTTAGCCTGAGCTGCGCCACAAGCTAGCCGCCAAAATTCCGGCCTCCAGCCGTTTACCATCCTTTTCTTTTCTCCTCTCCGAAACCCTAATTTCAATAGCTTCGCTACCGTCTCCCCTTATCATTTGCTCTCTTTGTTCTTTTTGTCAGCTTTGATCTCGACTCCTTGCTTTCTCCATTCATCCTCTTCTTTCTCTTCCGTGAAACCCTAATTGCAAAAGCTGACCGCTTCACGCGATGCCTGCTGGTCGCGCTGGAATCGCTGGTGCTTTGACGAAGAGAACATAGTTGAATTCAATCTCTGATCTCCAGGGATTGTATTTGTCAATTCTGGTCATTGGAAGAAGAATTCTAGTTGTGGTCGATGCTTGGAGAACATTTGAGTGAATTTTGTGTTTGCTGTTCTCAAATTTTTGATGCATATGCATTGAGTGCATGACTAGATCTCCAAAATTGGATTTTGTTTTCAATTTCTGTGGTTATTGGCATTGCTATTTTATTTGTCGAAGTAGAGTTGCTCCATATGATGTTCTTCAGCTTCGTTCGGTTTTTTGGGTTTACAATTGAAACAAAGTTTTGCTTTTCTAGAGCCAAATTTTTTTGATTTGGTTTTCAGAGGTTGGCCGAGTTCTATGTGCAAAACTGGCTATAAGGTTCTCTTGTGTGTGATGAATTGACCGGTTAGGGTTTTTGAAGGTTAGTATTGCTTGTTTTGCAGCCTTCTGGGTTTGCAAGTCAAAAGAACGAAAGAAATGAGAGCTGGGAGGAAGAATCTGAAGGAGGCTGCTGAAGAGGGCGGCCTGTCTCTTGAGCAAGGCCAGAGTGTCATGCAAGTTCTGTCTCTTCGGGGCTCCAATCTCATTGAGGTATTTAAAAGATCGTGCAACTTCTGTCTCTTCGGGGCTCCATTCTCATTGAAGTATTTAAAAGATCCTTATTGATATTTTTCTTTGGTTTGTCGGAAATCATATCAAATTGCCCACCTTCTTGTGTCCTTTTATTACCGGAACACTCAAATGGGATACTTAGAGCCTATCCAAACAGCTTAGGTGATTGTTGTGTTTGATCACTTAAACTTAGTGATTCAGTACCAATTCATAAAGAAGTAGAATGACCAAATTGGAGTTATCTCTATTGACTTTGTAGTGGTCTGGTGAGCTGCAAGTATAGGCGAGCATCAATTGGGAGTTCAATTTTGCAATTCTAATGCTGGATGGAGCTCGTACCTTTATATTACATCATGATGGCCTTGGCAGTAGTCTACGATTTTGTATCTTGATTTCAGAGTTTCACTGCTTTTTATCATTTTGCTTCTCTTAGGTGATGGACTCTAAAGGCATAAAATCCTTGGCTCTCTTCCCCGCCAAGTTTCAGAAAAGCTTTTGGTTAAAAAGAGGTTATCTTTATCACTAGAAGTTCCTTTATTTACCCTTTTGTGTTTATTGTATCATATCCCGTGACTCTACCTTGTGGGTACAATAGTGTCATTCATGATAACATTGTTCTTCTGCTCAAGTTGTTCATGGTTTCTAATGTTGACATTTTAACATTTCAAATTTATCAGGTAGTTTTGTTGTGGTAGATGAGAGTAGAAAAAAATAATTATTCTCACCATGGAAATCTTCATCTTGAATTGTAGTTATGCAATCATATTAATAATTGCTGTGCTTTGGTCAAAAAAGATCTGTGTGAAGCAAAAAGACAATGAGGCATAGTCTTTTATGACTGGTCGCTAAAGGAAATGATGCTTTACATATTGTTTTGAAACTGTGGATTTCAGAAAACACAACCAGGCTCTTTTGTGGCAGAGTTGCATCCTGAAACCAATCTGTGATCTTGTTCTTAATGATAAAATCATGTGGTCTTTGTGGATTAGTCTGCAAATATAAGAACAGTTAAATTATCTAAATATACCACTCATTAATGAATATAGTAGGGCTCGTTTTGCCAGCTTTGATGACTTCTTGCATATTAGATGGTCACTGTACTTGTAGCTCATTTGGCATTTATAATTTGGTTGGCTTCCAAAACTGGAGTTTTGTGTTATTGCACAAAACATCGGATTATTGATTTATCAACTTATTATTGAAGTGCTTTTTTTTCATGGAAATTATTCTTGTAAATATTAGCATCATATGATTGTTGATAACTATATGCAATTTGTTTCGTGTATTCTACTCGTCAGTTCAATGTTTGATGAATCATTGCAGACCTGTTATCTTTTGGGATCAAGATTAATCGTATCCTGATTAACCTTGGTTTTTCTGTCAATTTGACGACTCTTCGAATTCTAAGAATTTTAACTTTGGATATGTGTCATCTATCATGTGAGATTATAACTATATAAGGGTCTAATAAAAATAGCTAAAGAGTCTTAGGAGCCAAAAGCGAGTTGATGATAGATGTCAAGTTTTTCGTAATTGATACTGATGTGTTATATAAAACACTAGTAGATAGGTTGCGGCTGCATGAAAACAAAATAGTATCATCAATCTTATACTAATGCTTCAAATACTTCGAGGATGGTGAAAAACATTGAACCGATGATGATGTACATCTTTTTGATATTCATGAGGTATAATATGATAATGTAAAATATTATCAGAGATCTGATGCTGATAAAGAGTCTGCTTTCATCAGTCAAGTAAAACAAAAGATTGCTAGTATGATCTTTGGTTTTCTCCACCTAGGAAGCAATTTTGATTCTGCCTCTTCAGAAGAAAAAGTCTCGCAAGTTTGCCTAGATGGTTATACTTCTAATGAAGATGACGACAAATGTCAAATAAAAAATATTTTCCTTATTAATAAAGTTTCAAAAAGCTTGTTTAAGTCATTAGATGAATTGAGTATCAATATCATGGAAGAACTAACGACTTTCTACATTCTTCTACAGTACAAAGGAGAAAAAAGAAATACTATTTTACAAGGTGATCTCTTGTGCTCTAAGTATATATGAAATCCTGAGGATTAAAGATCTAGCGGATGACAATAACATGAACGGGTAGTTATGCCTAAATATTTCTCAAATCAACGTTATCAGATAATCAACAAATCTGACTGTAGACATTTACAAACAAAGAGAGAGAGAGTCATTTCTTTAGAAATCTATGAAATTCACCTCAAGGATGTGCTTAAATTTTTAGAAGAGGAAACAAGAACACCAAAGGACTAGGATATAAAACTTCAAATGCCCACACATGTTTCACGGTCACCATTGAACCGCTCTCTGATATTCAAGATGATCAAATGACATTAATATCTCTTGATGCATAAACCGAGGTGGCCACGACTTTTCAAACTTCATAAGAAGATGACATCTTCAATGGGATTTCATCAGAACCAAAGGAACGAGAGTGTGATATAGCCAAAATACTTTCGGACGAACCTTCGCCAAATCTCACTTAATATGATGAATCACTCAGTGAAGGGATAATTCTGAAATTAAAAGAAATTCCATCAGAACTTGAGGACCTGTCGGCGCCCAGAGAGTCTGGTCGAAGCTGCTACAACGGAAGCACTTAGCCTTCTCCATCTTCAACGCCTCCTCTGATCTCGACGATGAAGTCGGCTCCTCCTCTAGATTCCACAACGACATCTTCATTGTATGCATAAGAAGATTCATTTTAAATCTCTCTGGAAAATGCAAATCTTTTTCTAAGTTGATGAAAAAAGACACTCCATTTATTTAGGACCAAACTGTCAACGGGCCTTTGAAGAGATCAAGCAGTATTTCTTAAAGCCACCAGTTCTGTGAGCACATCTATCCGATAAACCTTTAATCCTCTATACAGCAATAATGGAAGGATTTTTTAGAACACTTCTAGTGAAACAACGAAAAGGGTAGAAAAAATATATTCTACTATCTGAGTAGAATGCTAGTGGAAGAAGAACATAACTATTCTCTAATTGAAAAGCATTGTCCGGCATTCATATTCGCGGTCAAGAAACTAAATTATTATTTGTTTTCACATCAAATTATTTTGATATCAAAATTTGATCCCATAAAGTACCTGATGGTTAGGCCCATACTCATTGGGATGTTAGCAAAATAGGCTTTAATTCTCATGAAATATGATATCAAACGCACTCTCCAAAAGGTGGTTAAGGGATTAGTCCTTGTCGATTTTCTCACAGCTTATCTAGTACCGGATGATTCTCCTCTGAGTTGTAAGCTGCCCAACGAAAAAAATTCTTTTGATCGAAGGAGAAACTTATTGGAAGCTATACTTTGATAAAACATCATTCATCAAAGTAAGGATCAAACTAAAATTTTCGCAAATCAAAGTAGGTATTGCAGTCATTTATGTCACTCCGAATGGAGGCATTTTACATTATCCTCTATAGCATACAATGGTTTGTTGTGATCTATTGTTGTAGGTAGCAAGTCATCTTTTGTGAAGATAATAGCAAAAGTTTGGCATACAAAGACTTCATCTTCTTCTCAGCAAAATATATTTGATAATTAGCTGCATTTTGCAAGATGTGCACCGGTATATCACTGAGTTCTTGTAATATCATTAAGGTATCAAAAGCACTCAGCATGGTTGGGATTTTCTTGAGGTGGGCTACTATATCGATAAACTGATCGAGATCAACCAAGGCTTAAAGGAGGATCCCAAGCTGACTTTCAAGCTGACTTTCATCAGCACTCAATATTTAGAGGAAAATCAAATCCAGCTTAAAGTAGTGCTCCAAATGTTCATTGATTGCTTCGTATGAAGGTATAAGGAGGTGTCTGGACTGAATCCTAAAGTTGTAGTTCATAAATTGGTCATTGACCCTAAGCTTTTACTTGTTAAATAAGAATCTAGGAAGATGAAATTCGACCTAAAACAAAATATGATAGAAGAAACGAAGAAATTAATTAAAGCAAGATTCATTAGAGAGAAAAAAATACCTAGATTAGGTAGTAAACATTGTGCTAGTTAACAAAAAGAATAACCAAATTTGTATTTGTGTGGATTACAGAAATTTGAATAAAACATGTTCAAAAGATGATTTTTCATACCCAATAATGAAAATTATAATCGACAATATAGCCGATTTCAAAATATTCTCTTTCATGGATGATTTTTCAAGATATAATCAAATCAAGATGTATTCTGATAATAAGAAACATATGATTTTCAAGACACCAATTGAGATTTACTGTTATAAGGTGAATCCTTTTGGACTCAAAAATACATGTGTCACTTATGAAAGGGACATGACTTAAATCTTTGATGATCGTTTACACCAATTAATGAAATGTTATGTGGATGATTTGGTGGTCAAAATTAAGTCCAAAAATAAGTATATATAAGACTTAAAAGTGATATTTGATCCGTCTTAGAAAATATAACTTAAGCTAAATGTTATTAAGTATGCTTTTGGAGTATTATCAGGAAAATTTCTCGCTATTATTATTAGGCATCGGGGGATTGAAATCGATTCATCCAAAATCAAAGTTATCTTGAATATGCTACCACCCAGCAATTTAAAGTAATTGAGAATATTTGGCAGATAACCTAGAAAATGATCAATAGGAATTAACGTCAGAGAATGATGAAGATACGCATTCTGACAAGGAAGATGACCTTCAACTGTTTGAAGCTAACTCGAACAGGAATGGGCCAGTAGGTTTGTAGTCAGATCCTGAATTTGGTTTAGATTCTGACTCGGGCTTATGAACTTCTGAAGGACAGGCTAGAGGGTAGCCTTTTGGGCGATGACCCATTGAATGAAGCAAATATGATCAAGATGCACATGCAGAATTTTATTTTTTTTGCAAACTGTTTAAAGATTGACCTATTTGAGAGATTTTATGCTAATTAATGCTAATTAATGTCTCGGTTTAAGAATTTTTGCTGGGCGTTTGGAACGGGGTCAAGGTCAGGTTGCCCCGTCCTGACCAGATTATTTTCCAAACACTAAAAATTTGACCGTATTAATATTATTTTATTCATTTAAATTTTTACCAGGTTTTGACTAAAATACCCTCACTTGATCTGAACCGTTGGATCTCAATCCAACGGTTCAGATCGGGAACTATTCGCCCCTTCAACCCCCCCCCCCCCCCCCCCCCCGCCCCCCCCCCACACGGGACACCGCTGCCCGCAGCAGAGCTCCTTTCCCGCCGACGACGCAGCAGACGCCGCCTGGCGAGCTCCGCGCCTGAGCTCTGCCGGCGAGGAAGATGAACAGTACTGTGTCAACAGTACTCAACGGAGGGCATTTTTGTCCACAAAAAATTTAGCCAGATCAGTAACCAAACAGGATTTACTTGACCGCATTAGCGTTTTACACTTTACCCCTTCCTTTAACCTTGACCTTGAAGAGTTTTTACTGTATGCAGTTAAATGGCCATCTTAGAAACAGTGCCAGTGAAATGCTTCTTGTTGTACCAAGCACCGGCACACGCGAGCAATTCTATTTTTAGGGCTCGTTTGGTTATTTAGGAAAAAAATTTTCATAGAATTTGAGGTTACATGTCATCTCTTTTTCTATAAAAATAATTCTTATAATATTATTAAAAATAAGGAGTAATCTATATATAAGTTTTATTTTATAAGGAAAAAAGTATTTGGCCTCTTTTTAATTTTTTGTAAAATCATAAAAAGTACCTTAATTACATAGAAATTTGGGATTGTGAAAGCAATATTGTTGAACACCATAGCAAAAATTTCCTAATAAATATCCTATAAACCTTCCAATTCCTGCGGAATTATACAAATGGCGTTAATTGTACTATGTTTCACAGCGGTCACCGGTAATCATTGCAAGAACATGCTTCGGTCGCGAAGTGATGAGATCGAGTAGCATCTCTCACGAACAATCTTACGGTTCACCACACCCAAAACTGAATTCATGAATTAATGGCAGTCTTCGGACACCCACAGATTCTTGATCACAACAATCTGGACTCTGGCTTCGGTATTCAACAACCCAAAAGCAACTGCCAGCTTCTCGTTATGATATCCAGTTACAACTCTGCCCTGCTTCTCATCGCTCTTCTTGCGCAGCAACAAGCTCTCCAAATCATCGGCCATTCAGCATATGCTGTCTGCTGAACCTTGTGTTCGACATAGCTACATCCAGGGTCCTTCCAAAGCCCTCTCTCCTTCATCATCCTCCGAACCCACGGCATCCAATCTTCCTGCATCAGAGTATATGTTTGACGGCAGCACGTAGTATCCTACATTGTTCGGCTCGAGCTCGATAACATGCTTGAATGCTAGTCCACCACCTATTTCAATGTTCTGAATCTTGCATGCTCCTAGCAATGGACCCCATACCACATCGTCAGCTTTCATGGGCATCGAAGCAATGAGGTCCCGTGCTTCTTCCAGCCGCCCCGCACACCCAACGAGATCCATTACAACTCCATCTGGTCGGATTTCCTCCTGCAGCATCTTATCAAACATCTGCACTGCAATCTCTCCATGCCTATGCATCCCCTAGCCTGCGAAAATCGCTGTCCAGCAAACAACACTTCTCTCCAGCATTCCGTCGAACAATTCTCATGCACGCCTCAGGTCTCCATATCTCGCGTTCATATGTATAAGTGCATTCGTCAGAAACATGTTTGATGTAAAAGAGGAATTAGAGCTTATATACACGTCGATCTCACGGCCAACGACATGCTCCCCGAGGCTGGCACACGCGGAGAGCACGCCGACAAGCGTGATGGCGTCCGGTTTCACAAGCTCGCATTGTTGGATCTCGTGGTGCAGCTCCAGCACGCGGTCGGCAGAGCCCGTTCTGAGCTTAACTGGAGATCATAGCATTCCGCGTTATCAAGTCATTTCTGTGAGACATTTCGTCAAACAATTGGCGAGCGAGTTCCATGTCACCCACCTTCGAGTAGGCAGTGTGCAAGCAGTTGGCGACGGCGGGCGTGAGGCTGCTAGATTTTAGAATGGCGCCGTGGAGCTGAGAAGCGGCGACGGGAAGGGAGGAAAGCAAGGACGCTGTCGGAGTTGAAGGGGACGGCGCTGCAGCGCATGGAGAGGAAGAGGGGGAGGGGGTTGAGGGAGTGGGAGGCGTAGGCGGAGACGAGGGAGTTGCGGAGGACGAGCGTGGACGCCTGGGTGGCGGCGGCGGCGCAGGTGAATTCGTCGAACAAGAGGTTGGAAGCGGGGAGGGAGAGGCGGGAGAAGGCGGTTACGAGGGCTGTAAGAATGCAGGGGCTGGCGAGGAACCCGGAGCGGCGGGCGCGGTCATGGAGCTGGGCGACAGTGGAGGGGAGGGCCGCGGCGGGGGCCAGCGGCGCCGGGGAGCGGAGCTTGTGGAGATAGAGGAGAAAGGCATTTACGTGGTCTCGGGCGACGAAGAGGGTGCGGAGCCGGCTGGTCCATGAGGCGGAGGCGGAGGCGGAGGCGGCGGCGGAGGTAACGGTGAGTGCTCTGGGTTTGGACTTCTATTGCGGTTCTTGGCGGGGGATGCGTTATTTGCATTTTGATCCCTGAAATGTGCAACGTTCATATATTACACAACCACCCTTATCCTCGGATATTTGCAATTGCACCCTCTCTTTCGATAACTTCAGAAAATGTTAAAATGACATGACCCGCATTTCCATTTCTTCCATTTGCTTCGATTTATTAGAGTAAAAAATTAAAGACAATTCTGAACTAGTGCTCGAAGTGATGGAGATGGTAACGAAATATTTTAGATAATTATTACAGAAATCAAGATTTTCTGTATCGGTTTCGATTTCGGCTTCGTCACCTAACGAAATCGATACGTTTCGGTCATTTCGGTATCAATTTCGGCCGTTTCAATTTCGGTCGAAAGATTTTTTTAATTATTAATTGTGTGTTGACCACAGTTTAATTATATTTTGACTGTACTTTGACTTTAAATTAAAAATACGATAAAATTTTGAAATTTTTTTATAAAAATTTAAAAATTATGAAATAATTTATAATTAATTTTACCACAATATTAAATATTATTTTAATTAATTAAAATTAATTTTGATAGTTAACCACTGTTTTTATATATTACTATATAAAAAAATATATGAGAAATAATATGAATATGATTAAAAAATTAAAAATTAACATAAGCAAATTTAACTTATTATTAAAATATAATTGATACATATATAATTTATTAAATATAATGTAATACAACTAATCATCATCATCATCAATTGAGTTTAAAATATCGGGATGTGGAATTATGAATTCAGTACATGAACGATCCAGATGAACATTTATAGATATACGAGAACAACTAGCTTTGCATAATCTTGTGACAGCAATTTACATGAGGGTAAGACCGACACAAATTTTTTTTTGCTTTACTTTCAGTGGAACGACCATGTACGCATGCACGTGAACAAAAAAATCAACATATTTCGATCAAAATCATTTTCATTTCAGTTTCAACCAAAATATTTTTTTTATTAATTATATTTTGACTAAAATTTAACTTTATTTTAATTATTTTTTAACTTCAAATTAAAAAAATTATAATATGTTTAAAATTTTTAAAAAATAATGAATAATTACGTAAATAATATTACGTACGTGAACAGATAAAAACTGGTAAGAGCGTCGAAATCATATTAGCGATAGCGCTATCCCCAGTGTAAGGTTGGCCTCAATTTGCAGGAATACGGATCAAATTGGTGAGGGCGTGAGATAGGCGAGGGAGCGGTAGTAGGCTAGCGAGCACGCAGGGCTCTTGGGCTTGGACATAAAGTCGGCGCGAGCTCCAACATCCAACCCCTCCCCCCCCTCTCTCCCCCTCCCTCCCTCTTTTCCTTCTCCCGCGCAACGAGCCTGGCGAGCTCCCGCCCCCGCGACGAGCCCGGCGAGCGCTCTCGCCTGCTCGCGCTCGAGCCTTGCGAGCTCCCGCTCGTGCGCGCGAGCCCGGCAAGCTCCCGCCCACGCCTGCGAGCCCGCGCGAGCTCCCGCCCCCGTGTGCTCGAGCCCGGCGAGCTCCTGCCCGCACTCGTGCGCACTCCCGCCCGCACTCGTGCGCGCTCCCGCCCGCACTCGTGCGCGCTCCCGCCCGCGCTTGAGCTCCGGCGTTAATAAAGATGAACAGTAAATCCTAAACCGAAACTAAAATTAAGATTTCAGTTCGGGACCGACCAAAACGGCTCGGTTTTGGTCGAAACATAAAACCCAGACAGCAATATTTTTTACGGTTATTAAAAAGAAAAGTGCACAGGGCAGATTTTCTAAAACTGACATTTTAAATATGTTAGGGGCTGCTAAAATATAAAAATTAAGATTGGCCCACAGTTCGGGTTCTGCGCTTTACACGTGGCCATAGCTGCCCCACGCTTTCAAATCCGATACTAATAAGAATCAAGACCGGATGATCACCGGCCTTCTTCTCTCTCGGCGATTGCCGTCGTCAGCGCACGATCTCGGCCATGGCGACCACGGCGATCCGCGGCGTAGCTCACACCCGATTCCCCCCCCTCCTCCCCCACTTCCAGGTCTCATTCCAACCTCAATCTTCCCCTCCAGCTTCCACTTCTTTCGATCTTTCTCCGATTCGCCTTCAATCGCTGGGTCTTCTCCAAAGAAAAAAAAAATCCTATGTTTATGTTTTTAGTGTCTTGAAACTCACTCGGATGTCGGTGTTTTGGTTGCAGGTTTCTGTGGTGAGGAATGGATCTGTCCGGCTGAGGGGTTCTGGTGCGCGAACGAGTAGGCTCTCGGTGTTTGCTCGATATTCACAAGCTCAGGATATTTCGACTCGCATTCAAGGCAAACAAATAATTCATTTTTTCGAGTAACCAATGAATTTTGATTCAGTTTTGTGTACAGTAGTTCTAGTTCACACAAAAAAAATCCATTTTTTTTTCGTGTTGGTTTTGATGGTCAAAAAATTAATTTATATGAATAAGCTTCATAGAGAGGTGCTGTTTTCTTTTTCCGGATGTGCGGTCAAAATCAAGGATGAACTCTTGATGGTGTTAGAATTTACTAATCTTTCTCTCAACAGCTGATGGGTTTCTGCTTAACTGTTTATGATAATTTGATATCCTTGGTAGCTTGATGTCGTTGGATTAGCATGAGTTCTGCTTTCAACTTGCTACCAGAAATTCCTATTGACTCATATTAGAGCACACTCCAAACTTCTCTCTTGATCTATTCTATGGTAGAGTTATCGAGGAAAGAAAAAAAAGAAACCAATTGCAGCCAAAAGACTGGTGCTTGGCATGAGATGAACATCTTCTTTGAGCGCTAACTAATCAAAGGTCTCCTTTTGATTTCAAAATGTAGGGAATGTTCTAACTCTTTCACCTAAAAGAGGTCATTTAAATTTTTTCCTTGAGTCATTGTCATTGAGTAGAATGTTAATATTTTCTCTGTTACTGTTACTTTAGGACTGTAAAACTTGTGAGTAGTCCCAGAAAATAAGAGAAGATTTGCCAATTCCTTAGTTCAATTGGTATCATGTGATTTTGATTCAGGCAATACCGATATGTGGTTTCATCTTCTTCCAAAAAAGATGGTTTATATTCCAAACCATTTAACTCTTTGCTATTGTCGTAAATTTATAATTTACCCCAAAATTATCAGTTACCTTCTTAAGCAGTTCAGCAGATTGATCATTCACCCTTCTTCTGTGTCAGCCACAGTCTAAATTTTCCACATAGACATTAGTTGGAAATTTACTATGACAAGAATTTTTCTTTTTTGAATTGTTAATGACAGTCTCATGAATTCATAATCACATTTTTTTTCTGTTTATTGAGTTTGGCATCCTAATGCAGACAGCCTAGACAACTTGCCCAAGCTGGTGGAAGACATTGTCCAAACATCAATCAATACAGGGCCTCGGGGTGCCTTGAGGCTAGCACAAGGCATTCAAGCTGTTATTGGTGTTGGTGGGGAGTGGTTAACTGACATCTCAAAGGTATAGATGAATTGCAGATTTCTTTGAAACATAAGGAGTGGTATTCAAAAGCTGGCTGACTCACAAACTTTTTCTCAGTACCTTTTCTAATGCACAAATAAGGACTTGATCTGGAATAGGTAGCTCTTGATCTCCACAATTTCCTTTTATGGTTTGAAATGCCAATACCTTAAATTTGTTATCTTATATGTAATCAAGTCAATGTTATAAGAAGCTTGCAAGCCTACTTTTCACGAGGCAGGCAATTTGACTTTGGTAGTTTTTATTCCTACTAGATATCTGTCTGCCTTGAGTTATTTATAGTGAGTTTTGGTCTCTTTTTGGGTTAAAATGTGAATCTTGGGAAAGTTCTGGCTTTCTAAGACTTATTTGCTTTTGATGTCTTGATTGGCGTTCAAGTTACTTTCCAGCCTTTTTCATCAGCAGCTTGAGTTTCATATTTTCCAACTTTTTTTATTCATATATTTTTTGACGTCTATTCACTGAAAGGCTTCTGCATAGTGGATACTGATAGTGATAATTTCTCAAAGTCCTTTATTTGTCTTCTTGGTGGGAGATTTTGTAGGATGTTTTGTATGTTAGGGTTACGTTGGAGTTGTTTTTCTTGCTCAAGTTACTTCTATATCTTACTGGCTCCGAATTTCTTGCCATTGTTGGAATATGCTTGATAGATCACATAGAACCCTGACAGCTCCTTTTCTTTTTTTTTTTTTTTGTTTTGAATCCTTTTAAATCTTTGACAAATATGATCAAATTATCTAGTGACAGCTCTTTTTGTTTTTGTAGACAGCAAATACATCTGCAGGTCTGCCAACACAAATGCAGCTGGGGTTACTTTCACCCCTTTATCTGCGAAAATTATTTGAACGCATGGGAGCAACATATATCAAATTAGGTCAGGTAAGAACTGGCCATATGCTAATATAGATATACCCTCCCTTATTGTTGGAAACCATGTACTGAACTCTTCTATGATCATACTTAGGGTGTGGATGCTAGTCTATGATATAGAGTTCCAATGACTGGTGCTAGAACCTGCATCAATCAAATATTGTTCCTTTTCCTGCTGGTACCAATGTAGTCGTCATGTTTTCTTTCCAACTTACCTAGTTTGATGGAAGGATTAGGACATATTACCATATGCTCACATGTATTTTTCTTGTGAAGGCTATTCTCCATGTATGCATTCTTGATGATTTTCCTTTCTATTTTTGTCAAATCTCATGCCATTGATGCTTTTACTATGTTGCAGTTCGTAGCATCAGCACCAACACTATTTCCTACAGAGTATGTACAGGAATTCCAGAACTGCTTTGATCGTGCTCCTGCAGTTCCATTCAGGGAAATTGAGGCTATTTTGCGTGAGGAATTAGGGAGGCCATTGGATAGTGTATATGACTACATAGATCCAGTGCCAGTTGCTTCAGCCTCGATAGCTCAGGTTATCTCATCTATCATGGCAGGTCATTATGTCTGTATACATATTCTTCTTAAGTGGTATCAAGAAAGTCCCATGTACTCAAATGCAGGTCCATGGTGCAAGGCTGAAAAATTCGCAACAAGAGGTAGTGATAAAAGTGCTGAAGCCTGGCATAGAGGACATATTGGTTGCTGATCTAAACTTTGTTTTCATTGTTGCTCGTATTTTGGAGTTCTTAAACCCTGAACTTCGCCGGACATCATTGGTATTTACTCTTTAACCCTCCATGTTATATGCCTTTTCAGGAAATTGAATGGCTGAATATCTAGTGTGAAGTGTAGCCCTTTGTTCTTATTATGCTTTCTTTATCATTACTTCCCAAAACTAAAAAACATGTAATTCTTTTGGGTACCTTGATTTGAATCATCTTATTTTTGGCTATGTACATGTCATGGCACACCTTCTTTCATTTCTTCCTTCTATTTTTCATTATTCCATTTTTTCTTGTTTCTAGCAGAAAAGTCATAACAGAGTTTCTGGCAGAACAACTTTACTTGTACTTGATGCTATTCCATTTACATGCAAGTTGTTGAAATTACAGTTTTATGTTTGTCATGAACCTCTACTGGATTCATCTTGCTATTTTTTATTTTCAGTTATATATTTGTATATCTGATAAAAGCTTGAATTGAATTTCAGTTCCATTTTGCAAAAAGGTTATATGTCATTTTAGATTGACTGAGTTTAAAATTATATATGCATTGTGCTGCAGTTAAGATGGCATTGATTCAATGTACTCAAATTCAAGACTTAGGTTGGGTGGTTAATGGTTATATATGTTGCAAACAATGTATACATCAGTAACTATTGACATTTTTTTGCTGTTGGAATTGGTACATGCAAGTGGCATGACTGGTGCATATTTTCATGTTTCTGAACCTCCCTCTTGGTAACTGTTGACAAGAATAGGGAAGATGGACATGTTGAGCATGTGAGTTTTAATGCCAAGTTGCCTTTTGTGTCATTAAAGTACTGTTGTGCATGGCACGATATAAGGACTTGATGGATCCTATAGAAAAAAAGGGGAAAAAGGGTATTTAGTAGGATTTGGTGCTGCAGAAAGTAGCATGGTGAAACTAGGTAAAAATGTATTTTTTTTGGTTATGGAGTTAATCATCGGTTTCAAACCCCACTTCTCGAATCCATCTAGTATTGAATAGTTATTATCAGCTGATGCATCTGTGTAATTAACTTTGTCTGATGGTTTACTGTTTTACCTCCTTTATTTTGTTAATTTTCTAGTCAAGGTTGCTTTATTTAATCTAGTGAAATTTTGCACTAGGTAGGTATTGTCAGAGATATAAAAGAATCAATGCTTGAAGAGGTTGACTTTCAAAAAGAAGCTACAAATATTGAATCCTTTAGGAGATATTTAGAAGAGATGGGACTATCTAGGCAAGCCAAGGCTCCACAAGTTTATTGGCACTGTAGCACACGGCGAGTATTGACAATGGAAAGGCTTTATGGAGTTCCTCTAACTGATCTTGATTCTATAAGATCACTTGTTCCTGATCCTGAGATGGCTCTTGTTACTGCACTTAATGTTTGGTAGGTAATTTAACTGCTCTTTCTCTCTCTCTTTGTGTGTGTGTGTGTGTGTTCCATTATGATTTTAAGATGTTGACAGAGTTGTCAATCTAAAACAAGTTGCTTTTGCTACTTGTGTTTCTAGCTGCAACGTTAGTAATATTGGTGATGATGACAATTGCAGGTTTGGAAGCTTGATTTCCTGTGACATCTTTCATGCAGATGTACATGCAGGGAACTTGTGGTTGCTTCATGATGGCCGAATTGGTTTCCTTGATTTTGGTTGGTTCTGTCAACATGTGGATTCTGTAGTTTCTAGAAGTTAGTGTGGATAAATATACTGGATTGAAATTTTATTTGCTTGTCACATTAGAAACTTGAGATAAGTTTGATTAACGACTATACTTCCATATTTCCACTGATATTTTCCTTGCAACACTATTGTTAGAGGGCCTAAGATTTTAGGAGCCAAGGATTGGAGTTAGCTACCACATTGATTTCAGTGGAGTGCAGCCTAAGATATGCAACTTTTTGATGGTATTGAAAATCTAAAACTGCATTTCCAGAAACCAAGACTAAGTACATGGCAGAAGTTTTACTGACTTTCAAGTATTATTATGTTGATTGATGTCTGAATGTTAATATTATCACAACATATCCATTTCTGCTCCTCCCAACAAATACTTGGCTTTGTTGTAGAAATGTTTGGTAATGTTTCATAGCATGTATTCATCAATCCCTATCTATGGCTGCTTTTCTCACATGATCAAAAAGTATCTGATGATTCTCTCATTTTCTGAAATAGCGGCTTCACCCTCTGTGGATTTGTTGATAACATGTTAGAAGTATGATCTACAGAAATGACCTTTTTCCTATTATTTTCGTGAAGTATCCAGATCTTTTGTTCTATATAATATGTTTCCCAAAGTTTCTTCTTTCCTGAATCAAATATCAAAACAAATTTGTGTTTCAGTTTTGTTTTATAAAGAATTATGTCATTTGGAGTTATTCTTGTTGGATGTTGAAGTGCTGCATATTTGATGCATTACTGTCTAGTAATCTGATCCTAAGTGTATTGTTATGACATCCACATTACAGTACCAGCCTTAATATTTCTTAGTAATCAAGTTAATTGTAAAAGATATTTTCAGGAATTGTTGGACGAATATCTCCAAAGACATGGGCTGCTATGGAGGTCTTTTTGGGGTCATTTGCAACTGAAGATTATGAAGCTATGGCTTCTGCTCTAGTTGAGATGGGTGCCACTGAGAAAAATGTGGACATTAGAGCCTTTGCTAGAGACTTGGAAAAGATATTCTCATCAATCCAGGTATTTTTTTCTCCGGTGATGTTCTGCATTGTAGCATCACATCATCGCTTGTGTGCAGCATGAAACCTCTATTTTTGCCATTGTTGGGATTAGTTAACAGTTAGCTTAATAGTTTTTTTTTTTTTAATGTGAGCAGCAGTACAGTAATTTTGGTTGATCAGAAGAACCTCAATTCCTTCACATATGTACCTTTCAATCTCCAACATTTGCACTTGCATGTATTGGCTGGCATCATTAACTTGTGTAATGGTCAAACTGGTTGGAAAACTACTTGCTATTGGCTTCATTGGCAAATTTTTCTTCACTCAAAAAAAAAACATTGGCAGATTTTCATTAAAGGTTTTCTACTTGGTGAAAGCAACTAGAGGAATATTTCAAGGTTTCGAGTGCATCAATGCTTGCAACCAAAAAGTGGCCCTAGATCTATTGAGCATCCTGTGGGAAGGCAAGATCAAAAAGCCTAGCGCAAGAATAATACTCATCTCAAGTCTTTTTTGGTAAAAAAATGGCCATGATCTCAAGTTGTATCTTCAATTAACCATTCCTTCCACGAGATTCTCTGATTGCTTCTTGTTGTCTATACAAGCAGGCAGTTTCAGTTTCATTTATAGACACCCTGCTGGCAACTTGAGATGTGCAGGTCATGGCATATAAAATAGCTAAATTATCTTATGCACATTCAGTTTCCTGTTTGAAGAATTTCATATATGTGCTGATTTCTTCGCAGCTTCCTTCATATTTGAAAATCAACCATCAGAATTTTGTGTATTGATGTGTTTGTCTGCTCACACTACTGTCTCTGACAGGATCTGGATACTGAAATTGTCGTTGCAACAGCAAGAACTCCAGATGCGGCAGCAATATCTGCTAATGTTGTATTTGATGACAGGCAAATGAATGCATTGTTCCTTGACGTGGTGAGCTAGTTTCTGGAAACCAAAAGCCATCTGATAAATATTGTTCCATACACTTCCTAGTGTACCATAATTTGAAGCAATCTTTGCATTTCCAGTTGGCTGCTATGAGTTCATATTAATTGTTGTGCGTTTCTAGGTTCGAGTCAGTGAATCATATGGATTGAGATTTCCTCGCGAGTTTGCTCTCCTCATGAAGCAGCTGCTGTATTTTGATCGCTACACTAGATTATTAGCTCCCGCCATGAACATGTTACAGGACCAGAGGATCATTATCGTATCAAACCGAAGAATGAAGACTATCAAACGCCAAAGCCGCCTGCAAAACTATTAGCCTAGCTCATATACAAGTGTAAATGATCATTTGGCTTCGCTTTTGCCAATACAGATCATGTGATAACATAACAATGTGTATCACATTTAGAAATCAACAGTACCATATGTATATCTTCTATATTAGAATGGAATGTAGTTTTGGCACGCATCAGTTGTCCAAATGAAAAATTACTACAGAAATACAATACTTATGTGATGCTATTATCTGTTTGAAAACTGTACACGGAATATAAACAAGCAAATGATTGTAATTTGAACAGAAAGCAAACACAAACTCTAAAAGCTTTTGCATCTATGCCTTTCTATGGAGTTGGAGCAGTTCTGCTGGAATTAACCCTAAACTTCAATTTCTCCAAATCATGATTCAAGTCTTTAATTTGATCAACACTCCTTGTCCTTAAACTCTTAATAGACACATCTGATTCAATGGACTCGTTTGTTTCCAGATCGTCAGGCTTGCTCGGTAATTCCCTGAGCCTATGAAGAGGAAAACCAGCCGTGCTGCGTTGCCACATTCAGCACTTGCTCAGCCTCGGTTTCAGGAGAGAGGCTCACATTCTTCAGTAAAGGATACTTTCTCAATTGGAGTAGGAGGCTTTGAAGGACCGGCGCAAGCCCGGGAGCGATGCGAGAACACAAGAACTTGAGAGCAGGCACCACATTGCAGCTTGTGCAACTTTCGCTTTGATATGAGAAAATCTACAGACAGCTGCAGCAACTGAAAGCAATTACTGCAGACGACAAATGGTGCGCCTCCTGAAACCGGGCGGCAGTGGCGCTTCGCATTGCATGGTTTCTTCTCTTTGCTTGGAGTCTCTGAAGAATGGCTGGATACACTCTGAGAGCAAGAGCAAGAAACTGTTATGAATTCATCATTGTGTTTCTTTGGTTCATTGAAAATGAATTGATCATTGTGTTTCTTCGGTTCATTGAACTTCCTCAGTAACTCCAATGGGTCTTGTTGGAGTGACCTGAAGCTGGTTCTTGAGCTGTCGTGTATGGTTGACTTCTTTGACATGGATTTTGAAAAGCAAGTCATTTCCGATTCCAGCCAGTTTTTGACAGAATAGAACTCTGAAGACCGCTCATCTCCATTCGAATCAAAACCGATATCGATAGCTGGTCCATTCCTGTCATCTGCTTCCTTTTCTTCCCCATCATCTGCATCAAGAACTCTATGTCGTCTGCAGGTTCCTTGAGATGATGAACCTTCAAGTTGTTCTTTAACATCAATAATGACATTTGTTGACAGTATATCAATCGCTTTGTTTTCTTCGTCACTAGTAGAATCAAGAACATGTCTTCGCTGTCGATAACTTCTCCAAGATACAGGTTTGAGCTGCTCTTCAGCATCACTTGTCATTTGATTTGTTGCCAAGACATACTCTGAATCAGGAACTCTTTGATTCTTGAAAGTTCTCCGGGACAAACTTGAATACTTTTTAGAAGTGCCATCGCCAAACTCTGTGCCCAAGGATGAAACATTCTGTGTTCCTTTGCTTGCCGAACACACTGGATCGGTTTGGATCCTTTCATCAGTTTGGACGTTGGCTCTGCAATTCTCATCATCATTGTTTCCATTTTCTAAGGAGTCATGCTTCTCATAACTCGAAGAAGAAAGAACCATTTGCTCCTTTGAAGAGATTGATCGATTGTTTGACAATCCATGTGTTGATAAAGCCAGAGAACGATTTGTTTCAGGGAATCCAGCTGCCGAGTTTTCTCCGGCAGCCTTATGATATTTCGCTGCATGTCCAGAAACCATTGTTCTTTCTTACTGACGTCAAATGCAAAACAGAAAACAATCGAGAATGAAAACTATATAGAATGCTCGTCATCTACCTCGGAGGATTATATTACATCCACCACACTTATAGACAGGAAACTCAGCGAATTCGGCGAGAAGCTTTCGACATCTCGGGCACTTCACAAGACGCACCTTGGCAGCATCCACAGCAGAACTGCCGTCCATGTCTTCCTTGCTCAAATATGTCTATCAATCCACTCCAAGATAAGAATTTCACTGCTAGAAACTACGAACAAATCAGACATTTAACTAGATTCACAGCAATATAGACACGAAAATAGTGAATAAAAGGATACGAAGTCTGACCTCGAAAGAATCGATGATTCTTCTATTCCATTCTTCCTTCCAAGATGCCCAACAAAAGCAGAAGCCGAGTTTGGCGAGAAAACAAAGAAAAAACTTACGACTCTCAACTACTGAGAACTCGGTTACGATTCAGTCTTTTTACTCTTCTTCTCCTCTCTTTCTTTCATAGTTTCATTCTCTTATTGGTTGCGTTGCGGTGCGGTTGAGAGGGAAGGCGTTGAAGTCCATAATGAGACTTTCAATCCATTTGCTGGCACATCAAAAAAAAAATTGAAACCTCAACGCAAATTTGTGTGGTTTTCGAAGCCATGAGGCTGAGCTGCTTTTCAGCGGAGTAATGGCATTGACGTAGATTTCAAATTCTCGGTTTTGGTTTTGTTTTGGTATACCAAAATTGAGATATTTCGGCTCGGTTCAATTGCGTATCTTGCATTTCAGCCGATTTTGCTTATTGGTGGGAGGGTAGCGAAAATAACCCGCAAGCATGGGATGGTAAGCTTTTCTGCTACCAATCTGAGTAGAAAAGAGATTATGGAAACACACTGAGAATTGTATTTTATTTCTTAATTTGAAGATAATTTTGAGAATTTTTGATAAAATTTTTAATTTTTTGTCATATTCCTTCAAAAATTATTTTGCATAAAATAAAATGGGCCTCAATGAAACATGCCAAAAATATTTAATTTTTATGGTAAAAAATAGCTATGAGAATTTTTGATAAAGAGTTTTTCCACTGTTACTTTCTCAAGTTGATAATTGTATTTGAAATTATTAAACTAGTCAAATTTTAGATATCATGCGATTGAGTACCAGTCTATTTTTATTATAGCGTCTGAGAATTTTGGAAAAAATACATATATATTGATGTAAAATGTAAAAGAATAAAATTCAAACAAGATAACTAAATTATGATATTTGAATTTGATTTTGTAGTGTTTTAGTAAATTCTAATTATTAATAGGAGTGAAAATAATCAGTGAATAATAATTATTGCTATTAAATAAGAGAAGCAAATAATTAAAATAAAAACTAATTTAGATTTTTGACATTAGATCAAATGTTTCACCTACCCTTCGCATTGGAATTTTAATGTAGCAAAAAGCAAAAAAAAATTATTTATATTGTTTGACCTGATTTGTGAGAATGTAAAAAAAAAAAAAAAACATGATTTAAAATTCCTACGGACCATATTACTTTCGCTTCTTTGGATAAAAAATATTTTTTCCATTTTGCTTATGTTTTCAAAATGATTTTTTATTTAAGAGTGATCAATCATAGGGAAAAATAAAGAGTTTTTTCATACAGCCTCTTAAAAAATAGTTAAATTACATATAACTTTTAAATTTTTTACAAATGACATATAATTTTC
Source organism: Trichopus zeylanicus subsp. travancoricus (assembly GCA_005019695.1). NCBI lineage: Eukaryota > Viridiplantae > Streptophyta > Magnoliopsida > Dioscoreales > Dioscoreaceae > Trichopus > Trichopus zeylanicus. Next base: position 496,876 of record RXID01010963.1, on the reverse strand, counting down.
TCTTTTAATTTTTAGAAAAATTTCAATTTTTTGGGTTAATGGAACTACTTTTTGTGATAAATATATGTGATGTCAGCTATAATCAAATGACCAAAATACCCTTCTATAATCGTTAGGAAATTTAATTATAAATATAGTACTTTCAAGGAGTTTAGAGCAAAATCTGATTTGAGTCTTTTTCAATAGCATAACCATTTCAAATTTAAAGTTTCAAATACGATATAATCAAAAAATAAAAAATTTTCAGAGTCAATAGCACCACAAAAAGCAAAAGCTAGAGCAACAAGTTTATATCATTTCATCAACCAATTTCTATTATTTAAATTTGAGACATTTCAATTTTTTTGTGTTGCTACTGCTTCTAAATATTTTTTATTTTTTAATTAGGTGCATCAAATTTGAAGTTTCAAACTTGAAGTTATTGTATTATTGAAGAAGACTCAACCAAATTTTATTCTAAACTCCTTGAAATTATTATATTTATGGTTAAATTTTTCAATGGCTATGTAAAAACATTATGTTCATTTCGTTATTATTAAGGAATATATCATGTATACTCATCATAAAAAGTTACTTTCTTAGTTTAGAAATCTAAAATCTCTCTGAAAATTAAAGAAAAAAGTTTATACATATTATGAAAAAATCTGAAAATTGTACGTAATTTAGCTTTTTTCATGAGATTGTAAAAAACTGAAAAATAAATGGTCTCGTTTCAATTGTTTACAGAACCGCAAACCAAAAGCGAAACAGAAACCAAAACCGGGTAAAGGTCGCACCGAGAAGTCCGCTAGCTGGCAGTGAAACGTGGCGCCGTGCGAGCAATGGTTGCTTCGGCGGCCCCCGCATCGCATTGACTACGAATTCACTGTCAAGACCGTACCTGGCGCGGGTTCCCACCGGATTGAAGTTACGTCACTGTGACGTATGTAACCAAAATATGACGCCGAAGTGACGTCACGAATGAAGGATGATTGAGATAAGATCTGGAAGACTAATAAAATTTATTTTTGGTCTCCATATTAAATCTAATCATCCATTTTAAATCGAATGGTCCAGATTTGTTGAGGGCTGGTAAAAAATTATTATAAAGGTCAACCCCACCAAAAATAGGTCAATGTAATCTAAACAGTTGGATGAAAAAAGATCATGATCTCGAGGCACATAACATAATCATCGCTCCGTCCTCGTCCCCGCTCCGGCTCCGGCTCCGGCTCCGAGTCCAGTTTGCGTCGGCCGCCTACCCAACCTGCCCGGCCACTCACCGGCGACTACGGTTCCACCGTGATGCACGCAGGCAGTCTCCTGAGGTCACTGGCGCACTCCTCTCATCCCCGCTCCGGCTCCAGCCATAGCAGCACGCGCGCGGGTCTCCTCCTGTCACCGGCGCAGTCCCCCTCGTCCCCGATCTGTCGCGTTGTGCTCCTCTGCTCGCCACAGCCAGGGTCCAAGAGGCCGTGCTCCTCTCCTACCCGCAACCTCCTCCCTCCTCATTCTCATCCTCGCCGCTGCCCTGCTGCACCAAGCTATCGGCAGGATTGAGGGTGGTCCGTCAAAGCCAAAAAGTTGCGGATATGAAATTACTCATTTGACCTTGATTATGATTCGGTAAATTTTACTAGATAACATTTTTGAGGATACCATAGTCAGGCCCATTTATTTTATTTTATATATGTTTTTCAGTTTTTAGCTGTATTATTTTGTAAATATTTTTAAATTTTTAGATTTTAATAATAATATTGTCGATCACATCATTTCGAATATATTATGATGCATTGAGAAATCCAACAATTTAATTGATGCGGTGGTTGGCGGGATTGCTAATTAAATTAAAAAAAATTTAATCTTTCAATGGAGCATTAATTATAAATTTTTTTGTATATATATTTCTTAAAAATTTTGATAATATACATATATTTTTAAAAAATTATAATTGTACAAATATTTATAAAAAAAAATTTACGCAGATACTCTCGGGATTAATGTCGATAACCTATTGGAAGAAAACGTCCAAAATGCCCTTTATGTATTTACCCTCAAAATATTTTATTGACAATTTTTTTCCCACAAAATTAATTTCAAATAAAATAATGAAAATGTATATATATCAATAGTTCTAAGGGCAAATCGGTATTTTCACTACTTTGGCCAGACACTAGCTCCACGACAGTAGTATTTGTAGAAGAAATTTTTTTAGTATGGGTGTAAATTATAATCTTTTGAGTAGTGTGCATGTAATATAGAAAGTTTTGAGGGATATATATGCAAAAATCCCCGTCAAATATATTATTACGATTTATTGAAACATATTTTCCATTAAACATTTGTTAAACACCATTTGACGAGTCAAATGGCGTTTTGGCCGGCATTTGGCACTAAAACCAAAAGGATTAAGATGATTATGCCAATCACATTGGTAGTTCCAAACTGCAAAGAAACAAATCAATTGTCATAAAAACTGCCGGCGATCCACTATGCACTTAACCAAAACACTAACCAGGCGAGAAGATCAATGACCATTGCCCTTAGACCAGGCAATATTTAGTAATTTTAAATTTATTATTTATAAATTAAAGTTTTTATTATTACAATTTAATTTTTAAATAATATTATTATTTTAATTCTTTTTAATATATTAAAATTATTAATGTTATTTAAACATTTAGGATTCACTTGAGTCAATTTGTATCAATTTGAATTAATTTGAACTAATCCGAATCTGACTTATTTAATTAAATAGATTAATTTAGATTAAATCGAATTATAATCTAAATCCGATCCGTCTAATAAATGAATCCATTCAAATCAAATCAGATTTTCTATTTAAAAGTCGGATCGAATTTGATTTTAAAAAATTAATCCGTTTATGTCATATTTGAGTTACCAATTTAATGTAATATTATAGATTTTATTTAACCCAAATCCGACCTTGAACCTAAATAAACAAATCTACTTGCCCTCATCTTACCCTACAAAAATGTAAAAATTTTCACTTTAACACATTGTTAACCGTGTAATTAAGGCTATATTTATGCGGATTGAGGAGATTAATGTCTTCTTCTTTGGCAGACTTCGACCCATGTCTCTTTCTCAAATGACACCCACAATTGTTGCGAATTTTCACTGCAAGCCCTCAAAACTTTCCATCGGACACATTTTCGACACGAAAAATGGATCGGATACGGTTCGAATATTATTCGGATCTGGATCTGGAAAGAACCTAAAAACTTACGTGGATCCGAATTCAAATTGGATGGGAAACTGAATACCGAATCCGGTCAAATTCGGATTCCTCGAATAAAATTCGACCCATTTTCGGCCCAAAATATGACATATTAGTTTTTTTAAAAAATAAACTCCTTTAAATTTAATTGTCTCGAGTTTGGATGATGTCTAAAACACCATTTGATTTGAAATTAGAATCAATATCAAGATCGAAACTAGTTAATTATTTTTATAAATTAATATTTTTTATTAAAATTAATTTTATGATAATTTAAAATTTTAAAATTTATTTAATTTTTTATAGTAATTTAATTTAATAACGGTATAAAATAAATAATATTAATTTTATAAAAAATAATTCTGAAAAATATTAATTCTAATATCAAATCTAACGATGCTTAAGTTACGAGTTAGACCCGCTTACCCTGAAGTCGTGATTTAGAACCACCCCAAACAAAACCCTAAATTTTCTATTTTTCACTTGCTTTTGTCAAATAACTTGTTTTTTTCTCCTTCAAATCCCCCGTGTGCTTGTGTCTTAGCAGATAAAGTATACGAGAAAGGCAGTTCTATAATAACAATAATAATACAAGGGTGAAAATGCATATTTCATAGACTCTACAAATTCTAAAGATTCCAAGGTGGTAATTGTAAAAGAACACCTAGTACATACAGAATGAGTCTATAATAAGAAGGGAGATTTCGAACTGAAGAACTAAGAATGGAGAAGTCTGAGAAGCAGCAGCATTTTGTTTTGGTGCATGGGGTTGGGCACGGCGCTTGGTGCTGGTTCAAGCTCCAGTATCTCCTGGAGTGCTCCGGCCACAAGGTCACCTGCTTGGACCTCGCCGGCGCCGGCGTCGACCCTGCGACCGCCGACTCTGTCCTCTCCTTCGAAGAGTACGATAAACCTCTCTTCGATTTCATGTCGGCTTTGTCGAACAACGAAAAGGTATACGTATTTCTCAATCGACTGAAACGCTGCCGTCTCTGGATTTAGGCGTTAAAAATTCAAAACCATTCATATCGAACTAAAGAATAATAACGTTTAGGGTTATTATTTCAGGTGATTTTGGTAGGGCACAGCGCCGGCGGACTCAACGTGACGCGTGCCATGCATGAATTTCCAGACAAGATTTTGCTCGTCGTCTTCATCGCCGCCGCAATGCTCTGGTCGGGATTCGTGTCTGAGCAAGACATCGCCGATGTAAATCCCTCTCGCTTGTATCAATCTTTCAGCCTCGTTTGCTTTGAGATCATCACATTTGTTAATCACGAACCAAACCACATATAATCGTTTGTATATATATCAACATTTTTTTTGTTTTAATAATAGGGAGTGCCGGATTTATCTGAATTTGGAGATGTATATGAGTTGAAGTTTGGTGAAGGGCAAGAAAATCCCCCGACAAGCGTTGCTCTAAAGAAGGAATTCCAAAGAATGATCTTGTATCAATTGAGCCCGAAGGAGGTGAGCAAGAGCTTACACAAAGCACCCTGAGTTCTTAATAATCACATTGAACTCACTGATATTTGTGATTTTTGAAAAAAGAATGAGGATTTTTGCAGATTTCCCCCTTATCTGATATTCTTATTTAGGACTCATTGTTGGCTTCCATGCTATTGCGTCCATGGCCGACCGCCGTGACGAAGGCGAAATTCGAAGGGGATGCGAAGATGGGTAATGTAAGACGAGTGTATATAAAGACATCGTATGATAATATGGTGAAGGCGGAGCAACAAGAAGCTATGATCAAAAGATGGCCTCCGAACAAGGTGTTAACCATAGCAACAGACCATAGCCCTTTCTTCTCAACTCCGGAGGAGCTCTACAATCTTATAATCCAAGCCTCGTGTTCTAGTTAAGTCCGTCATGAAAAAACTTTTACAGAAGTTTAAAATCAATATATTTTGACTGTTTTGACGTTTATACAAAATTTTTTTTTAAAATTATTTTATTGTGGTATTGGCCGAAATTTAAACCTTATTTTTTTAACTCCATTACGAGTCATTAATACCACTTATATTTGTCTAAAGATGTCCAACTCATTATTATTTGGGAATATCTCTTGGGCATTTGAATTATTTTGCAAATAAACGCCTACAATTGTGTTATAGTAAACCCTATCTCTTGAATTCCTCTGGTCAAGTGAAGTTGCTATTCTTCTAGTGAAATATCATGGAGCCAGGGTGCTCGGTACCAGCTCGCACCAACAGGGACTAATGTGCTAATATACAAAATGTCAAGGGGATTTGTAAACAAAATCTGTAACGCGGACCCACACCGGCCCATTGGCTCGGTTGGTTAGAGCGTCGTGCTAATACCGCGAAGCTCGCAGGTTCGAAACGTGCATGGGCCAATTCAGCTATCATGATTGTTTTGGACTTCTAAAATAAAAATGGGAAATTGTGCAAATTTGGGATTCAAAATTTTTTTTTTATTTGCTTTAAATTGGCATATATCCACCGCGTAGCAGTACATACTAATTTCTGCGTAATACTTCTTCCCCTTGGAATCGAGAAGGATACAAGGGAAGAACACATACTTCCCACCTAACGCATTCCCTGACTGGTCTTCATCCACAAATAGCTCAAGAGCTGATTTGCTACAGCTCATCATGAGGAGTGAACAAGTTCATCAGATCCCTTTTCTTGCACCTCCAAAACCATTTCCAGGAACGCTTGGCACTGAGGTTGCGGAGCTTCTGAGAGTGAAGTGAGAGCATCAGCGATATGGTTGGAGCCTTTCGGAGAACCACAGCATAGCCATCGTCCATGTAATCAGTGCCCTCGGGGAAGAGCTGCCAGAGAAGGCACCCTGCCCCGCTCCCTCCCTTGTAAGTGGAGTCTAGTAGTGTCTTGTGCACTGTATCAATGAAGGCGTCACGGAAGGTCAAAGAGAACCTCACATCCTTCTTGGAGACGCCAAATTCTCCAAACACAAGAGGCATACCAAGCACCCTTTCTGCGTCATCTATGTGGCCGTTCATCGATGCCTTCACAAAATCAAGGTGTGCATCGGACTCAGAATATGACAACCTTCAACACAAAATGGATGTGTTAATAATGGAGCAGTCTTTGTTTCATTTCAATTGGATCAAATTCTTAACTAGGAGTTCAATGCTCATTAAACCATTTAATCTCATGCAACCAAAGAGCAAGACATGCAATGCTTCATGGGCCTTACATATGGAGAATCAGTTGACACTGAGTCATATTGGATTCTGCAAGTTATCTTGTGGAAATAAGACGAGCAGAATTCAAATTATGAAACATACCAAGAATCTGGATAAAGGTGAACAGAGGCAAAGTCAATTCCTGGAGCTTGATGGTTCCTGATGAAATCAGTGCCAAGTTGTCCTGAATAGCAATTGGGGTTCAACTGCATCCTGTAAGGGGTTGAAGAGCCATAAAATCCTTCAACTCCATTTTCAAGCAGATGCGTTGGATCAACAGACTTCACATAAGATGCCATTTCCTCTATCCATGCCTACTTAAACCAAGCAATATATTCAGTTGATCGTGGAAACAGATAAGAGTTTGAGCCGAAGTAGTATCTTAAGCATGCTTTAATTGTAATGGAACCAGTGAAACATAAAAAAAAAAAACGAAAGTTGTTTCAACTTCAAAAGGGCATCAAGTCAATCAAAATCATGTGTATCAATCAGTAAATAACTTTATATGATCAAACAACTTAACATAAGAGCATGAAGGATCACACTAATACGAGATTTAAAGTGTGAATCTAATGAAGAATACAATTAGACGCCAAGCACCAACTTGTAAAAGATCAAGAAGGAAAACAAAAGGACATCAATGAACCATATCTACCAGAGACATTAAACATGCACTGAATCATATTCTATTGCTTAGATGCTTACATCACTCTAATAAGTCAATGAATGGTTTCAAATGATCACAAAGCGATCAGAGCATAACTTATAAACTACCCTCCTATCCCAGGGAATCTGACTTTTGTATAATCGAAGTAGTCATGGACACTAAGGACAGCTCGAGGAAAGAAATTCAGGGAAGTTTCAAGCACCATTCAGAAACTGGCTGGATGATTCTTTGTCTTGCAGAAAAGATCAGCCGCCAAAAAATCACGCCATCAATGTAGAATAAAAACACAAACCTGCAATTTATTGCCAGAAGGATCTGAAATGCATCGAGGTTCATTAATCAACTCCCATGCAAGAATTGTTGGATCATCTTTATACATTATGTTAGTGACTGTGTTAACCCTTGTGAGGATCGCCTAGCAGAAATAAATAATAAAAAGCATAATTCCTATAAATTCTCATTCCATTATGATAACAATGTTACTAAATGGAAGTCAAAAAAGAAGATCTGAACTATTACCTTGACATGGGCCTTATAGTAGCCCTTGATGACGGGATCAGAGAAGAAGTCATCATCACAAGCCAGATTCAAACCAGCCTCTCTCCCCCATTTCACATATTGGGCCTTGCCTCCATATTCCTTCCAATTGTTCACGAAAGACAGTATCAGCCTGATCTTTTGTCTCCTTGCTTCACTCACCACAAAATCAAGCCCCTAGTGAAAATAATATCATCCAATTGCATAAGTTACACATCTACACAACTGGCATTTGCTATCTCGTGAGTTAATATAAATAGGCACAAATTCTAAACTTTGTGAACTACAATCTTTCTCTCACAAGATAAACTCCGGAGATCATATGAACAAGGCTCAAAATCAAAATTTTACAATCCCTCATAATTAAACCACTATTATTTGCACTTTCTTTGGGAAAGTCCTCAAAATCAGATCTTGATGATCTCGCTTAAAGCACATAAACATAAACAAGAGAAATGAAGTGCTTATACCTTGAAAACCACTTCATCATAGACGCCAGGAGACACCTGAAGAGCCATCCACGCACCGTCATTGAAAGCCCAGGTCCTGCAGACATTGAGTCCAACCGAAGAAGCTTGGTGAAGAACATCGCCGACCTTCCCCCTCGTCGCCTCATTGGCGGCGAAGACCATCAACCAGTAAGTATTGAATCCATTGATGAAGAAAGGCCGGTCTCCAACTACAAACTTGTTTCCTTTCTTCTCCACCATCTCCCATTCCCCGTCCTCCATTGCATCCATCGCATGTGTCCTAACAAACTCAGCGTCAGAAAGAACTAGAACTGTAAGAAATCAAAATAAAACCCAAAAAAATCCTCATTATTCTCTATTTCGTTGTTGCAATAAGAAAACAATTAGTAATTATGGAAAAGGTCACAACTTTTAAGCTAAATTTCTTAACTTTATATCTAAAGAATGAAACTTTATTTCTACACCGCAAAATCCAGTAACAAAAGAACTAAATTTCCAACTTTTTTCAACTAAAATTGAAACTTTATCTCTACAGGGAAAAATCCAGGGACAATAAATAGTATTCAGACCCCGGGTGGGATGGAATCCGAGCAACTGGGGCAAAATCCATCGAAATCCGAAGGAAGAAGATGATTACTTCGAAGAGAAGCAGACGATGATGCTGATGATCAAGAAGAGAATTTTTTTTCGGATTTTCAATCATTTTCCACCGAGAAATTTTGCAGCGTGGGTTTTGCTCGCAGATTCAAGGTGTCAAATTTTGCGGGAAAATTCCAAAAGAAAAACAGAAAAAGAGCGACTGAGAGCTGTTTTTCTTTGTTTTATTTGGTCGATGTTTTCGAGCCCTGATCGCAGAGCAGCGGAGTTTTATTCAAGGTTTACCGTTTCGGTTTCGGTTTCGGTTTCGGTTTCGGGACCCAGCGAAATCGATACGTTTCGGCCGTTTCGGTTTCAGTTTCAGCCATTTCGGTTTCGGCCGAAAGATTTTTTAAAATTATTAATTGGGTGTTGACCAGAGTTTGACTATATTTTAACTGTACTTTGACTTTAAATTAAAAATATGATAAAATATTAAAAAATTTGGAAAAATTTGAAAAATTAGGATGAATTTATACTTAATATTACCATAATATTAAATATTATTTTAGTTAATTAATATTAATTTTGATAGTTAGTCACTGATATTGTCTACTTTTAATATATATTAGTATATTAAAAAAACATATAAGAAATAACATGAATATGATTAAAAGTTAAAATTAGCATAAGCACATTTAACTTTTCATTAAAATGTACTTCACACATACATAATTTTATAAATTTTAAGATAATACAACTAATCATCATAATCATCATCAGTTGAGTTTGGAACATCTGGGTGTGGAACTACAAATTCAGTACCTGGATGATCCGGACGAGCATTTGTAGACATATGAGCCAGAACAACTAGTTCTGCGCGGTCTCGTGGCAGCGGTTCTGAAGTATAATCATATATCGAATGTCTAAAATGAAAATCATATTTTAACTAAAATTTAACTTTATTTCAATTATTTTTTAACTTCAAATTAAAAAATTATAATATGTTTAAAAATTTTAAAAAATAATGAATAATTACGTAAAAAATATTATGTACGTGAACAGTATCTGACAGAAAATCGATACTGACGCCGAAATCAAATTGGCGATAGTGTTGGCCTCAGTGTAAGGCCGGCTTCATCTTGCGGAAGTACGAGTCAGGTCGGTGAGAGCGCGAGATAGACGATAGAATGCCGATAAACCAGCAAGTACGCATGGCCCTTGGGCTCGGATACGAAACCAGCGTGAGTTCCTCTCCCCGCCCCCCGCCCCCTCCCCCCTCCCCGGCGGCGGCGCGAGCCCGCCCGCCCGCCCGGGCTCGAGCACGGCGAGCTCCCGCCGGCCCGTCGGGCTCGAGCCCGGTGAGGCCCGCCGCCCGCCCGGACTCTAGCCCGGCGAGCTCCCGCTCCCGCGCGCTCGTCAGCACGCATTTCCGCCCGCGCTCCGGCGAAGATGAACAGTAACTATGAACAGTAACCCTAACCGAAACGAAAAATTAGGTTTCGGTTCGGGACCGGCCGAAACCGCGAACCATGGTTTTATTACACCCAGAACCACGACCATGTTATCAGACCAATGCACGTGGCGTTTTTTCATTGACGAACTTTTCATTCCTTTATTACGACAGAAACAGGTAAAAAACATTTTCAAACTATACTAAAGAAAGCTTTTTTTCTGTTTATTACCCTTGATATTTTTTTGCCAAAACACAGAAAGCTATTTGCCAAAAAAAGAAAAAAGAAAAAAGAAAGATCTGTTAAGAAAAATTGGATTATGTATCTCTAATGGCATGATTAGACCGTAATCCGAGCTCTATCACCAACTAATAAAGAAGGAGACGTGGCCACGCACCTGGATCCGTGTGTCCTATTGGAGAAGCAGCTGAAGATGACTCCGCAACAACACCTAGACCATAAAATACAAAAAAGCCCCTCAAATTCAAATAATTTCATAAAGACAAATATTTATTTGGAATGTAGGCCCCGACAATATGACTAATTAGGATTTATCGTACACGTTCAACTCGGGTGGCTCGAGAGCCCGGCCCGAAATTCTCAGCTTCGGGTTACAGGTTTTTGTGCTTCTGATCGGGCTCAAACCCAAAAATTTATAAAAAAAAATAATATCCAAAATCTAAATCTAACCCAAAAAAACTGGTATAGTAAAATTTGAATTTAAGTATTGTGTTTCAAACTCAGGCTAAGCTTGGCCTGGTCTAATTACATCCTATGTTTTGACGATCATAAATGCAAAACAAAGAAAAAAGAGTTTTTTACATGAAAAACCCTGAAATATGTCATATTCACACGCTAACCATGACATTTTGAAAATTACATATAGCCCCCTAAATAATAATTTCTTCAACTGAGAATCCCTAAAGGCTAAAGGTATTCCAATTGAGGGGAGCTTATATAGGTTGATAAAAATAATTTTCAGGGGTTTATGGACAGCTCTCATAACATCAAGAGGAGCAACACCTAAACATGATATTATTCAGGAGAGAAAACATAAAAAACCAAAAAAAAAAAAAAAAATAAAATAAATGGGTGAGAGAAGATACATACATTAAAGAACTCATGACCAAGAACTCTGAATTCTCTTCTTCTTCTCTTTCCTCTTCTTGTGAAAGATGGCAACGAATAGGGTATATATGACCAACAAGGCCTTGTCTTCATGTGCAAAGAAAAAGGGCGCCAACGAGATTATTTTTGAATTATGGGGATGTACTTCCGCTTCCCTTTTTGAATTTTTTCCCCCATAATTTCCAATGTATCACGTGTGCAATGCTTTCCGAGGATTCAATTTCAAATTTTAAAAATGCAGCCAAATTAGGCAAAACAAAGCACGTTAACGGAAGTCATTGAAACTGATGCTTCTCCGGAAGTGATCGGAAGTGGGGTTTTCCGGTTCTTATTTCGCTGTAAGTCGCGAATGGCCGAGTCGGACTTTCTGGAAAGGAAAAATCAAGAGGAGACCGCAAAAATAAGATTAGGATTTTGATGTTTGAAATTGGTGAAATAAAGACAAAGCAAGATGCTTGTTGTTTACCACTATAGATGACGTAAAATGCACATAAATAGAAAATATCACTAACAGAAAAAAAAAATGCAGTGAAGACGGTTTTCTTGATGCGATCAATTTTCCCTTATTTTCATAATTTATTAATACAAAAATATTCCCGGCGAGTTAATGGAATAAGAGGGCAGAATAATATGAGTTTGATGCATGAATCATTGTTTGGAATTTAAAGACCAATGAATTGAGGACAAAGGTCAAGGATCAAAATTTGAGTTTTGCCGGGACCGAAATGGAAAAATTTTTCTAAAATTCCAAGAGCCTGGACAACAGAACGAGTCATAAAATCCATGGCCTCAGGCCCTCAATTATGGAAACAATACATTGCGAGTAAATGGAGAAATTCTTTATCAGCTTATTCAATCACTAAAACAACAATATTTCAAAAGATATGAAATTCTAAGATGTTACCAAGGAAAACATGGCACACAAATGAATACCGGAAATGAAATGTGAACCCCCATAAAACAGAAATTTCAAACCGAAAGTGAATACAGCTTCCATCTCACATTTGTTGTTTCCATCATATGCCCCATGTCAAATTATGTGACCGCTGCAATTCTAACCAAATCCAGTCTAAGCAATCCTCCGCGCTGTCTGAAAATCAAGTGAAAAATATACTGCATATATGCATGTACAGGCCAATGATAGTGAATAGTGAAGGCAAACTGAATTTTGTGAGTCCAGCATATGTATAAAGCCACATCCACATCCAAATTCCAAGTAAAATGATGTTGCCAGGATGACATTACATAGGGGTATGAGCTCACCAGCACACCATACAAATATCAGTATCCATGGCCGAGAAAAGATTCAAATGCATAGCAAAGACAAGGCACATACATTATCACCATTGTTTTCATGCGGGGGACAGAATTAACGAAAAATTAGATTAGGTGAAGTACTTTATGCCCCAGCTTTACGACGTCCCACCCGAGCAACAAAACCAGCCTTAATCTGAGCAACTGAGCGATGAGAACCGCACTGCAGCAAGACGAGTGAAGCACCAGTCATGAGAAAATAGAAGGAATTGGAAGAAAAAAATATAGAACTGCAAGAGTAATGTAACATATCTAATTTATAAATAACATTAAGCAACAAAAAGAAAAGATGCAGCATTATAAAATAAAAGAGCAATCAATTTACTGTTGGCTGCCTACTGCATGGAGTCCAAACAGCATAAAAGTAATGGTTATGGAGGATGTAAGAGCACAGTGACTCTTCCCGTATGGCCAAGAAAATACAGTTAAGACCAAGAACACAAATATCCAAATACAGCAACAGGACACAATCAAGAAGATGATGATTGCTTATGAAAGTTCTCTTCCTTTTCTTCTCAAAACAACCATCCACAAGCATAACAACAAAGAATAGGGATTTCTACCCAATAAAAGTTGCAACCAGACTTATTATAATACTCATATGTGACAGATTTTTAAGGAAATCAGATTCAGTTACTACTCTAGCAGCGGTAATGACAGAGAACCACTGGATCTGGATCCAAAGGCTAGATCCAGCGGTTCCAGTTGGACCTGGACTATTGGATACAGATGCAACAGTCCAGATAAGTCGCTACCATCGCTAGGATAGCAACTGAATCTGGTCTCAGTTCCAAGAGAAGATTTTTCCTTCAAATCAAAAAATAAAACCAATAAAGTACAAAAGGCCCAGAGAGCACCAACATCAATTTTTTTGGACATAACTATATAAGATAAAATACAAAAGCATCAAAATTATAAGAAGGCCTCAGAAGGGTAGCAGATTCATATCATGGAATTGAATCAGGCAATGCAGGCAAAATGCTAATCGTTACAGGCCTCAGACCATTTTCAGGTCAGCTCAGAACAGATACGGAGAATTAAGAGTGCAACCACTCCTCCACAAAAAAAGCCCAAAGTTAGAAACATACGGCCGGTCAAGGACTATAACCAAGAAGTAATATAACTATTAATGGAAAAATGCAACTGCATACAAGAATATGCTAGGATCAACTTACAAACGAAACTATCAAAAAACTACGCAAGTGTAGAAGAGCAGAAACAACCAGCCACTTGTTTAAAAATAGTAAAATTGGAGAAAATACAAATCCACAAGACAGAGAGGCCTCAGAATGGTGGCAAATTCACATCATGGAATTAGCTCAAACGATGTAGGCAGTATGCAGATCATCACAGGCCTCTTGAAATATATTTAAAATATAATGTTAAAACAGAAACCATTTGCTAAAGATTTTTTCAAGGAAACGAGATTATTAACCCCATATAGGAGATGAATGTGGAATGCATGACCATATCAGTTAAGGAGCAAATTCAGCCAAAAAAAATAGAAAAAACTAAACCATTAGCAACCCTTTACCTGCAGCAGTACTAATTATTCAAACAACATATCCTGCATCTATAGAGTAATTCAACCAAGTCAGCTCATAGGAACCATAAATATGCATTTATGACTTCAAACAGAAAAAAAAAAAGCACACCATCAAAGACCCCACCATATTACATCACCAGGCAAAGGTATGATGAGGCATAATCACTACCGGACTTGTATACTTTTACTCACCCAATTTCACAAATTTGGACATGATTAACTCAGCACTGTTTGATAGAGGCATAAGATGACAAACAGGCAAGACAAGGATTATTACATAAGCCGACTAACTTTTTTCTTCCCTAGTGTAAAATTCTCCAATTCGTTTAAGAAGGCCTCAGATGGGATATTATATTCTTATCATAGAATCACATCATACAATGAAGGCATTGTATTTTCAATCATCATAGGCCATCTCATTCAAACTATGATATTAAAGACGGCAGTAACCAGAAAAAGCAAACACCAAATTCAGAGGGTGCACAGATGATGTCCATAATACGTACGAAGCAAATGGCTAGCCAAAGCTTACCTGCTCACAGCGTAGAAAGAACAAACGGTTTTCTTTAGAAAGTATAGTATCTGGACTTTTGCAACCATTGCATATGACATAATCATCTGGTGAGAAAAAGACGAACAAAAAAGAATTGGCATTAGACATGTTTAGCTATAGTAATTAATAATAGTAGCATATGAGAGAGAGTAGAACTTTAAACTTTGCCCTCCAGGTAAAATTCAAACCACCACAAGATCCAGAAGCCTCAACTATTTTTACAGGTAAAACACATAAACAGATCCACATGGTCAACTGACATTTTACTTCCATTTGTCTTTCAGTTGTTTAAGAAAAATTGATGTTTTACAAATTGCAAATTCAATTTAGCATTTAGCACAAGCTGTTTTATACTCATTCTGCTTACAATTGGTGTCTACAAAGGCACTGTATGATATGGTTTTGTCCCTTCCAATAAAAAATAAAAGGAAGAATTAGATATAGTCCCTGAAATCTTTCAATATTACGTACAAGTTCCTGCAATCTAGATAATTATCTATGACACTTTCAAACAAATCAATTTCTCATGTATAAGGTGGCTATAAACTTACTGATATATCTCCTAAGAATGCCTTCAAAATTTTTGGGAGCAAATCTGCCTTTGACAACAAGTCTCTGTTGTCCATCAAGAGAACCATTTGTGCCCAATTCAGCAAGTAGGAATGTCATAACATGCTCTGGCTGCCTATGCATTCTGGAGATTCAAACACAAAGAATACCAACTGTAAATGTAAGATTAAGGAGAACAAGAAAAAACAATATCTTAAAACACAGATAAAAATGTCAGCCCACAGTATGCAATAAAGGTATAAAAGAAACTTAGAAGTGCCCCAATTATCAATGTCACAGGTTAATGTTTTTCAAAAAGTAGCTTTGCTGATGGAATTTGAACAAAACAAACTTGTTACTTGCAAACAGTAAGAATTGTTAATGCATCTAATCAACAAAAAGACAGGATATGAGCAGTGGAAATTGATAATCACTATAAGCAGATCTAATCAAAATTAGACCAAAGTAAATCAAATCATACGTTTTGCAAAGGTCCATAAAGTTCACAAAAACTGTCTTCTTGGTTCCTTCCCTAAGAACTTGCGGAGGCCTCATCACTGTCCTACGCCTATCTCCAGCAAGATCAGGATTATTCTCACGTAAAATGTTGAATACTCTGTCCAGAAGCTGCATGATGGAAAGCAATCAAAACAGGAATGAAAATCCCATGCGAAAGAAACGATCAATAAGAAACAAAGAAAATCCATTTATATTAATGGATCACAGCACATAAAGATGAACAATTCACACACATGAGATAATCATATTTAATAGTGAAAAGTGAAAAGCAAATGAATTCAAAGCCCATTCCAATTTTATACAGCCAGAAATGAAGAGATGACAATTTTTGTAAAGCTGATAAAAGTAATATTTGCAAAAAAAATGGATAAGGCAACATAATGTATGTCATCATTGTGATTATCTAGTAGGTCCAGTACCAATGTGCTTTGCTGATGTGTTACAAGAATATATATACAATAATTTTTTGAACCATAGGTAGATGTAACCAAATTCAGTGAAGATACAGGGAATTTGCTACAAAACTTAATCATCAAAAAAAGCTGCAAGTGGTGATGAAAAACGATCCCTCATTGCAATAGGCTGTAGTTGAATTCAATGAAAATACAGAGGTTCACTCCAATATAGTTAAAGGAATGAAACAGCTTGATGCATTAATTTAGTGAATACACCTTCCCTGATACTAGCTCAGTTAAATGGCAAAAGAAATCCAATCTTCTAACACTTGAAAGATGAGAATTCTGATAAGGGAAATTGATGAATAATAAAGAATGGAGCATTGACTCATAAACAATTGTTCGCTCACAAGGCACTTAACAAGATAACAAAAAAATATTCCCCTCCGATCATGCATAACTAGCTTCATTATTTCCTCCATGTTCCACTGAATGTAAAACCACAATAATGCAAGTGCTCACATTTGCTTCATAGAATCTGTCATCATCTAAATTTTCATGATCAACCAATATCAACTGAATGATAGGCTCAGGAAAAAATTAACATGATCTGCCAACAGCCATAAGCAAGAGACATTTCAATGTAACATGTCACAGACAAATTAGTCACAATCATTAAAAATGTTAGAACTAGTAGATCCAACCATACTTTCATCATCCAATACAATATCATGCCCCCATTTTGAGAACTGTAAATAATGGGCCCGTTTGGTAACGAATCAAGGTCAATATCAAGACTAAGAATAGTGAACTACTTTTGTAAATTAGTATTTTTTTTTTTAATTAAAATTGAGCCTACAATAATTTGAAATTTGACCTGTTTGGTAACGGATCAAGGTCGAGATCAAGAATAAGACTAGCGAACCACTTTTGTTAATTAGTATTTTTTTTATTAAAATTGAGCCTATAATAATTTGAAATTTGAAAAAAAATTATTTTTTTATAATAATTTAATTTAATAGCATTGTAAAATAATTAATATTAATTTTTTTAGGAAAAAAATCAAAATCAGGGCTAGCCCTGACCTTGACCTGTTACCAAACGGGGTGGGAAAGGCCAGAGAGAGCTGGTTCAAGGACTCATCCAATCCTTCAGATCTAATTGAAGGATTGGATGAGATTGTTGAAACTGGAAAGACATTAAACAAAATAAAGTGGATTAAACAGAGTATCATAAAATCATTTCAAATAAACATCAGAAATGAAAGCTGCAAATTTTTGAAATACTTGACAGAAACAACCACATTTACGATTAGCAATAAACCTTTTAAAAACACAGAAGAATAATAACAAGAATCACAAAAACTTTGATATGATGAGCACATTAATAGAAGTACCATACCTCTTCATAATAATAATCTCGATCAGTGCCTTCCCATGGATATCGCACACCTCCCAGCACAATCCCCTCGCCTTCCTCATCCTCCTCAACATGATCACCTAGTAGACAAAACAATCCGCAGACACTATATACTTAAATATCACTTTAAGAAATGAAAATAATCAGTTTATCTTGCAAGAACAAGCAACAAACCATCGAGTTCCTCTGCTACATCCACAGTCTCATCAGGAGTGACCTCAATTTCCACCTGAAATAACAAGAAAAAAAACAATTTAAACCTTCCTGTAAACAAAATTTCGACAATCACTTTAAATCTCCCAGAAAACTCACTGGTTTCTTCTTCTTCTTCTTCATTCCGACGAAGCTCGGCTCCGGCGCATCACCAACTGCGAGACATAAATCACAAGTAAATCATCCAAATTGTGAAAAAAAACACTCCACTTTATTCCGTGATTCATGCTCAGCGAAAAACAAGCAAACCTGACAGTTTCTCCGTTTTCTCGGCGAGCTTATCGGCCTCGTCGGCGGGATCCTGGATCACCACCTTCTTCTTTTTCTTCTTCTTCGACGGATCAAAGGGCGCAAACTTACAAAAAACAATAATAAACACAATCACGAAATCAGGTCATCTTCTCCGACCGAAGGAAAACGAGAAAAACACCGAGAAATGCAGCCGAAATAATAGGAAGAAACCCGCACATCTGCGACGTCGTCCTTCGTCCCCACAGGGATCTCCTTCTCCTCCACCATGTTTGCCGCGCCGACCGAACCCTAGGAGCAGCGAAACCCAAGAACCGAGAAGGCGATCAGACGACGGTTCTGGGGTTAAGATCTATGCTTTTGGAAATGACAAATGCTTTTGGAAATGACGAGTGGTCGGCAATGTGTTGATTGAGGATACGAGTTTCTGACGGATCGGATCCTTTTATAGTGGTTAAGATCAGGAATGATATTGGATCCGAAATTTTATTTTATTTAGGATTTTTTTTTGCATATATAGCTATGCAAAGATTGGGATTTTGTACTTATAAATTCGAAGGGTGCCATTTAGATTAAAGTCAGAATAAAAATTATTTTATTATGATTAATCTACTATTTAAATATTAAAAAAATAATTATAATTTTTTTATGTTATTTTAAAAAATAAATTATCATATTATTTTTATATTTTTTCATTTAAATATTAATAAATAATATATTTAAGAATATAATGATTTAAAAAAATTAAATCATTTATTAATCAAACTAATATTTAAATATTAAAAATTTAATTAAATTATTTTTTTACTTTAATTTTGATTTGGGGTTAAATTTAATATTGATCTACGATCAAACGGTAACGAAAAGATTGTTATTGCAATGACATCCGTTGCATTCGATTTTTGTATGGCTTCTTAAGTTCCGTTTGGTAGGAGGTCAAAATCAAGGTCAAAATTAAAAAAAAGGAATAAAATGTAAAACGCTAATGCGGTCAAGTAAATCTTGGTCCTTGATCTGGTTAACAGATAGTTAAAATTTTTTGTTGACTAAAATACCCTCGATTGAGTACTGTACATATTACTGTTCATCTTCCTCTCCGGCGGAGATTGCGAACGAAGCCGGCCGCCCGAGCTCGCCCGCGGAGCCCGCCGGCTGAGCTCGCCTGCGGAGCCCGGGCGCCCGAGCTCGCCCGAGCTCGCGCGCGGAGCCGGCCGCCCGAGGTCGCCCGCGGAGCCCGCCGCCTGAGTTCGCCCGCGGAGCCCGCCGCCGGAGCTCGCCCGCGGAGCTCGGGCGCCCGAGCTCGCCCGAAGCGCCCGAGCTCGCGCGCGGAGCCGGCCGCCCGAGGTCGCCCGCGGAGCCCGCCGCCCGAGCTCGCCCGCGGAGCCCGGGCGCCCGAGCTCGCCCGAGCTCGCGCGCGGAGCCGGCCGCCCGAGGTCGCCCGCGGAGCCCGCCGCCTGAGTTCGCCCGCGGAGCCCGCCGCCGGAGCTCGCCCGCGGAGCTCGGGCGCCCGAGCTCGCCCGCGGAGCTCGCCGGCCGAGCTCGGGGGGGCAGCTCCGCTGCGGTGTTCGCTAACTGTTCATCGATCTGAGCCGTCCGATCGAGATCCAACGGTTCAGATCAAGTGACGGTATTCGGCTGTTACCCGATCTGAGCCGTTGGATCGAGATCCGACGGTTCAGATCAAATGAGGGTATTTTAGTCAAAACATAGTTAAAATTTAAATAAATAAAATAATATTAGTGCGGTCAAATTTTTGGTGTTTGAAAGATAATCTGGTCTGGACGGGGTCAGCCTAGCCCTGACCCGGTACCAAACGCACCCTAAAATCTTTCCAACTTATATATTTATTAAAAATTTTTAAAATTTACACTTGAATAATAATATATTTTTCTTCTAAAATGAAAAAAATAATAACAAATTTTAAAATTATATCAAATAATAAAATTTTCATTCAAAGTTGAAAATTATATTTAAAAAAATTATTAAATACGTGGTAAAAACTTCACGAATATAAATTAATTGTGAGAATAAATTTTTTTAAAAAATGCATATTAATTAATATTATTTTGAACTGAATTGAAAATATGAAAATATTGCTAATCTGGTTAAAAATAACGTAAAAAATATAAAGATATACATTATTTCACATCGTATAAATCTATTTTACCTGTGCATTGTTCATGACACTCAGGTGTACTATAACATGCTACAAATACTTTCTGATAAATTTAATAAAAGACAAAATGATCGGTCAAATTTGGAGGCTTGGAAACTTGGACCTCACGAAATATAAAAACTAGGCGAGGTTTGGATACGTGGACAGCACGAAATGTTAGGCATTTAAAATATTCAAATATTTAAAAAAATGACAATGGCCTACGTAATCAGGGCAATTTTTGAGGGGGTTTATATCCAAAGTTGTCGCATATACGTGTCATCCATCGCCGATCTCAAGCTCGAAAATGGCCGCGAACTCGTCGGCGCCGCACGCCGTCTCCAAGATCATCATCTCTCCGCTCTCGCAAGCCAAGCCCCATCCTCCCCCTCTTCTCCTCCTCGGTGGCCGCAGCCCCTGCTCCAATCCTATCCGCTCCCGTCTCCGCCGCTTCTCCGGCTCCGCCGTCGGCGCCTCCGCCCCGGCCGCTCCGGTGGAGGAGAAGCAGCCCCCGTCTCTCGGGAACCTCACCAGACCTGACTTCCCGATACTCGATCAGGTCACCATATTAAATTCTGTTATTTTTTTGATATTTTGTGGGCTTGTCCCCTTCTTTTTTTCCTTAAAATTCACTATTACTTGTTATTAGTTGATCTTTTGATTAATTATGAGTGGGGAATGCTGGTTTTGTTTAGGTGGTTAATGGCAAGAAGTTGGTGTACTTGGACAACGCTGCGACTTCGCAGAAACCCAAGTCTGTTCTGAAGGTTTTGAATGAGTATTATGAGTCGTATAATTCGAATGTGCACCGGGGCATCCACTTTTTGAGGTACTACGGACTTTTTTTTTTCCTTTTCAATTACTCCAGGATTTGACATGCTTTTTTGGATCCGGGTCATAGGGCACTATCGAGATTCGAGAATAAAAAGTTCAATTCTTTGAGATGAGGTGTTTATTTATTATGAATTGGCTTGTTTACTGGTTGATGAGTACACTGCTGTAATCATACACAAAATAGTTCTTGTGGCAGAGAAAATCACATTGCATTGGAAGCACAGTTGTTTTATTGTGGGGATGAAAGTTTCACCTATTTGTTGTTTCTTACCTTTGAATGCTAAATTGGTCAAGTTTTAGATCTTATAGTGCAAACTTTATTGCCTTAAGTATGAACTTTGGTTTCCACTTCTTTTTATGTAGCGGCTGTTACTTGTATTTAATGTTTTATAACATTTTCTAGGCACATGATGTGGCATGATTGTGTGAATGCAGTGTTTAATTTCTCCTTTGGTTTTCTTTTGTTTGTCAAGCATTTGCCTTTTGTACCATAATGTCCTTATAATGTGAAGTGCACTTCAACTGTTGAGTAGCTTTTCTTATTGGCACAGTGCAAAGGCCACAGATGAATATGAACAAGCAAGAAGAAAAGTCGCAAATTTTATTAATGCAGGTGATTCTAGGGAGATTGTGTTCACTCGGAATGCTACTGAAGCAATCAATTTAGTGGCATATACATGGGGACTATCAAACTTGAGATCTGGTGATGAGGTATCTTGTAACACATTTATTTTATTCCTTCTGAACCCCTTTTTTGTACTTAGGTATTACAGAGGTTGCCATTGGTTGTATTTTTTGATTGACATCTTTGCAAAGCATTCAATACAAAACCATGTATGATGCGTGGAAAAATACCATTACGTGGTCTTACCTGTGTACCTGCTATCACTAACCTCTCAACTTTGAAATATTGGTTTGATCGTACTGTCATGGTCAATTTAATCCTCTACTGCCACCTTTTTCTTATCCACATCTTTCTATCTGTAAGGGAATGCTAATTAGAATTTTCAGGTTTCTATAATTTAAGCTGTTTGGGCGAGTGGAAGCCACATCTCATTTGTTATTGTTTTGCTTCCAGTTTTGATTTCTAGTGAAGCCTTTTTAACCTCCCATTGTGGTTTTTAATGTATCATCTTATGACAAATTTTTTTTGCCTTTTGATTAGATTCTTCTTACAGTTGCTGAACATCATAGTGCAATTGTTCCTTGGCAACTAGTTGCACAACAGACTGGTGCATCTTTGAAATATATTGGTTTAACAGAAGAACAGGTTCCAGATGTTGATCAGTTCAAGAAACTCATATCAAGGAAGACAAAGCTTGTGGTTATCCATCATGTTTCAAATATGCTTGGTAAATATCTACTGTTTTCAGTTCAATGTTGTGATTCCTTGACATAAAATAGGATTTTCTTAGTTTTCTGGAGCTTTAATTCAATGATGTAATATTGGAGTTAATATTGCAATTTCTGAAGGAGATATTTTCTGGATTAAGAGCCCATTTTGATGCTTTGGAAAAAATCCTATGGAAATTTTTTCCATAGTTATTGGAGTTGCATGCACTCCAAAGTTTTATGGTAATTCCTATGGAGGCTAATAATAAAAGCAGGCGGGACATTAATGGTGGGAGAGAGGCTCGTGCAAGCTCCAATTCCATAGGGATTTTAAAAAGAGGTATGACCTCTTTTTAGTTTTCCTATATAATCACATGATTCCAATGGAATTTTGGCCAATCAAAAAGTGGTGCCAAACACCCATTTAGGAAAATTTTCCTACATAGGAAATAAATCCTGTAAAAACGCCTAATCCTATGGATTTTGAGGGGATTCAAACAGCTTACTAGTGGAAACTTTCATATCCATTTTAGGATATTTTCCTCAATCCATTTGCTTCAATGGAGGACATGACCACTAAAATGGACTGATGGATGTAGAAAATTTATCTGTTTAATTTAGATCAAAATTGTTGGTAGCAGTCTGATAGACCTTATTAGTGGTATGCAAGGATCTCAAGTTGTAGGATTGTAGTTGTATAAGTTGGGATACTAGTTCAAACAACCTGACAAAACTAAATTTTAGTTACCGTGTGAAGATTTGCTGATATTAGGGGGATTAGTTAACTAGAAATTCAGACTTATAAATCCACGAGAGCTAACTTACAGCATGGCCAGATTCTAGAAGTACTAGGAGTAAATTTCCTCTGATCCTAAAAGCAAAAGATGAGGCCTAGTAACACAACCTGATTGGGAGTTAGAGGATCCACAGTACCTGCAGCTCCCTATTTATAGTTTTATGAACTGGAGGTAAAGGTCTATTCTCTGCAAATTGCAATTGGAAAAGAAAAATTAGCGGAGCAGATTTGACTACTAGTCATGATTTGCACCCAACCGATGCGTCCAATACAAATGATTTGCACCCATTGATACTTGACTAGTAGTTGATTGTGAATTGTGCTCCGATTTAATTTCTTCTTCCTCTTCCAATTTGTTTATTGGCAGGTAATTTTTAGGAGATGTAGTGCAAACAGAGGAATCCCAAACTAAATATGGCAGGAAAGAATGCTGGTAGATAAATTTGAATGGATGCCACTGATTCTAAATGGCTTTATTATTTCATGGTTGAACTATAGTATCTTTGCATTTATGCCCATTCTTCATTCTACCACCTTTCTTCATATTCCATGGATTTGGTTTATTTTTAAACCCATGTTTGGCATTTCTTCCAATATTTTAACCACAGCAGTGCCCATTGTATCAATTATTAATATTTGATTTTTATGTTTTTTGCAAAAAAAAAAAAGATTTTTGGATATCTTTTCTTTTCTGCTTCTTTTATGTGATTAAGATTCCATTTTCAGGTTCATTGTTGCCTATTGAGCAGATAGCGCTTTGGTCCCATGATGTTGGAGCAAAAGTCCTTGTAGATGCATGTCAAAGTGTGCCTCATATGGCAGTTGATGTGCGGAAACTTAATGCCGATTTTCTTGTTGCATCATCTCACAAGGTTTTCCTCACCTTAGTTTATTGCCGTTTCTTTTTAAAGATTTTGATTGCATCTTGTTTTAATTCCAATTATAAAAAGTTATGCCATTAGGATGTTTTGGAATAATTGTGTCTCAGATGTGTGGGCCTACAGGCGTTGGATTCTTATACGGCAAAAGTGATCTTTTGTCTGCCATGCCTCCATTTTTAGGTGAGTGAATGGTGTCTGTGTATTGTTTTTGTTCTTGAATTTGTTTTTGTGATGTCATGCCTCTCTATTCCTAACATTCAGTCAAAATTAACCTAGATTTCTTTTTGTTTTTACTTTTGGACAGGTGGTGGGGAAATGATAGCTGATGTATACGAAGATTATTCTACATATGCGGAACCTCCTTCCAGGTCTGGTTCATTATTTTCCATGTGAATGTCCATTGAGTGCTTCTTTGTTTTCCGTCAAACTAAGTTTGGACCAGATACGGATTTAGTACCAAGATTTTTCTTTTCTTTTTTTTTTTTTTTGAATGACAATGATATCATCTTAATCCATCATGTCTCTTGCTGTCCAACTATAATTTTCATAAAAAGGCTCCAGATCCATTAAAATCCAAATAAAAAGTTATGGGACATGCCTTAGCATGCTTACACCTAACTAACTACCTAGGTCTTACAGCAGATCTAAGATCACGGAATACCAATAACTACAAATCAACGCTCCTTAAGCTGTGGGTTGTGTCTTTAGCTATTATCAATGACATTTGTTACAATAGTAACTAGAGTTTGATGTGGATGTTGGTTGGATCCACATGTCGAGGATGCATTATGGTGTGGCCTGGACATGAAGTATCTGGCCACTGTTTCGATATTGCTAAGAGGAGGTAGGTGTCATAATATGAGTTGGCAGACAATGCCTTGCAATGGCGAGGACTTTGCAACCAAGTTGCAAGACATGTTCTTAAGTACATCATATGGTTGAAAACAAGCATAGATACTTTTAGCATAATATTATTGAAATAACAAGTGTGCATGGTTCTCCTCAATTTATATAGATAAATATGTTGTGTTCCGGAACCAAAAGCCATTTCTTGTTTGGTTGATCGTGATGAGAATTCTCTAACAACAAGCTTGCCAAAGGCAAACTATGCTTAGAGATGTTGAAGTATAAGAATTAGGGTTTAATCTACGCAATGAGCCGAGCTATATAAGACTTGGTTGTATCAAAAATGTCATCTAGAAACCCAAATACCTCGAGTTCATCATCTAGGTTAACTCTGAATATAATAGGGTTTCAACAAAGATATAAGTATGCATGTACTCATGACAAAATAACTAAATTTTAAAAAGTGCACAACACTCATCATTGATCTTCAAAACCTCTAGCTTTTCTCAAGAACAATACTCTAGAATTTCAAACTTAATACGGTGTCAAAGCTCTCGGGACTATGAAGAAGAATCAAATCATGACCAATAGCAAAGAGAAGTCACAAGAAGATAAAAAGAGTTTACATATTGCCTCCACCAAGTTAAAAAGGATAGAAAACTATCTCTCATGGGCAAGAACTGTAGAGACATATTTTATCTGAAAAGAGAAACTAGATCATATCATGAAGGAGTCGTCAATAGAGAAAAAGATTGAATACTATGAAGTAATGTCATTATTTCTAAACAACTTTGAATCCAATGTAGGCAAATTACTACTTCATTAGCAATCCATAAAGGCAATTTGGAAAAAATTCAAAGAGATGTAGGACAAAAAAGACATCTCTAGGGTTTTTATATTGTATGAAGAGATATTTTCAATCAAAAAAAGATAAGAATGAACTAAGTGAATATTTTGAAATTATGAGTGGTTTATGAGATAAAATGGAATATTGTCTTTTAACAAAAACATAAGAAATGAGAAGAGAACAAGGAGTGCAGATGGTGATGCAATGAGAAAGCGCATAGAATAGAAAAGAAAAGGTCACAGTCTTCTAGTCATGATAGGTTTTTGAATTATAAAGAAAATAAAGTAGGATAAAACTCTTAAAGAAATAAAATATTATTAGCGAGAAATTTTTTCATTGTAATTTTAGGACTGTATATATAATTTTTAAATAAATTTAAAATTATAATTAAAATATACTAAACTAAGATTCAAATTCTAATATTAATTCTAGATAACTTATTCTAACTAAAAAAATCTGAATTTTTATTCGATATTAGATTAGGATTGTTATAAACTCAGACTAAGAAATAAATCCTAAAATAGACTGACCTAATAATTGAATTAAGAGAAGTAATAATAATAAATCTTAGAATTTGATCTCAACTTTTTAACGATTAATTATTTGGCTAATTTGGATGAATATTCTAAAAAATATAATCTCTAGATTATAGTTGTACTAATTCTGACAAATCTAAATGAAAGTTGGAATTTAATTTTGACTTGACTTTCTATTTTGCTGAAAAAAGATGTAGTTTCACACTAAATGGCCTCTATTTTTGTTGTATTAGACTTACTATGAGCAATTAAAATCCAATTTCATGAGTAACAATAAGATACATTCACTAAATCAAGTCCATTGTAGATTACAAAAAACTACAATGGTAAGCTCAAGGAGGAAGATAATGACTAAGGCTTTAGCTATGATCTCAGGAAAGGATCAAAATTATATAAAAAATAACAATAATTATTATAGAAAAAGCTCATATTTCATAAGAGGCAAAGAAAAAGGAGGTACGATGAAAGAGAGTGTGAAAATGTTGGCCACAATAGATAGATATTGGTTTGTGATAGACAAACAAGCA
Organism: Trichopus zeylanicus subsp. travancoricus; assembly: GCA_005019695.1. Taxonomy (NCBI): domain Eukaryota; kingdom Viridiplantae; phylum Streptophyta; class Magnoliopsida; order Dioscoreales; family Dioscoreaceae; genus Trichopus; species Trichopus zeylanicus. Next base: position 470,135 of record RXID01010963.1, on the reverse strand, counting down.
ACATGTGTCAACAATGCTCAAAATCATCCAATATATCTAGAGCAAGGTGGAGGATATAAATTAACATCAACAAGTGATGACTAAGTTACCAAATGTAGAACGGAATACAACAAATTTCTTCAGCGCACAATTAATCCATCATTGACATTGTTAATTTTATGAAGTTGCAAAATATCATACATCTGTTTATGCTCCAACAATTAATTAAATAAATTTTTATATGTTTTATATTGTTTGTAGTGATTTTTGGACAAGCAATAATCTCTGAAAGGATATAAATATTTTATTATTTTTATAGATGATCATTATCGTATAACATAAATCTGTCTTTTGAAAAGAAGATTAAAAGTATTTAAAGTCTTTTGAACCTTTCACAAAAAAATTGAAAACTAATTAAATACAAATATTAAAATCCTAAAATTAGATAATGAAGATGAATATCTTTCAAATAAATTTAAAACTTGTCTGTAGAAAAATAATATTATTTTTTAAACACAAGTGTATATACTTGTTAGTAAAATGGAGTTGTTAAAAGAAAAAGTTGACACCTCCTAGAGATAACATAAGTATTGATATGTGAGAGGAATATTTCTATTAATTTCTTGATAATGCAATCCTCATTATATCATTCCTTATAAATAGAACACCTATTTTCTTATTTAACAACAAAAGTTCTTTTTGTATTTGATATTTCAATGATGAGTTTTTTCACATATCACTTAAAAGTATTTGGATGTCTTTCTTATGTATTATTTCTCTCAAGATAAGTTGCAATCAAGATTTATAAAGCTTCTATTTATAGCGTATTCTAGAACAAAAAAATGTTACAAACGTTATAATTCTCAATCACATAAAATTTATATCTCAGTTGAAGTAAACTTCTTCGAAAAAATAGCATATTATTTAGAGAAGAAAAAATAAAATAGTTTCACAAAATTAAGAACAAAACAAGATAATTCTTTTACCTGTGTTCTTGCATAATTACTTGTGGTTCTAGACAAGACAAAAAAATGATTATATATACTAAGAAAAGAAAAAGAGAGTAGTCAACATTACTATTATTACTTAAAATTTATGGAGGATGTCCAACTACATAGGAGAAAGTCATTAATGAATCTGAAACAGATATAACACTAGAATAGAAGAATGATCCAAAATCGAAACTTCAAATGCAACCTCAAATTAGTCTAAAAAACAAATAGTGATCCTTATTAGTCAGTAGATCTGAGAAAGAAAAAAATAACATATACACAACACTCAATTACCAGGTTTATGTCTTATCATCATTTAAGTTCTACATACAAAACTTTTGTATTGAATCATATAACTATTAAAATATAACAAATAATAAAAAAAGGTATGATAAATAAGAAGTCGATAGAGGTTATGAAGAATCAAATGGAAGCATTACATAAAAATAACACTTAAAAATTAGTCCTACACCAACAAACAAATCTATTGTAGTATGCAAATGAGTGTATATAGTCAAATATAAAACAGATGGAACAATTGAGCAATAAAAATTTAGATTAATAGCAAATGTGTATATTCAAACACATGGAATTAACTATTTTAAAATTTTCTCTTTAGTAGCAAAAATAAATGCAATTAAGATATTATTGTGACTTGTTGAGGCTGGTAGATGAATCAATAAAATAGCAAGAATACTTTTCTATACTTTTATCTTAAGTATTTCAAAAATTACTTATATATAATCACTAATTTCTCATGTAAGTGGTCATCACTAATTTACCTAATGATCTACGATATTCTCAAGCACTTCACCTTTCGAATTAGAAGACAAAAAATAAAATATATTAATGGAATAACTTTAAATAGGAAAAGTAATATTTTTATTGATAAATAGAATGTAGACAAATATAATGCATGTAACAGTTCAAATATGATGTAATTTCTATAGACTTTTTATATGATTAATATGTTTTTTTAAATATTTTTATCGTAAGATTTTGTCATTGAATCAATTAGATTATATGTAGAGGAGATTCGTGAAACAATCATATTTTTTTTTTTAACTTTCTCACGAATATGATGAAATTGTAACTCAATATAATTTATCTTGAAATAACATCTAGTATTTTTAGTGAGAAATATAGTTGTATTATTATTACAAATTATTTACATTGATCTATCAACATAATTAATTATTTTGAGGTCAAAGAAAAAATATTTCAATCTTGTATCGTGTTTACCGGGCTCAAAACAAGCTATATATTCTGTCTTCATAATTGATAAAGTAGTAATAGTTTATTTCATACTATACCATGAAATAACCTCTAATAAAATAAACACATAACCAGATATTAACTTCAAACTGTTTTGATATTCTTTCCAATCAAAGTCTGCATATTCAAGAATATTTAATAATTTATAATTATTAAGTAAGAGCACAAAATTTTTGTTCTTGTTTAAATAACGAAATTTTTTTTTTACTATTCTCCATTTGGTCATTTATGGATTATTTTGATATCTACCAAAGAGTCTCATAACAAAAGTAATATCTGGTCAAGTATAAATTATCAAGTATATGAAACTATCAACAGTTGAAGTATAAAGAATTTTTTTATTTTCTGTCTTTCAATCTTATTCTGAGAATATTGTTGAAGATTAAAATTATTACCATTAAGTATAGGTGATTCTCTAGCATTGCAATTATTTATATTTCTAAAGAATTTTGGCAATGTCTTTTAGGAAAGCCCAAATAATCAATATTTTATATTTTTATATATTTTATTATTCAATGCATATGAAACATTATCAAGATTTTTCATCTCAAAGATTGTTGATAATATCTTTTCAGTCTCTCTTAGAGAATTCTATTCGTTACCAACTAATAAGATATTATTAATATATAACGTTAGTATTTGAACTTTACCCCCACTAACTTTCAGGTATACACAGTTATCAGTTATACTAAAAGTCAAAATTTGTAATTAGCTCATAAAATTTGAAATACTATTGTTAAAATGCTTGTTTTAAACCATAGATAGATTTACGTGCTATATAAACTTTTGTTTTATCGTTTTTCCTGATGAACTCTTTTAGCTGAATTATATAAACTTTTTTTCAAAAATTTCATTCAGAAATGTTGTTTTAACATTCTCCTGAATGAGTTTATAGTTATAATATGCAACTAATGTTATGGAGATTCTAAATGAATTTTTTTTGGAGATTGGAAAAAAAGTTTTATTATAATCAATTCCTTTTTTCGAATGTAATCTTTAGCAACTAATCTTAGTTTATACTTGTCAACTTCATCATTAGCCTTCAACTTAGTTTTATAGACTCATTTACAGTTAATTAGTTTGTAGTTTTTAGAAGTTCGTATAAGAAACCAAATTTCATTTGTCTGCATTGGAGTCAATTTTTTCAATCATTGCATTTAACTAAAATCTTGCATTTTCATTATTTATGGCCTCTAAAAAATTTAGTAAATCATCATTCGTTGTGATCGATAATATAAATACCTTCTCTAAATTGTCTAAACTTCAAATATGCAGATCCTTTTAAAATTTTTTAAATATATCTGATTTTTTGTATAGCAAATATATATATCTACATCGTAAATAATTATTAATGAACGTCACAAAATACTTTTGGTCGTTTTGACTGATAATCTCATTCGAACAACAAATATTTGTATAGATTAAATATAATAAACTATTAGACATCAATACCTTTAGAAATAATGCTCGTCCTTTATATAGGATCTTATTACGGTAGAGTATTTCTAATTTGTCTTTACTAACATAACCTAAACGATAATACCATAAATGAGAAAAACTTTTATCAAACTGTATATTCAAATCACAAGAAAATATATATATGAAATTAATATTATAATATTATCTTGTAAAGTTAAATTTCAATTTCACATGTAATTTATACATGCCATCAGATACAGTATCAATAATAATAACAATACTATCATACATTAGAAATATACAATCTTTATGAAAAACAAAACATGAATCAGTTTTTGTAAGTTTGAAAACTGACAACAAGTTGTCCCTAATGATTGGTAAAAAAATTATATTTGGCAGCAAAACGATATGACCACAGTGGAGAATCAAGTAGTACATCTCAATACTAATGACTTCAGCTCGTTCATTATTCTTTATGAAGATATACTTTTCCTAATCATTTAGCTTACTTAGGTCTAAAAATCTCTACATAACAGTTAATATATGAATCAATGATTTTGAGTTCACAATCCATACATTAAGAGAAATATTAATATAATTTGACTCAAAATAAATCAAGTATTTTAATTTAATTTGTTTCTATTCCTATAGAAATTTCAATTTGTGATAGTCTTTTACAAAATGTCATTTTTTGTAATAAAAATAAATTTTTTCCTGACTTAGCAGATGCTTTTCTTTTCATATTATTTTTACTTTTTATACATTTTTTTTCCAAATCAGCTTCTTGAAGGGCTTTTTGGATTGAGAATTAAATTTTTGTTTCTTAATCAGATTTATTGATTTAATCTTAACAAGTTCAACTTTAATAATTTTTTTTTTATCCTATAAGATACACTAATTCAGTAATTCATATATTGTCTAACGACAATCATGCGTATTATAATTAATAATGAAATTTTCAAAAGATGCAAACAAAGTGTCCAATATATAATATGTGACATATTTATCATCAAGATTCGAGTCCAAACTTTTCAATTTATATGCAATTGAAAATATTGTCAAGATATGTTCTCAAATATTTTCATATTCAACTAATTTTGTGTTATAGAGTTTACGAGTCAAAGACAATTTTGACTTTAGAGTGTAACAAATCTATCATTAATATTATGTAATAATTTTTTGGCATAATAAATATTTAGTAGACCGGCATGAATTATTTCAAAACTTATTTTTTTGATTATCAATTTCGTTAATTTATCTATTTTATATTATTTTTTAAATTTAGACCCTTCAAATTGATTAGATCTAATAGGCGGTTTAGAAGTGTCTAAAGCAATATTAAAATTTTAAAATACTGAGTCTCTAGTTCACTTTTCTATATCGATAATTTGATCCATTTAAAATTTTGACCTTAAAAAACTGCATGTTAGATTTCATATTGTAAATTTTATACTGAACAACTTAAATTCACAACAAATGCATTTCAATATAAAATAATTCATGATTCCATTAATTTATATAGGGATTATTATTGTGATCTTGTATTAGTTTTTTTAAAAAATTAATATAAATCACATTCCACAAATTATTAGAAAAATCGAAATTAGGATTAAATTATGACTTTGTATTATCTTCTTTGGAAGAATAATATAAATCATGACATCCTACGAATAAAATCCATAACAATTATAATAAATAACAAAAGTTTACTTTAACTTCCTTTTATTATCATAAATAAATTCCTAAGATATTTTATATTTATTTCTTTTTTTCACCAACTCAGTTTTTAGGTCATTGGTTAGAGTTAAAATAAATACAAAGTAATATTAATAAATTAAAATAATTTCAAAATTTTTTGAAAAATATTTGATTATATTAACTTATAAATATATTCATGTCTAAATAATAATGAAAATTTATTTTTATAATTTAAATAATTATTAGAATTTTGCATCAAAGCCCTCTCAAAATCTCAATTTACAAAAATTTTCAAAAATCAACTAATTTGAGAAAAATCCACCATAAATCAAAATCTTGAAATTCAATCTACAAATTTTCTCCACTAATAGAATCATTGATACTAATAAACTACTTAAAATAATTTTGAGTTAAAATTTTGGATAAATATTTGATTTTTTCAAATTGGGTTTTGAGAAATTCAAGAGAAATCAAATTATAATTTGATTTCTTGCGGATCAACTATTGATATCAATTGTGGGTTCTAATATTGTCTTTTGATGCAATGCCAATGAGAAAAACGAGTTTAAAATTAAATTAAATAAATTTACATATTTTTTATCTTAAAATGAAATTCTGAAATATTCTCCTGTAATTCTCAGCTGATTCACCTTAAGTATTTATTATTTTTTAATAAAAAAATGTTGAAGTGGAGAAGAAATTTCAAATCGAAATTTACGAACTAAAGGACAAAATAGGCGATTGTGTCGGGAGAGAAAAAACGAATTCTCGAATTCGCAATGCTCTCACTGCTTTAATACATATGTTTTGGTCTTTTGTAAAAAACTCCTCTAAATATTATTAATTATAACTCAAAATTTTGTAATTATAAATAAGGTCAAATATTTATAAAAAAAGTCTAATAATTAAATAATTCAAATAAATCAATTTAAATTTAAATTTTTAGTTGGATTCAGTCACATAAAATTTATCCTCCTTTGAACATGCAATCTTAAAGTAAAATCAGATACTGCGTATATTGTAAAATATTTTAATCCATTACGGAATACCCAAATAAGTATATATCAATTAGACAGTCAAATTTGTCATATAATACATTTTCAAACTGTCTAATCCAAATTGCATAATCAAATTTATTTAAAAAATAAATCAGTAAATAATGTATAAAAGCACAAGACTAATAGAAGTACAGTAGAAATAGAATAGAACATAAATTTAGAGTTTTATGTAATGGAGAAATCTCATAAGTTATTTTGTATGAATTAGAAACTTCATCATTGATCAATAAATTGTAAATCAGCTATCTAGAAATACTAGTTCATGATATGATATCAGAATTTTAAGAATTAGAAAGACAAGCTACTATTGGAGCCAAAAAATGACAAATAAAGATGATTGCAAGTCGTACAAAAGAGGGAGTCTGTAATATTACTATCATAAAGTTTTGAAGCATCCAAAACTATCTTTTATGTATAAGATTTGTGAAAATTTATTTTGAGTCGCAAAAAAGACAAGTATTTGATAAAAGACTCACCAGAAGACCACGCAAAAATAGAAGACTAGGAATTAAAAGACTCAAACATAATGTTTATTTTTTTCATAAATAGATTATGGATTACTCTATTATGAAAGTTCAAATCTCATCTAAAATAACTCCACAAGATATATGGGAGTAAAAGTAATTTATCTCATGTTTTTTTTATTTGAAAACGAAGTTATAACCTGTGGCAGAAAGACAAGAAATTGAGTACATACGTTAATATGGTAACTGGTCTTTGAAATGAATTAGAATATTATACATCAACCAAAACAAAATAAAGTAAAAAAGATCAAGAAGAGCGAAAACTTATGCAATTTTTTCATGGCATGGACCTTTATTATAAACAATTTAAGGTCGATTTCTTAATTGAAAGTGAAATGCCCCCCATTGAAAGATCTCATGGAGTTGGCACTACTTTTGATAGGAAAAGTATGATAAAAAAAATAAAGAACCTCCATTGAATTATCAGTAACAATTTCAAAGAAGTATGATCAACTGATCAAGTAAACAACATTTCTCTCTGTTGAGTATAAAAGCCACCAAAGCAAATATAAAGGTTCTTGGATCATTCACTCAGGGATCTCGAATCATATGACAGGTAATAAATTATGATTTAGTTCTATAAATAAATTTATATTTTCAGGGCTTGTAACATTATATATTCCTAATTTTCAGTTAATTTGATGTTTGTTAATCAGCTGACCAAAAATTTAAACTACTCTATAATATTCTATCCAATATTTTTTTTTTTTTTTAGGATCTTCATACAAAGAGAAAAAATATAGCTTTGTATTCAAGAAGATATGATAGCTGACTCGAAGGTATTACTAGTTTAATAAAAAGAAGCATCCAAATGACATTATAAGTTTGGTCACCCAGCACATTATATACTTGAATTGTTATTTTCTAAGACTAGTCCTTCTAATAGTGTTTTTTGTTAAGCGTGTGAGTATGCAAAACATTGGAAATCAATATATTTATTCAAAATAAATAAAACGAATAATATTTTATTGAATGTTATTCACAATGATGCATAAACTTATAGAGTAGCCTTTTAGAATGATTATAAGTATTTTGTAGCTTTTATATATAACTATACAAAGAAGATCAGAAGTATTTGAAATATTCCAAATTTTCATAAAGAAATCAAGAATTAGTTTTGACACCCATATTAAAATACTGAGAATAGATAATGAAGGAAAATAAATGTCATTAAAATTTCAGAAATACGTAAAAGAGAATGAAATTTTGTTTCAAACTTTATGTGTCTATACACCTCAACAGAATAATGTTGTTGAAAAGAAAAGCAGGACTTGTTAGAGGTGGCTAGAGTTTTACTATTTGAGAAAAATATGCCCTTAAGGTACTAACCACAAAACTAAATAACAAAAACTCCTTTGAAACTCTTTGTTCTAATAAAAAATCACTCCATTTACCTTTGAAAATATTTGAATATTTATGTTTTGTTTATAATAATACAACAACTGAATGTGAAAAATGCATTCCTGCATGATGATTTTTATGAAGCAATACATATGCCTGAGTCATTTTACTTTAGCTCGAGAAAGAGAGTGCAGGTCGATAAACTGAAAAAATTCATTTATGGCTTGAAATAATTCCCAAAAGTATGATTTGAAAAATTTAATACAACACTTATAAACTATGAATTTAAAAGAAGTCAAACATATCACATTGTATTTGTCAATAGAAATTTATATGGGATCATAGTTTTATTGGTTTATGTTGATGGTATTGTTTTGGCAGGGGATGTCATTAAAAGGATGAACTAACTAAAGAAGTTTTTGCAAACCATGTTTGAAATAAATGACTTGGGTAGGCTACATTACTTCTTTAAAATCGAAGTGACATATTCACATAAAAAGTTAGTCATGTCCTAAAGAAAATATGTACAAACATATTAAAGGATACATGTTTACTTAGTGAAAAACCAGCTAGGATTCCCATGGGACCAATCTTGAAATTATATGCAAATCAGAAAAAGCCACTAAAAGACCCAAAGGTGTATAGAAGAATGGGAGAAAACTCATCTTACGATTACCATACTAAATATCAGTTATGTAGCGTGAGTAGTAAGTCAATTAATGAAAGAATATAGAAAGCCTTAGTTAAAAGTTGTATATCATACTTAGGTATTGTGCCTTAGGAGTTGGTATGATTTATGAAAAACAAGGACTAAAGATAAAAGCTTATTTTGATACAAATTGGGTTGGTTCACCAGTGAACAAAGAATCTATATCTGACATGTATAAAACTTAGTGGAAACATGATCAACTTGAAGAGTGAGAAGTAGATAGTGGTAGTTAGATCAAATGTAGAGACAGAATACAGAGGTATTGTTTTAGCAACATGTGAAATTTCTTGACTAAATTCATTTCTCAGCAAACTGAGTTATCCAAAATAGCTCAACTTTTATGTGACAATTAAACAACAATCCATATTTTTAACAATCCAATTTTTTATAAAAGAACCAAACACATAAAAATGAATCTCTATTTTATCAGAGGAAAGATGAAAAACCAAGAGTCAAAGCCAGCATATGTTAAGATAGAAGATCAGTTAATAGACATTTTTACAAAATTTGTGAATTCAGAAAAGTTGGAGAAAATCAAGGCCAAATTGGATGTGTATAATATATATAATCCAGATTGAGGAAGGGTGTTAAAGAAGAAGAAAGTGAAATTAAAAATATTCTTACTGGTTCAAGACTTGAAAGTATTTTTTATGAACATAAATCTAGGATTTTATGTAACCGAGAAATCTCAAAAGTTAATTTTTATGAATAAGAAATTTCATCATTGATCAAGAAATCCTAGATCAGCCACTTGAAAACCCTAGTTCATGACAATTCACACTTCGTAAATTTTTTATTTCACCAAAAAATGAGAACTTAATGTAGTGCTTGTGTAAATTTGTGCAGTCAATTCAGAATGACCCTATTGTCAAAGCTTTTGATGCAGCTTTGCCATGACGAGCAGCATTGTAACCGAGACCCCTCTCCTCTTGTTCTCTATATAATTTCTTCCATTTGATTTGTATAAGCAACTTTCTCTCAGTTTTCATCGATGATGCTGGTGGAGAAGGGAAGGCCTAGGAATAAGATGTATGATAGGACATTGAGTTAATTTTATCAACTTTAATTGGCAAGCTTTACCATCAGTGGGCATAATTTGGAACTTGTTGAATGTTGATTATGGATGGGCTGATAGGCATAAGAATTCAATATATTTATGTTGAGAAGTTGTGCCAGGTAACTGATCAGAAACTTTCCAGTTGGAACATTGAGCAGTTAGTTGTTAGCCTAGAGAAAGAATGTAGAAAGAAGAGGTTTTTCTTTGATACAAGGAACTAAACTTACTGCTTGGACTTCCAATTGTCAAGGTGAGCCTGGGCTAGTTCATAAGCAAGAAAGACATCATCCAATTTCTTTCCTGGACAAATGCAGTTTGAGGATGATATGGACTCAAGAATATGAGATGCAAGGTGTGAACCACCAATTAGAAGACAACCATAAACGCAAAATTCTACAAGATAATTGGGCTTAGCCCTTGGAGATGTCTGAGTTGACTTTATTCAGGAACTGAGGCACTTTAGAATGGAGTTGACTGATAGAGGAGATCATGTATTGCACAGTTCTGGAGCGAGACTCAAGAAAAATTCTCTATCACAATGATCCCAAGCAGGATAAGGTTTCAGTTACCCATTCATTCTGCGAAATTATCAGTGTTGACAGTGAAACTGAGGTTTGGTTTCATCTTTGAAGAACAAATGCTCCAGCCAAGTGATTTGCTTATCAGTGAGCACTAGTTTCAAGTCCAGCTGGAGGCAAATACTGGATGATTACCATTCAAAATTTTCTGAAAACAACAAAAAGAAGCAGTGGTAATATGATGCTGATCAGAAATCCTTCTGACATCATCCAAAGCTGCACTAGAATTTTTATTTTTAGGCTGAAAAATGTTCAATGCTTGGTAAAATACTTGAGAGTTTCCACCTTCCTGTTGTATCCATTGAACTCAGGTTATCTATTTGCAAGTTGATTCCTGCAAAATTAACCATTTAATACCTGTTATGTCTGGTACTACCCTGAGATTCTAATTTTTGTCTGTTCACCCGAAATAAATGGATTTCTTCAAACAAGCAAAAGAAATGTGTACCTTACTAGAAAAAGTTCTATCTGCTTCTCCATGGTAGTTATCTTTTTTCGAGATTATCCTCTAATTGACAGATTTGAAGCTGGAACACCTGCAATAGGTGAAGTCATTGGTTTGGGAGCAGCAATTGATTATTTATCAAGCATTGGCATGGAAAGGATCCATAAACATGAGGTGAGGATCAATTGTTCTTCCTTCCACAGTGTTTATGTTACCTGTGATGTATAAAAGTTACTCCAGTTCCATATTTTATACATACTAGTATGGTCGATATATCCATTAGCAATGGTTGTTGTTGGGGAAGGTCCAATGTTTATTACTTATTTCATTTTGATCTTATTATAGCAAACAACAGTGCCAAGTGATACCTTTGCTCATGCACTCTTTTCTGTATTCCAGAAGGAATTATCAAGTTACCTATATGACAGCCTTGCCACCATCCCCAATGTACAAATCTATGGCCCTGCTCCTTCAGAAAGCAATTATCGTGCTGCACTCTGCTCATTCAATGTCGGAAAGGTTCATGCAACAGATATTGCAACCATTCTGGATGAAATGGTACAAGTACTAATATATAAATCTGCATGTGTTTCTGTTTGTCTTTCTTGTACTACAAAAATTATCTTTCTTGCATATTTAGCCATTCTAATTCGACCAATAGTGTAAGAGGGCCTAAATATTGGTAATTTTTGTAGAACATTCTAAACTACATTTACTTGCCATGTTCCAAATGCTTGGCCAATCCAACGTTTTATTTGCACTAGTTTACAGCGTTGAAATATGACTTGTGGAGGTCATGGAATTTTACTAGCAAATAGAGAAATGAGAAGTGGTCAACTCTTCATAGCTGTCATCATGATGACGTATATGAGCATTTGATAATAGCTATTACTTGGCAACTATTATGGTTCTTTCTTTTGAACTTGTTACTTTCATGATAATTAGTGTGATGATATTCTGTTAGTGAGGTTACTCAAACATATATTCTATTTGTGATACGATGACATGCTAAATGAAGTTTGAATTTTGTAATGAATTGTCTTAGTTACGTTGAAATGCAAATACACTTGTGTCAATTAATTAATATATGTGATGGAGTTAAAATGCCTATGTTATTTGGTCTATCTGCATATAGTACATCCTACAGTATCTGGTCGTTGTGTATTGTCCCCGGCTAGGATGCCTCCCTCCTTTCGCCTTGTTGGGTTTCCTAGTAAGATAACCAAATTATTCATCTGCTTTAAGGAATATTTGTGATTAACTATTATAATAATAGCCATTCAATTCAATTTCTAATACGCCTTCCTGCTGCTCTCAAATTTTCTCATCCTATCAATGTTTTCATCTCATAAAAGGCAGCAATTAGTTGATTTTATCATTCTTTCACCACAAGCAACTTTTCCTCATCTTCCAAAAGCATAATTTCATTTCTATCAACCCTATCCATCATCAGATTATGGAGACTTAATTATTTTAAGAGACTTCCATCTAATAATGAGGGAGAAAAAAAAAGGCTGAACATAGAAGGGTTTGCCAAAGAAGAAATGGACAGTCAATAGGGTGGATGCTTGAGAAGAAGCCCTAATCCATGCGTCTCTTCAATTGTTTGAGGAATCACCTTTATTTGATCATATACCATGGATAAATAGATAATTTCATCATTGTTAGCTTAATTAGCTCTTAAAGTTGAGGTCTTACCTTCTAAACAATAGGGCAACAGGGGTTTCTACTGTGGGATCATTGGAGTGTTAACGCAAAAATTCTTTTTTATGTATGTAAATTTACAAATGATTAGAGATGATAATCTTAGTCACATTCATTGGAAATCAAAACCAGTTTATCATTTTATTCTACTATTATCCTTTGAACCTGAGGGCTTCTTTACTTCACTGTTGTCATTAAAATCATGCTTCCTTCAAGCTTTGAATCTTTTCATTCATGTTTGCCTGGTTCAAGAAGTTCCAAAAGATAGATGGAAGACAAAAATGAACTAAATGACCCTATCTAATCAGCCACTATTTTCAATAAAATCTAGTTTAAATACTTTGTAGTATATTAAATTGTCGGTCCTTTTTATGTTCCATTTATCTGTGGCGGGCTAACTCTGTTTAAACTAATTTATATGTTAGCTATGTTCAAATATCAAGAAAGGCTATTAATTGACTTGCTCCGAATAGCATTCCTGATGATGAGTCATTTTTTATTTTGGCGAAGCATGGAGTTGCCATTAGATCAGGCCATCATTGTGCACAGCCTCTTCATCGGTTCTTGGGTGTCAATTCAAGTGCACGTGCAAGCCTTCACTTCTACAACACCAGAGAGGATGTGGATCTCTTCATAGAAGCTCTCAGGGATACTGTTGCCTTTCTTAGTCAGTGCCTGTAAGTGTTCATGCAGCTAATTTTATTTGCATGTGAGCTGTGCATCCCTCTGTTGTCAAAGTCAGCAATTTATTGTATACTTTGATCATAAATAAGAATTTTTTTAAAAAAAGTGTAATCATTGCTGCTTTTAATCATCTGTTGAGTTTGTGCCTTCTGTTTTTCTCATTCAAGACATGGCATTTACAATAGTGATACCCTTGATATGTCATGTTGATGGGGTATGAAGAAAGTATGAAAGAAAAATTAGCCCTAATTTCCAATTAATTTTCAGATGTAAAATTTGCTGGTAGATCCCCTGTTGGAAGTGCTTACAAGTTCCATGCACTTAAGTAATTGTTCCTAGCTATTGTTTTTAGTAACACCACAAACTATGCATCATGTTAAACTTCCTTTTATGCTTTTCCTACTTTTTATATTTTTCCTATTGTATGATCCATTTATTCTGGATGGATATTTTGCCACAAGTCTGAATCCTTGGGCTATATGCAATTTAGACCCACCATCTGGAAAGAACTGGTTGGTTTCAACATCTTAATCTTTCAGCTAGGATCTTTCCTTCACTATATAATCCATAGCAGTTGTTGGGCATAACCACCATTATATGCTGTTATGTTGCATGTGATTTATGCCTCATTCATGAGACTTTTTCCTTCTGTTTGCCTTTCCTAGTCATGGTGTAGCTAGGCTGTTGTGATGC